>JACJUM010002525.1:12152934-12359146 GCA_020976665.1 Heortia vitessoides | reverse complement strand
TTCGCGAGACGCTAATTTTTCAGAGGCAAGTTGGCGAACGTGTGTCCGCGCTCACGGAACTGACTGCGGCGGCGCACCATTTGGGTCACTGTCATTCCGTGGTGGGGGACACACGTTCGCCAACTTGCCTCTGAAAAATTAGCGTCTCGCGAATATGTTTCATCGATGCGGGCGTTTTCCCCGCGCCGTGCACCAATCGTCGCGACGCAGTTGCCGCCACTTTTGGCGGTCGACGGCCGCTCGACACTTCGCGGCTTTACCGTTTGGATCGCTGTCTGCGACTGATGAATGTTTCCACTTGTGTGGAGACAGAGTTCGTTCGTCACAAAGATGCCAATACCTTCACCAGCTTATATTTAATCTGTATGGGTAGCTTAAGGAATTTATGAACGTGCCTTCACCTTGATGCAGGGATTAACCGAGAAAACACAATGTCGGAGATATTTTAAAGACTTTCCTTCATTGGTTTGAATGACTGAAAATGTAACTCATTATGTATATTAATTATTATATTGATTAAGTATAACTTCCAGTCTTGTTCTCACCTGTATTACGTAACTAAGATAGCTGATTAACAATATATATTTTGTACAGTGAACGTTATAATCCATCTAGTAAGAGGTTGCATGCACAGTGCATAATCAAATGAATGAAATAATGTTTTACTCTTTTCGATTCTCTTAATTTTAAATTATTCTGAACCTACATTCTTAAGTATATATAACACACTCACAAATTAGAACATATAATATTTAGTCGTGAAGTTTTTCTATAATGAATTATGTCTAATTTCTAAATCTAACGATCGAAGTTATATATTAAGTATAAAATGACAGTAACAATTCTGTTTAAGATTATCCGTTATTTTATACCATTATAGAATGTTTTTTATCTTGTTTAATATTGTTATCTATAATATAACACAATTTTGATTGCACAAACAGTTGCGACTTTTGCTGCGGAGTTCAGTGTGTTCTTTATTGAGGGGGTTAGTGTAAAACAAGTATTAATTTTGAAAGAAGAGGATTACTTAGGGGAGTGACTCATATGTTTTTATTTGCTATTATAAGATCATCGAGTAAACAAGTGGATGTAGAGTACATTGGCGAGGAGTGAAGTGCGTCATTGCATATTTTAGTATGTTCTTTCTATGCGATCACAATTGTGTAAAGTCTCTTATAAAGATTTGATACTATTTTTATAAACGGCTATGTTGTATTTACTGTAATGACCAGTTGAATGTCCAGAAAATATCAGACAAATAAAGCATGGACAAAAGAAGCTGCCTGAAAAAAAATCAGGTGAAGCTTATTTTAAAGCTATAATGCGATTCTTCTTATAAGGAAGGATTTGGAACACGTTCATGGTGCTATATGCCGTATTTTGACGCAAGCGTTCAGCTATATAATGTAGGCATATAACCTTACATTTAAAAATTATACCAATGATAAAACTGTCAAAATATTTATTAGGGAATTACAATAATCTTAAAAACTAATAGATAAACTTGTTACTGGGTTTCTGATAATAATTTTAAAATATTAACGGATAACAGCAAAGAATGGGTAATTCCTATATTATTCTAATCTTTGTATCAGGTAAAAACTCGCTTCTTGAAGATATTGATTTGTACTTTTACCTTTGACCAGAAGCCCACCTATGTCAGTACTACTTAAAAAAGAGGTCAATCGTGGAGCCTTTTTTTTTGGACAGCGTTTAGACATACTTCAGTGTCACAAATCGAGTCATCGGCCAATGTATAAAACGTGGTCTCTCATTATATAAATTATTAGTCAATTCAAAGTAGCCCGACGATCTGTGAAGAGGGCAACCTTATTACAGCTTTATAATGATTATTCGTAATGAGGAGATCCGTAGAAGTACTAGAGTTCCAGAGCTTAGTAGATTAGCAAGTAAAAGTGGCAAATGGCAGGGCACATCGCACGCAAAACTGATGGACGTCAGGGTCGAAGGCTTCTGGAATAGTGACCACACGCCGACAAGCGTATTGTAGGATTAGTGAATATCCTGGCAAGGTGTCAAGGTGGACAAATGGTGGTTTTGATGGCGTATTCGGAATGTCCCTGTTTTGAGCGCCATGGGTCGTTGCTTCGATCCCCACCCAGGATGAATTAGTGTGATCAATACTCATGGTTGTTCTGTATCTAGGTGTTGATTGTATATGTATAAATACTATATTTGTGATTCCTCTGTTTTCTGTTATCTGTAACGCAAGTGCTTTAAGCGACTTATCTCGAGTCAGGTTAATGAATGAGTTGTGAATTTATTAATATATTATGTTCTTGTAAACTGTGTTAATATTTTACAATAACTGTGTGTACTAGTGTATACGTATAATATTTATGTGTTCTTATATAAACTTAACTTATCAGTGATTTATAACATCAACCAAAGTTTTAGGTTTGTGAAAAACGATTTAGGTGTATAAAAATATTCTGATTCATATAAATTTATGTTACTATTTGGTTTCCGAAAAAATTGAATTTAAGCATTATCTAGCGCTATGTTAGTTAGCGATTGCTATGCTAGCTAACCGTTGTGGTTACACCTACTACTATATAAATTATGGTCATGTAATAATAATCAAATACTAATTCGCTATAGAAAAAACTATAGCAACTATGAATTCAGATATTAACTATCCTTTCTATCAAGTTATATTAGAAAAACTACACACAATGAGCAAAGTATATTTAATTTAAATTGGTTCATTGGCAGTTTAGGAGTCTATTATGAACAAACAACGTGACACAAAATGTTTTGATATTCATAGTTATCTGGTGTCGTATGGTGGGAGAGAATTTGGTTATTTAAAGTCTTATAAAACGAGGTACCGATTTATGATCAATGAAAACCTAGACACAGAACAGTCATTGAAAGTTACGAATTACTCATACGCAGGAATGCGGATTCGAACCCTAGGGCGAACTTCTTAAAAGTGTTTTTACTATTCAAAATGTTACATCTTCATTGGTTAAGGTTATTGATTCAATATTTTATGAAAAAATAATAAATATTCCTTAATAGTTATTCGTATAATGTCCTAGCAAACCTATGTCTTGATAATATGCAACTTGGCATATCTCTTTTCCAATTTTCCCGATGGTGGGGCACACGCTGGCATCGCAATAGCAATAGTTATTGATATCTTCAAGCCACAACTGTAAGGATAGAGGACAGATCGGGATCTTTTATTATTTCTGCCATATACTGTCCTCCGTAGCATATTATAAAGACTTTTTAAGTCATTAGGCAACCGTTTCATTGCCGGTGGCAAACGCCAAACATACACATTAAGGATCAGGACTAACAGTTACTAGAGGGCGTGAACTAAAAAAGAGTATTGAGGCCAATCATTTTTTAACTATGACAACTGGAGAAACTACCTGTTGGCCCACTGACAGCAACAAAATACCTGACCTTCTAGATTTTTTTACCACGAAGAGTATCAGGGATCAGAATATTAACATAAAGTCTGGTCTTGACGGCATCACTGACCACCTATCTTACTAACAATTAGTCCAGTGGGCATACCTAGCGATACTCGTGCCGACCATTTCTATAACCATAATACTAACTGGCAATTTCGTGGATTCCTGGAATCGGACATTTTAAAATTCCACTCAAAACCAAGGAAGACATGGACAATGCGTGTATTTTTATCACAAATCTGATCCCAGTAGTGGCTTGGTATTCTTCACTTCTGAGCTGAAAAAATGCTCATATAAGCCGCCCGTGCCTTTCGAAATTAGGAAAAAAGTTGCTGAGAAACGTGACCTTCGCAGAGTTTAGCAGACGACTCACAGAAGTGCAGATAAGACTAGATTAAACTGTGCGATTAACGAACTCAAACAACTTCTGTATGGTTCTGTTAACGATTAGTAGGTAACGGTAGGAGGGGGAGTATGAGCAGGGGCTTCTTCTTTTCAATTCTCAAACTCATGCAACACACCTGATTATAGTCTCTACGACTGACTGCAGGAAAAATGAGAAAAAAAAATATTTCCGTGTGAAATAAACTTTATCGCGTTAATAATAATCTATGTATCTCTCAGTTTTTTTGATTATGCCACTGTTTTTTTTTAAATATGAGAAGTAGAAAAACCGGTATGTTTATTTATCGAATTCAAATTGGGTCCAAATATATAAGTATAAAACAAATAGTACATACATTATTATTAATTTCATTTTGAATTGCCGTAAAACAGACTTGCAAATATAGCAAGAACACCCATAGACATCCATAGACCCTAAGTAAGGGGGAATTTCGCCCATAATTGCCGCGCTGGGCAGGCGTAGTGGCAAACTCACAGCGGTGCTTCGTGACGCGAAAGCTGCTACACATAGGTACACACTCTGTTAAAATCCACGCAATGCTCTGTTTTCTATTTAATAAAGTTATCAAAGTGAACTTGTCAATTTAACTGTTTATAAAAAAATATAATCTGACTTTTAAGACGTGTTACAAAAAAAATATTTCTTATAGTGTTTTCATCATTTATAGTTAGACATTCTTTCACTCGGCTTTAGTTATATAATTTAGTTATATATACACATCCGCGTCAGCAGCGCGGTATTCGGATGTAAGTTTGCGGTTGATAAATTGGCTAATGCTCGATAATATTCGTGCCGGAAGTTATAATATTTACGCAGGTTATGTCATTATAGGCCTCATACCACTGAGCCTGAAAGCTTCTTGGGGAGGCCTACTTTTAGCAGTCTATGTCCTACGGCTGATATGATGATGTTGTCCCAGTTTATACACCCTATGCACTAAAATCACACGTTTTTTTATTAGACTAGATTCCAATCTACCTAGTGACTTGAAGATATTATGTTTCATTACCTAATAATTTCAATGCATCTATTACGCTTCAAACTTGAACACAGCAATGCTTGCACTGCTATTTGGCCATAGAAATAGGTGAGAGTGAAGTACCCATGAAATCGACCTCTGTATGAACTAATATTATGAAAAGGAATTATTCGTTTCTTCATGTTTAACTAAAAAACTACTTGAGAAATTAAATGTATCTTTCACCATTAGAAAGCGCCATCTATACTGAGTCACATAGGCTATATTATAGTTTAAAAAATATTGAGCCTACATTAGAACAAAGTGAACATGGTTTGTATTTAAGTACGTTGGTAACAAATAAACTCAATATCTACGAGACTTATTTCAAAAACTATTTCTGTAGCTATATTTTATCCCCGTATTCTAACGGAAAACGGTTGAACTATGCTGGTGAAATCGCCGGTAGCTGCAAGTGTTTAATTATAATATTAAAATAGTATATTGCAACTGATTACTGAGTAAATTAAAAGTTTGTTGAAAAATATCTGATGAATATTCGTCACACAAATTTAGTCTACTATCATGCCATCCTTTACACAATACATCATAAGTACGTGAATCTAAGGTTGATACCTAATGTCACGCTCCTGTAACTGCTCAACTTGAACTAACGTCATTTTAATAATAGGTATAATTAGTATCTTATATAAGGTAAAGATTTACGTGCATGATTTGGCGAGTTAATATCATTTTCTGAAAATAAAACTTCTGAAAGTCAACCATTACACAAATTCAACTGCTACGTTAACTACAGAAAGTTAAAGAAACACTTGTAACATTATCAATGTCTTTACTGGCCTACAATTCAAATCGGCTCACATCACTTGAAGCTATTTATAACATTAGAAAGAATGCGTTGTCTATCATTAAAAGGCCGGCGCCGCGGCGTCTGCCTTGTCTATGGGCTGAGGCCGAGAAAGTTCAATCATGGTTCAATAGAGGCTTTTAGTCACTGTCTCTTTCATATATTGGGCAACACGCGAGATGGTAACGTTAAATGAAATAATTGATCAAATTCTTTTTTGGAGACAGTGCTTTCTGAACTAACGGGAATTTTACAAAAATTATTTTTGATTGGTTTCATTCAATTATAATTAAGTTATATTTGATAAATTACTTTATTTAATGGGGTGGGGGAGGTGTGTGGGTGTTGCAAAGTGAAAAATATTTTCATAGACACTTCAGTGTTATTTGTATAAGTTTATATATGTAACAGTAAAACATTCGATTTAAATAAATACTCGTAGATTCAAGATTCAATAACCAGCGTTATCCAAAAACTTGTTGAAATATTTATCAGATCTTTTGTGTAACCATTCTCGCAATAACAAGTTCAATTTTAAAACAGAAATCAGCAAATAGCATGATCATTTTCATTGACGTCAATTACAATATAACAAGCACTAGATTTTCACGATGAATGGTTTAAAAATAATTTACGCTTGTTGGTATATTTTTGTTGTCATAATTGATATACGACAAAATATTGGTGACATGAATATTTAACAATGAAATGTAATTTAATATGATCTTATAGTATGTTCTTTACCTAAATATTAAAAAATCACGCGTATCATATTACCTTTAATATATTCATAGTTATTATATTTTTCTAGGTATATGAATAAGACTATAATTTCTTCTAATCAAAATTTTCTTTACTGGTTTTTGTAATCTCTAATCAAATTAAACATTCAAAGCTTCTTTAATAATAATTTCTTTTATTTTATCTCTTACACAGAATAACAAAATGATTAAACTATAAACCTGTGCAATATGGTTTATGTACGAGATTGGCATCCGTACTAGGAAAACCCTGTATGTCATGTTATTGTTTTTATTTGAATCATAAATTAATATATTCACTTAAAATCAATTATTTTTATTACTTATTCTTTTTTTATTATTTTAAACTTGTGTTTCTTATTTTATATATATATATATATATATATATATATTTATAGATACATGTTGAATAATAGATAATTACAATTATAATATTTAAAATATTTCAGAGGAGGGCATTGACTTCCGCAACATAGTTTTTTGCTTTTGCTATGATAAGCATATCTGCGTGTTATAGTATTATATGTTTTTTAATTCGTAATAAATAAATATAATTAAAATAGTACCTACATGAGTACCTAATGGACCTCGAGTTATTACAAATAAATAATGTTCCTAATGCCTACTTCTTCAGTCGTAAAGATATTTTTTTTGTATATTGTGTGGTGTCGTTGAATAAGAATTTTAGAAGTATTGTTGTTATGTGTGCCTTGTTTTTGATTTAGAAAATATTTTTTGAGTGAGATCATGGTCACTACAATTTCTTACAAATGTTTTTTACAAATGTAAGAAAACCAAAAGAGATTTCATAGACTTTTTAAATGTCTGAAATGGGGAATACATGATAGTAAATTAATATATTTGCAAGGAAATCTAATAATTATTTAAATTGTCTTTTATATACGGAACCTACACTGTATGTGGTTCAATATGTATCTACGTACTTACTATATTGTTTACGTAGATAAAAGAGATATAAAAAGGCATTAAGAAGTGCCGCAAGGTACTGGCAGAGTAGAATAGTACGTCCCTCTGTACCAGGTATCGTAAGAAACCACTAAAGTACCAGGATCGACAGATGGTATACCGCCATCTGTCGATCCTGGTACCATCCGAGATAGTGTAGCTCAAATGTATAGGGTGTTGATAGGAAGCAGTATTCCCGTCGCTAAGGCAGCGCTCTGTTATTGTCAACACGCTTGTCCAGCTCGGCAATTATGGGCTAAATTTTCCTTTCTTGGGGAGGCCTATGTATAGTTGTATATGTCGCTGTAGTGTTTGTTTGTATATGTTAACGTTATGATATATGCATAATAGAATCAAGATGTCACATTCTGACTTATAACCTAGATTTAAGTTAAGGAGTAATAAACCCAAACTTAAAAAAAAATACCTTTCCAGAGGATTAGCGAATAAATTACACAAAAAAATAACTGAGTTTTTATGTTTATCAATACGATACAAATGTTTGCTATTTAATTATCCTATTTTTAACAATATCAAAATATAAAACTATATATTTCTTCTTTTTTTAGGGTCATCATACTTTGCACATATCTGTTTTCATGTAAAAAACAGACATTTAACAGCCGTAGGATGCCGGAAAGTACCAGGGGACGACAGGTCTATTCACTAAAAATAGTGTAGCTCAAATTCAACAGGCCGGAAGTAGGCAGTAGCATCCCCGATGCGAAGCTACTCTCTTTGATTGCCACCGGCTTGACAATTATGGTCAAAATTTCCCCTCTTTTGGGGAGGCCAGTGTCCAGCAGTAGACGTTCTACGGTTGCTATGATGATGACTCTGGCTTTATCTCAGTAATAATAGAAAAAAAACCCTTTAATTAGTAAAAATATTTTTTATATTTACTTCAATGCATAATACTTAGGTACCCGAAAAAGCAAACCCGCTAACATGATTTTTCTTTTGGTTTGTCTTCTGATTCTGTAATATAAATAAGATAAAATAATATATTTCAATTATGTTCAGGTGTAACTAATATTGTGTATTGTACGTGGCTAAGCCCTACATACAGGTACTGAAAACAACAATTTAATTAAATCCTTGTCCAATCTCTATCTAGATTTAGTACTTCTACACAATTAACGGTGATGTATCAGGGAAATCTAAAGCGTAATATAATAGAAATACGGTAATGAGTTGCGGTTCTTTTAATTATAAATTATATGAATTATATTGACACGGCTGCAGTGAAGACTTTCTATTTAATCTCTCTGAACAATGTTGGATTACACTTAGACGTGTATTGTTAACAAGATGAGTACATGGCAATTAAAATTACTGCCGAGAAATCTGAATTTAGGGCTAAGATATACTCGGCATGACGTCTAATAATTTGCCTATGGCCGAGATTAAAACCAAACTTAATTTAAAAAACGATACCTATCACTGTATCTATAAATTTTCATATGGCCAAACAGTATAAAACATTGAGTTATCTAATCTAATCTAATCACTAAGCTTATAAATATTTAAAAGTATTGTACAAGAAATCAAACAACGAATGGGAAATATGATGGTTAAACCATAAGCACTTACCGCATTATTTGAACAGCCTGACACTCGACGCGTTAGAAAATCTTCCACACAATATACGGCTTCCTACATAGCAGTCAAAACTCGTTTTCCTCCGATAAAAAAGTCTGACAAATAGCGGCATCGAGATCCAAAGAGTGATTTAAAAAATAAAAACTGACTTATTGGTACGAACACACTGTTTGGCAACATATTAGGAATGACGCTATTGAAAAAAAGCGCGGCAAAATGGTTGGGGGCGGGGCGCGGGGCGTCGCAGGGCGTAGCGCCCTTGGCAACGCCCCGTGACTCACCGGCGCTTGCGCACCCGACGTGGTAGGACCAAGAAATCGCTGTAACTTGAAACTGGGTATCTATGCTTTGTTATTTACTGTACATCAAGCGAGGCCAAATTGATAACGCTGCAACAAAGGAGATGCTCAATTTACAGCATTATCCTTTGTGTTCTCTAATAATCCACCAATACACCGTGAGCATGATTCTAGAACAATTTCTCGATTTAATGACTTTCCAATTTTAACAGTACAATACAATAATATATAGACAATATATGAAACATGCATTAAATAAACTTTAAAACACAACATATAACAGCAGTACAAGATCATTAGTTTGATGTTTAATTATATCTTATCTGATTTTCTAAGAATATTCATAAGAATTAATCTTAACGTCTGTTTATTTTTTTAGTAAATAAAGTATGATAGAAATTGTGATCTACAAGAATTTAATATTCATATATAGGTACTTATAGGAATATGAATACTAATAGAAATAGGGACAATAAACCTACATTATTTCTAGAGAACGTTTCGTCATTAGGTTTGATAAATCTAATCTGTTTTTTTTAGAGCTATAAATGAGTGTTAAAATAAGTTATTCATCAATTGAATATACAGCCTCGTACCCGTGTAGTTATAATTTTTTTAAATATTCATGTCTTTGTTGACTTGTCAATTGACATTGAGCTGTTGAGAATGTTCAAAATGAGTGTGCGACAAAACGCCAATGGGCACTACTTTTCGTAAGACTTCTATCGTTATCGCTAAACTATCTGACAAATTAAAGAATATCACGTGACAAGTGAGGCAAACAAGTACCTACGTTTAAAGGTGAACATATATACAAATAGGTATACCTACAGGTTCACGACCTTCATAGATTTTTTTTCACTACGAAAGACAGTTTTTTATCTTTTTGTTAGTAAAGTTTTAGATATATTGACCAATCATAAAGAGGACTAAAATAACGTATTTATATTTTTATGAATTCATTATAAAATTGCAACTTCGTTGTTAAAGTGTTACATTAATTACTGAATATTCAAATCTCAAAATTAATCTGTAACTAGCCGATATTCTCTTGTTTTAAGCCCATGGATTTTCAAAATTTTTATTTTCAAAATGTCCTAAAGAACGTATGTGAGGAAAATTAGAAAACAGTTCATTCTTTAAAGCTACAAAGTAAAACTAATACTGTTTGTAAGGGTCGTGAGAATAAAATATGTCCAATAAGTGTATTATACACATTTTCATACTACAATATGATTTGGGATCTACCTACATTTTATAGAAAATATGAATCTTAAATAACAGCTAAACTCGTATATCGCAACCAAAGCTATAAAAATCTGGAAAAACCGAGATAAAATGTAGTAATAAAAACCAATTTTCTATTTTTATTCATGTATATAATAATTTTATTCATGATTCTCATTTATTTTTATTGTTTTTATATTCACTCCTATAGTCTATTCAGCATATGCTGAAGAGACCTTTTAGGACTTACCACACAATAAGAGACCTATTGACCTGCCCACCTGTACTTAGATCTAAAATATGATTTGGTCAAAAACAATTTTTTTTTGTAGTGAGTGTTTGAGTAGTAGAAATTGTCGTTTGTTTTTGATGCGTATTTTGGTTTTACCACAGTAGAATCCTTTACATAATATTTTATATTATATTATTTTATATTATATTACACAGTTTAGTTATTAAACATATTTTATAGTGGCCCGTTTTTGTAGGGAATTAATAAATAAATCAGTAAATCAATAATAAATGAATATTAACAATTTATTCGGCACTCGTTATTTTTATTCGTAATTTAGGTACATACTGCATAATAAAGTAAAAAACTGTATTCATCATACAATGAATGAATGTATAAAAAAAAGGGTAACAAATAAAAGTTTGAAACTAAAAATACATATCCTTGCTAATCTTTAAAACTACTCGAAGATTTTCGTAGTGTTGCTGACTGTACAATCGTACGCAGAAATCTATCCTATTGGAAATGTTTTGGGAAGATCTATCTGCAACAGTGGACATTCTACGCTGATATGATAACGATGATTCACTAGTAGTTTCGTCTTAGCATGAAGAAATATTAACTCTTTAATTTTGATTTAGCGTCAATAAATAGAATCAATTGACTATAGATAAAGTAGAGAAAAAAGTGGAACACGAACTAATACATAATATAGTAAAAACGAGTTTTTAGTGGAAGTGAAATTCCGTGTCACCTCCATCTTTTATTAGGTCTACGCAGTTATATTATTATTATATGCTAGGAAATAGTGTGATTGATAAATTGTTTCTAGGTATTTTATAAACTTATTTATAGTTATTATTATTACTAATTAATATTATTGATTAATTATGTTTAACCTTTTTTAGTTTAAACATAATTTTAATAATGATACTAAGATTCATGTGTCAAAACGATTTAGACTACATGAAGAGCACGCTGATGCCGAATCGCTGATGTACCGTTGGATCACATTAGACTTGACTGCGCAGCCTTCGGACTCGACATGCCCCGACTTTCAAATCCGGCGCGTGAGTCACGCTGGCCGCTCACGTCATCAGGACCTCGCTTCGGCCGTGGACGTGCCCGACCTAAGCCCAACCCCCCCACATTCCTTCCAAGAAATCGATGTTTGTTGTTCAAAAGTTTCGCTTTAGAAAAAATATGTAATCATCTGAACGGGCGGATCGCTTTGTGACTAATTTATTTTTAAATTAGCTGTATGTATAAATAGCCGATGTTAACAAATTAATTTCTCTTCGTGAAATATAATTCTTCTGTGTGAATGAGTATAGAGAGAATTATATGGACAGCTCATACAAATCAACTACCTCGAAATATTAAATAGATTAGAGATTAAGCCGAAGATTTTTTCCAACACAACGATAAATTGTGATTTTTGCCTTATCTGTGAACTGTCAAAAAGTTGCGAGCTGCATGCGGATCCGGGCCTTCGACCGGGTGTGGGTGAATGACCGCCAAACCGCGCCAATCCGCCATCTTGGATTCGTCACGGCGCGCGCGCATTATGTCTTCAGCGCAAAGTTGGCAGCATCACACAATTGAATGGCATAACACGCCGAATTCGGAGATTGTTATGTCATTCAGCTTATAAATTTGCTAATAAAACAGTAGAATAAAATTTAGCTTCTCGCTTTTGAGATCAGTGTAGGTTTTATTTAGGTTATGTCCATAGTAGGCTCTCACATATTTTCAAAAGATGGACCAAGAAAAAAAAAATTAATACAAAGAAAAAATGTCGAATGTTATATTTTTGGCGGTATAAACTAATTACCATGATTAACTAATTAGCCGTATATTTTAATTTCGTTAAATAAAGTGATTTAGAGGCCAAGAGATCAAAACCCTTAATAGCTCACTACAATTTTAATTTAGTACCTTCAGATATTTTGTCTTCAGAAACCTTTTCAAAGTATCTGACAGGCTGTCAGATACTTTGAAAAGGATTTTTTACCTTGGTAAAATGTGCCAAAATGAACAAACCTATATAGATGCATTATAATATTTCTGTCAAAACTGCTTTATAAAATTCTAAATTAATTTATATTTAATTTCCAAATACATATAGGAAAACATGGTCCAAAAAAACTGTAATAAAGGTACAAATACCTTAATGATGATATGTGCTTATATATATATATAATATTATATACCACTCTAGCAGTCCTAAACGTACCTACGGAGTAGCACAAATAAGTTCTATAACTTATAAATGTAAATTTCATTGTGAAATCAATGTATAGCATGCTACGTTATGATATACCTGGCACATATAGAGGTAACGAGATCGTACATTATAACAAATCAAGTATGATGTATAGCATTTGGGTGACATTCCTGACGCAAGGGAGAACTAGTATGACCACATTTGCGGCTCGCCCTTAACCGTCGACGAGGCCGAGTACCGTTTACCGTCTCTCAGGGCTGCCCCTTCGTCTACTACTCTCATTAACTTAATACTGCCTTCTGGTTATTCCAATATACTTTTGTGAACCACAAGAAAATTTTACTAACTTGTATCTTTATAAGAAACAAAAAAGAGTACTTTATATTATTTTTAATAATACCCAATATTTACGATCATTATTACCATACTTGTCGTGGGTTAGTCCATTAGAGTTCAGTTCTGGACATTATCATTTTTATAATCTCATAGAAAGGGCTCAATGAGATTTTAAAAACGTCCGGTTGTTACGCTGTCATACGATTTTTGTCAAATCGGCTGTCTACCTATTGATTGAAAGTTTTACGGTATGATGACCGGGTCTTTCAATCCGTAGCATTTAAGGCAGTCCAGAGTCCTAGATTATTATGAATACAGCTGATATGAAGGAAAATATCACAATAACGACACACTTATACATTCTTATTCATGAAAGGGTAAGCAAATTATCAAGCTTTCTTTAGTTCATAAAATAACTAATAAGTATATGCGACATATATACAATTATCGATATTGCTAGATAAGTATTTTAGCTAATGTACGACCATAAGTAAGAAATAACATAAATATTATACTTATACAGATTTTATAACTTTTGTAAAAAAAAATCATGGCATGGCTTATTGTGAAGATAAGAAATCTACAAAGAATACTAATACAAGATTTAACATACATAAAGTTTAATTAGAGAATATGTGTAGTAACTGACAATTCAATGTATACTATATTATTGTATGAAACACATGTTATCTTTATTTTTATTTTCTAGTACTAGGCAATGTCTAGTTTCGCTAAATAATTTCAGAACGTGAGAACCATATTATGGATAATTACAAGCTATAACGTGGTTTATAAAATCACTACTCGTCCATATATAATCCAGTTGTTTATTGGTACCCCTGAGTGACACGATTCGTCTAATACCTATAGAAGTCATAGAGAGCCCGATCGGTCTTATCGAAGAGCGAGCAGACGCCTTGCGCCGGTCGCACGCGCACCGCAGCTGTCTCCACAATACAAGTCTAGTCAAAACCAGCCTCCAGCATATCTAGATGCATAAATGAAATGGCTGTGTCGCTTCTTACACGATGTAAATGTTAGGTTTCTTGGAACAGTTTATAAGTAGACAATAATATTTTCAACTTGTTATTGACCGCTTGTTTGCAGAAAGTAATTTCTACTTGATTTTCATTTTTTTGATCCTGACATAATTCTTTCCGTTTGTAAATCTATTCTTTATACAGATGGTAGAGTAGAACATATTTTATACAGATATCTTTAATTATAATATGCTTAAGAAAAACCTTGTTTCTTCTTTTTACCAATCGATCTAAATAGTATTTATTTATTTTTTTATTTATTTAACTTTATTGCACAAAATGTTACAAAATGTACAAATGACGGACTTAATGCCAGGTGGCATTACCTCCCAGGCAACCATTACACAAAACAGAAAAAAATATATATAGTGGTGCAGGCAATATATATACAAAATAAATATAATAAATATATACACATATATATATATATACATTAAATAACGTACATCAGAAATAGGGTTATTTATCAAAATAGTAATAGTATTATCATTTTTATTAGAGATTCTACACCTATCTAGTCTTTAAAATTAGCAAATAGTGCTGATATTTATTTCTAACCTCCTTCTAATAAAAATATATCTCGACAGCACATGTATAGGTAATGCGATCATGAGCAGAGATTAGATACAGCCGGGCCATTATTCCATAATCGCATGTCCAGGAGCAGTTCCCGGACTGGTCGCGACGGGGGGAAGGACCGGCCGCGACCGGCCTTGAGGAATGCCGCGCACATTGTTAGCAGTCTGCTGGCGTCCACACGACGACGTGCGCCTTTTGCACCGAGAGCTAGGTGTGAGAGCATTCAATCTTGATCGACTTATTGTAGTAATTAAATATTTTTATGGACATATTGAAAAAAATCCTTTTGTTATATAAAGCAGAAGCAATTGCAGGTCTTTTTTATGTTTCTTCAGATATCAAACTGGTGATGTTTTCGTAGTAATTAAACTTACTAGGTATAGGTATTCGCAGTTTATTTAAACTCTACTTACTTTTTCATAATTAAAATACATACATATATAGATAGATCTTCACTTGCCACGATCTTGGCATACCTCCCTTTCCTTATTCGCATTAGTCTTTTTGCTCGTTTTTTTCTTAGTACTTTTGATCTGGCACTTCTTTAATACTACTTCTACTTGGTTAAGGATATGTTCGCCTAGGTTTTACTTCCGTTCTATACATTTGTACAGTCATTCTATTTTCTTCCATCCTGTCTACATGTCCAATCCATCTCAACATTCCTTTCTCTATTATTGTCATAACATCATATTTTACACCAGATTGATCTCTCATTTATTCCGTACTAGCTGTGCCCGTGACTTCGTCCGCGTGGAATAGTTTTTTTTTGGGTACCATACTTCTTTATGTTAACTTATACAAACTTTGAATGGCATGTTTATTTATATGGAATTAATGGCCTGAAAAATAAGTTTCAAGTTTCTATCTCTAAAAATAGCGATCCTTCCACACAACTTTTCATCCCCCTTTTCGACCCCTAACAACCCTTATTTCGAATTAAAAAAATGTCCTTTCTCAGGGTCCAAAGATTGCCTGTGCCAAATTTCATCAAAATCAGTTGAGAGGTTTAAGCAGGAAAGCGTAACAGACAGACATACAAAGTTAGGTACTTTCACATTTATAATATTAGTAAGGATTCTTAAATCTACCTCTTAAACTTACACTATACATACTTCGAAGTGCTCTCATTTCAACGGCATTTATTCTACATGCGTGCTTCTTCTGCCGTACTCAACATTCACTGCCATATGTCAGTGTTGGAACCTATACTATACCATGCCATAGAGGTGCTTTGAACAGCCAGTCGTACCCTTTTTGACACGTTTTAGCTGCCCATAAAAGCAAGTAAGGCTCCATTGACATTATTTCTAGCTTTCACTCTCCGTTCAATATCTTAAATATTATTACTTAATACCTCGCTATATGACATAAAGAGTTTGAGAACAAAGTATTGACTACCTTTATTCGTTCCTCTTTTTAAGGAGGTTTTCATACACTAATAAATTATCCTAGATTATTCACAAAAAATGGTATTTAAAATAAACCGTTTTAAGAGTAATAAAGATGTTAGGTCAAAATACCGAGATAACCTTTTTGTCACTTCAATTCTTTAAACTTCTCAATTATTTATGTCGAAAGCTTTTAAGGTAACAAAAAAGTCGAAAATATAAAATGTAATTGTAATTAAACAGTGCATAAATTAAAAAATATTATAAATCATTCATAACTTATTTAGAAGCAGCGACGCTTCGCAGTTACTTCCGTGTAAATTTCTTGAGAATAATTAATAAAAAACATCCTCATATACTCCTCATAGCATCAGCTATCCGCCAGCATTTATAAGTAATTTGAATACTTTCCTATGCCTATTTTAGAAACCTTTATTTTATACTAGAAACAGACATTTCAATTTTATTTATCTGAATAGACGTTAATATCCATGTACACTGTCCCCATGACTATGAATTTCACAGGCAATTCGATCCTATCTCAAGTTTCATCTCGGCGATTGCTGGCGCGTACTGAGGCCTGACAATTAATTGGATACAAACTTAAACTGCGCGGCGGCCAACAACCATTTAATAACTAATTCCGAATGGCTCAAACGACGCATAATGATATCAAGGGCAACGATCAAATTAGAATTACGTGGACGGAAACGCCTGGAGATGTTGAGTTAGTGACATTTTACCAGAGAAACATGCCACATGAATTTTCACCATCTTCTATTATACAATAATATTATTTCATTAGTAAAGTTTATATTTATTAATGAGGTACCGACAGAATAAAACAGTGCCTTCCCTTGCAGCAGGTGTCATAGTAGGCCATATAAACAGTCGTCAGTATTTGTACCTGACTCTCACTTTTTTCTACCGTCGCTTGTGATATAACGAGCGTCTATAGGTTGCGGTGACATTTACTATCACAAGGATTATATGCTTGTTTTATTTGTCTAGCCACGCTCAGATCCCGCGAGCCTTGCGGGGAAGACCGTAGCTAAACGCGCGATCGTTGCTGCAGGGGACGTAGGTGGCACTGAATTTGACGTCTGAGTAGACCAGTATAAGGTTCATCCGAAGTCGTGAGGTACCGGCAGGGTAGAATACTACCTCCCCCTATACCAGGTATCATAAGAGGCGACTAAGGTACCAGAACCAACAGAAAGCAGGCATGTTGAGGTTCGTCCGAAAAAAAATCATATATTGACTTTTCTCCGAGATAATCAGCTGCTTACAATTGTGTTACGGATATCAGACAGCAGAGGAATTACAAGAACAACTCTTACCTATATGCACGTACCAGTGGTAAAAGTAAAGTTACTCCTGTCAATAATCATAAAAATGCCTGTGTATTTTATTAGCTGAACTAATATGGATTAGTAATAACAACTATTGGACAAAGCCCTTCTATAACAAGGTATAATATTAAACGCCGAGCGCTTAGCTTTCGGTCAGCCAGGCGTGTTGGCAATGGCACAATATAGCTTCGCGACGGAGATGTTTCAGCCCAACTCCGCTCTGATGCATTTTATATCGAACGGATGTGTAACCTCTATATATAGCTATCTATCAGTTTCAGCAGCTTAGTCGGAGAGACAGAGGGTAGGTGCCTACTATACTACTCTGTCGCTAACTCACGGCATCAGTCGGCAGAGCATGAGACTCATTATATAAAAATATGGGTTACAAATAAGCCGAAACGAAGAAATGTTTTTTAGAAAAAACCAAAAACATGTTGCACTTCACGCAAGTCACAATGATGTTTTGGTACTAGTACTACTCATACAAAGGGACTACTTGTGTAGTACTAGGAACAACACATCATTCGCATGGTGTTTAGCTTTCGCTTTGGTGAGTGAGGTACTTATATAGACTACTATATGGGTAGCTTACTCTCACTGTATCTAAAGCTAAACAGCAGCTTTTGCATTGATCTCACTGTCTTCTGGTTCCCAGTCAGTAATATGACTATACTTGGTATAATGATATAGTATCCTCAAGTCACAGGATTTTCGTCGCACTAGTGACGACATAATTTTATAGGCTGCAGTGACGCTTACCATCACGTAGATATGCCAGTTTTCGAACTTATTAATGTAAATAAGGATGTGTAAAATATCGATATTAAACATGTTAAAAGTAACAAAGGGATAAGGTTTTGTCTGTACGCTTGTCACCACAACAGATAATGATGCAATTCCCAGAGCTTGACTCACGCCGCTCTCGGGCTTATGATTCACTGGTGTTTCACATTCGTACATCAACTTTATTGCGAAAACTGTAAAGATCATAATTGAATGAACTGTCCGTAATATCTGATAGTCTGTAAATTTCTCTGTGATTCGTGAACAAGGTTGTTTTTATTTCGAGGTAATGCGTATTAAGTAGTCATCGCTTGTGTACTTATGTAAGAGCTAGTTTATCATTGTGTTTCCACTGTGGCATTATTTCATATTAGCTATCAGTTGTACACAGAGTAACTGAATTTAAAAGGTTAAATTCTACAAATATTCTCCTCTCAGCGCCATTGTGCACTTACGTAATTGACGTTAGGTTAGGATTTTGAAAAATTGTGTATAGGCGTGTACTTAGAAAATATAGCATTCCGAAGTATTGACAATATTTGTGTTATAAAACAGACTACTTAATAAATATACTTCGTTATCTCTCAGAAAAATTATTTAGATTAGAGAAAATGAACATAATGCACTCTAACATACCTTAGTTACCTGTTTTTTTACAAATTAATACAGATTTCGTTATTTAGAAATCTACATAGTACATCCAATAAAACAATACTAGAAATAAAGTAGCATTGTATGCTGCTGAGAAATTCGTACGAACCGATAATAATACATTGGCATTCTGCCTTTCTCAAAATATCAATATTCTTTCACGTAACACATTTCACATAAAAGTTTAGGTATGTTAAAAACTTGTCCGTTTAGCTCCAATTTAGTGTAAACTGGTTTGATTCCATTGAATACTTATATTCAGCTATGCATTAACAGATCAGTAGTTTTGATGGACTGTAGATGTTTTTGGTAATCATGAAAAAACTTATGATTTTGTTTTAACACATCTATATTTGCCATATAACATTTATTGTATGTATAGATATTGCAATAAGTACAGAGCAAAAAAAGAACAAATGAATATCTGAATAAAACACAATCATTAGTTTCGTTTTTAGACAGTTTTATCCATCACCTGTCAGTTGAAAAAATCATATAAATCACGTCAATGTTCAAAGTAAGAACGATATAATGAATGGTATCTTTTGTCCCTTATAGTCCTTTATTGAATGTGTGTTATTCAAAGACAGCAGCCCTAATCCAACACGGAGATCGGAGTACACGCTGGCCACCCCGCGGCAATTATGGGCAATATTTCCTCTTTCCTAGGGAGGCCTATGTCCAGCAGTGGACTTCTAATGTGAGTAATGATGATAATAAATACTGGTTAAAAAAATATTTCACCATTACAAAGATACATCACCGAGCACATATTATTATATAAAAAAATGAGATTCCTACCTACCTACTATAAGATTAGTACTATTGTCCGTTTACAACGAATAAATCGAAAAACTGCGAAAAAGATTTAAAAATTCCTTCATTAATGGATAGCTGATAGATCAGCAAATAATATAAGTTATAATTAATCCCCATACTCTTATGATAATGGGAACTAGGCGGGTGCACCGCGGTAAACTGCCATCATTTACGAAAAACAATAGTCACATAAACCAACTAGAAACCTAAATGCTAAACAGTTCTCAAGATTTCTATCCACACAAGAATAATTTAATCAAATCTAAAATTAAAGCATAAAATGCCCAATTCGTATGAGAGCGATGTCAATGTCCACGCACCGAGCGTGACGGCGAAGCGGCTTTTTAATTTCATATCATAATTATTTCGGAGCAGGCGGCTAATTAGAGAACTGAATAACTCTATGAATTAGGCGGTGTCCGTTGATGTGGCCGGGCCGGGCCATCATTCATGGCTTTCCTCGGTTGGGAGGTGATCGATTAATTTTAAATTATCCTAATCAAATATGCGATCATACATAAATCTCTTAGAATCTAGAGTATACAAAAAAGTACTTTTTAACGACTTTAAAACGCCTAAGATTGGCAAAAGATGTTGTGAATGTCAATCTTGAGAACGGTTACGGCAGGGTTATGAAACTCGTCAAACTATAAAAGTAAAACGCTAATTAAACTGCGTTAGAAAATCACTTAAAATAAAATAACTTTATAATGAACAAAATATAACTACTTTTTTAATTGCTTTAAAAAAAGTATTTTTATTGCGATCTCGTAAATGTTGAAAAATATTATCTAGGGTATATATACCAAACAGTACCTAACGATGAATGAAATGATTAATATTGCTTAAATAGTTATTATAGACATTTAGATATTAAACAGAAAATGAGAGCTGGAAATTGAATTGATACATGCTTTAATGTGCAGCCAAAACGTGTCAAAAAGAATACGACTGGCTCTTTGTGGCGTGTTGGTTGCATCACTGATGAAGCAAGAAGCATGCAAGTATAATAAATGCTGTTATGATGAGAACACTTTGAAGTATGTATCGTGTGAGTTTGAGAGATAGCTTAAAGAATAGTGTGATAAGAAGAGATCGGTGGTGATAACAATAGAAAAAATGATGTTGAGACAGTTTAGATTTGTAAAAAGGGTGGATTAAAGTAGAATGACTGGGCAAATATATAAAGCGGAAGCGTATGGAAGAGTTGGTATAATAAACGAGCGTTTAAGAAAGGACTAATGTACATAAAGGAAGCGAGAGAAGTATGCCAAGATCGTAGCAATATGGAGTCTCTGCTTACCCGATGGGCTAGAGGCGTGATGTATGTATATATATATGGTCCTGTTATTAATGTCCATTGGAAACATACATTTTACTTAGCATTATTACTTATAACTAAATCTATCTCGCATTTATACAAAAATCCATTAGTGTGTATTTATGCTCCCTACGTTCTAAAAATAGGACTGACTTTAATGAAATTTTCAGGAAAGCTTCAGATTAGACTGAATGGGAATCCTATAAAGTTGCTAGCGACGAGGGCAGTCCAAAAAAAATATGGTTAACTCTTGTTTATTGAATCAATTTAATTCATTTTTAATGTTCTAATCTTAATTCTAATTAATGCATCAAACAGGGATTTATATTTATAAATTTACAGTACTAAAAAATAATAAGATAATTGATTTACTAATCACGATTTTATTTAATTATTGTGTATTTGAGCTTAAATCAATTTACTTAAATTTGACTGGCCCAACGGCGCATTCGATAGTGTTCCATCATGGGCGCCAACATGACACATCAATGTATGAGATGATGTGTGAACTAAAAAAAAATCAATCTTCAATACCATGTACAGTGCCTCGCCTAACCAATAAGGTCTGTAACATACTGATAAAATATCTAAATGATTGACAAAGGTTTCATTGTCATTACCCGATATATCATAGTCATTTCATAATTAATTGATTAAATTATTACGCAGAATCTTCGTCAAATGAGGCCTTTATATGGATATAATCATAGTCATTGTCAGACCTCGTTACTTCAGTCCTAGGAAAGCTTTATAACTTCTGATTTATCCATCTTATATAGAATTTAATATATACTGGATGATAAAATCTTATTAGGTTAATGACATGGAACTTGTGCTAGACAAAAATGGCCAGGAATTCGAACGCCTGCTAGGAAAATTAAAATTAAAATTTCGAAAGTTCATGGATTGATTTTGCACAAGACGCTTTTTCTCGTTCTATATCGTCTAATTGTAATAGTCGGTTTCGATGTACAGGAACATTATGTTGGAATGACGATCAAGTGAGCTAATACGTGACCGATTGGCAATGATCTCATTGTAACCGCGAACGTTTCAAGCCTGCTTCCTCTGCCTCATCGATGTTGCAGGCATCGCTACCATTTACGATATTAAATGGTAAATATTTTCAACAACCGAATGAACTTGTATGTGATCAATTATAAATGTTTTTTTATATCTACTCCATGGCTACGGCTGTTATAATCGTCATTGTTGGTGATCATAATCATTGCGTTAATAAAATGATACTTACCATACACTAAAAAGGCTCCAATTCTCAATAAAAACGCTCAGTTTAAAATATTAAAAATAATTAGGTCCCAATTTGTTCGCTTTCTGATATATCTTATTCAAGATTTAAATTGCCTCAGTATAATTCCTGATACATATTACATATTACATTTTAATCGTCGTTCGTCTTCGTCGTCATCAATCGATGAAAGTGTCGGATAGCGTCTTTGTTTTATTTTTTGTTTATATTGAGAATCGAAATGATTCAACACGATTGACAAAGATTAGATTGACGCAGTTCCGTTACTCTGGCCCTTGTAAGCTTGTTTCCTCAGTTTCATCGATTTAGCAGGTAGTGCCCTAGCGCCGCATACGGCATTAATTACCTCGAGTCTCGGCGAGATCGGCTCAGACGGCCGACTAGACGCCGAGACGCGCGCGCGGGGAGGGGAATTACAGGCTAAGAATATCACCACAGGTGAATTGCTGGAGCTTTCGCTGCAAGTTTCTTTAGTGTTTATTTTACGATTGGTGCTTATTCGTATATTAACTATATATATGTCCGTATTCTGTAATATATACCTATAGCCCACAACTCAGTGCGGGGAACTCATATAGTCCGTGACAAATACTATAAATATAAACCTCTAATAAACATACTTAAAGTATAAGCTTAGTATTTGACTCCTTCACGAGTTCCTTCACTCCTTCCTGAAACTGAGTATTATCACACTTCTAACGTACGAAAACATCTGTAAAACTCTTCAAAGCTACTAAATTATGCTTATTATTCATTATTATTATCAGGTACTTCATAATCCAACGAGTACATTACTATATATCCCTATATATTATCCCTAGGTATATTTGAAATATTTAAGAACAGCATGAAGCCATAATGAAGCACCTTGAGTAGGCTTCTTATCAATCGACTAAAGGCGTGAGAAGCTGAGGGGAGAGGGGCTCCGAGAGTCCGATGGATAGAGAGGAGGTTGGGGGAGGGGGGACGAAGGCTGCGTTACGTCAGGCCGCATCCGGGTTCGCGGCCGCCGCACGCGCCGGCGAGCCTATTGTGCGGTAGGGCACCTGCTCCTCTCACTTAATTTTTTTTGACTTGGTGGCTATATCTAGCCTATCCTTGATATATATAACAATCAGATATATTGTTTATGAGAGATAGACACAAAAAATAAAAGGTTACGTGTATCAATTATGAGGCTTAAGGAATTCCCAATAAACCTATACATCTTAAAATCTACCTAATATATAACTAAAATTTTTGTAACATGTTTCTCATATACAGCAATGGCTTACATTTGAACCACTTTGTTTAAAATTAAGAAATTGTTAAATAAAAGTTAAACATAAATAATATTCACAGAAGATATATACAACAAATTTTAATTGCAGTCTATATTCGCCTGTGAAGTAGCGACCAAAGCTCATTGTATGCTAAGTGATCTTGAAGTTTCAAACAATTTTCCTTACAAGTCCGCGGAGTGGGGATGTTGCTAGGCTGCGCAGACGCCGGCGACGAGCGAGCAGCCGAGCGACCGTGGCAATCGGAAATTGTCTAAATTCTAGGCCATCAACGCTCTGTCCCTTTCGCACACCTACAAATAACTGTTGTAATCGTTTACTTTTTTACTAAACCATCTGTCAAAATATCTACTCATTATTATTATAACATAATATGGTCATTAAAGATTTGTACTTTTTTGACAATTTAAATAAATTCTAAGTTTAAAAATTTCGCCATATAATATCGTTTAAATTTTCGTTAACATTCATTTAACTTTTTTGCAAAGAGTTTCATGCGTCCTGTTTGTTTCTCACCCTGAAGACAATAGGTTGTTAGCGCCGGCGCCGGCAGAATTTATTAATACTAACCACTAGGCGATAATGGTAACTTTATCACCAGAACTTTCTGGTGGTTGGCGTAATGAACCTGTAGTAAACATGTGTGTTTTATATATGCCTGGTGTCGGTGGATTATTATAGTTCAAAGTAGGCCTAAATGATTGATATTATATGTTTACAAAGCCCTATATTCTCACAGGGTTCCCAGGGTCGTCTGTATAATGAACATAGATTTGACTTTTTCTATTCAATGAATTATATATTTATATTTTTTGTTAATTTCAAAACGCTAGTAAACCTTTAGAAAAACTTTATTTGTGCAATTACATTGGTTAATTGGTCAGAGTGATGGTATATAGAGGTTTACATAGTACTAAGTTAAAAGTAACCTTAAACAGGATTTATTGATTCGATAACCGACAAAAAACGCATTTGTGTGCTTTTAAGTTAAGGTATATTTTTAAGGATATTAATCGGCTATTTTCTGTACTAATATTTTAAACGCTCTGTATGTTTATTATCTTTTCACGAATAAATGGATGAACATCTAATTAAATTCACCGTGCTTCAATCCTAGGCTAAATATGGTGTATTAAACAATAATTCACCCAACATTTTATATTGTCCTGTCTAGTTATAATTCACTTGAAGCACTTGTATTAGAGATATCAGACAGCAGAGGAATCACAAATATGATATTTAGTATAATTATTATACATCATGTAAACATTTGCCATCGGTGGGGAACGTCCAAAGAAAATATTTAATGCGGATTGTAGTGCTTCTTTTTATACGGCTTTTTTAATCTAATGTCAAATTATATCTTTATTTCTTAGTTTACTTCAGTAATTGTACTTGGTGTTACTGCTACTGATCTGCGAATAAAAGAATGTCAAGACATTACAAATGGAACTGTACTGTATCTGAATAATTATCTAAAAGTTACACAAAATCTTAAATCACCCATCTTACAGTTGTTCTTTATTACAAAAAATTCAATTAATCTCAGGCAGAACTGAACGGATTTGTCCCGCTTGAAGCATCTTCAGAAACTATTTATTGTCATTCCTACTGTTCTGTAGAGGTGTACCGACATATTGTATTGATTTACTACGTAATTTATTACAACAAGTTATCAGGATAAAGATATAGCCCAGGCATAAAATACTTAAGTACGTTTAATGTATTTTTGAGCCGTGAGGTACTGGGTAGAGTAGAATAGTACCTCCCTCTGTACCAAGTGTCGTGAGAGGCGACTAAGGTACCAAGACCGACTGATGGCGGTTTATCCATTCATAACAGTGTAGCTCAAATCCACAGGGTGGGGATGGGCAGCAGTATCCCTGTGACGAAAGCTGCGCTCTGCGATTGCCAATACGCTTGCCCAACGCGGCCATTATGGAAAAAAATCCCCCCTTCTAGAGGATGTCCAGCAGTAAGACTTCCAATAACAATAATGATGATGTTGATAAATGTATCATAGAACAAATTGAAATAATTTGTGAGTCACATGGGTTTTAACATTATTATGTGAAACTGTGTAAATGATTTAACCTGCCAGTTTATCTTACCTCTTGATATAAATTAATAACTCTTACCGTTTTCTTATTTTTTCTTAACTCAGTTGCATGACTGTAGACGGTTTTTCGTTTAACTAGAATATGATAATGACTTATAGTATAAACTATCTTTTACAACAAGGTCTTGCAAGCCTGGAAAAAATCAATATCCCTTCATGACAGCTACACTGTGCTGATACCTTAGAAAAATAAAAACTCAGATCATTCCCAAGAGGTTTCCTGGTTTTCTGGATAAAAAGTGTACGCGTAACGTGAAACGTAGTGTTCTATGGAGGGAGGCAGTAAAAATCTCCACTTCTCAAACCTCTCTACACTACATATCCAAACAATCTCAACATTTCTTTTTCAATTGTTGTCACAACATCATCTTCCACACCACATCGATATCTTACTATTCTTCAACCTATATCTCAAACACGCACCATACATACTACGAAATGCTCTCATTTTAACAGCATTTTTTCTACTTGCGTACCAGCCAGTGGTGCCCTTTTTCACAGGTTGTGGCTGCCCATAAAAGCATGTAAGGGTCCATTAATCCATCATCCTCTATTTCCAGTTTTCACTCTTCGGTTAACTTGTAATACTTAAATAATACGTAAAAAAATTGTCCCTAAATACTTAAGGGTTGTTATTCAGGTGCACAAAATACTGTAGATCTCAATAAACACTCTGTTTACTGATCTCTGCCGTAAGTCACATCTTGGTTCGGTTAAATATATTTTTTCAATCTAGATGAATTTTACGGCGATTAATGATGTAATAGATTTCGATCGCAATTTATTATCTGATAATATAAAGTATTTTACGTGTGTAATATCTGTTTGAAAGCTTTTTCTGCGCTATCTAAATCTTTGGATGAAATTAAAACGTTATTAGGTAGATTATAAAATTAATTCGTCCGCGTGGCCTGCATTTTGTGTAGCATCCCTCGGAAACGTTTTTTTTTGTGATCCGTACCCTGTGTAGGGTTCTATCTATATTATAGCTATCTATTTACATGTTAAAATTTTATAAAATATATTTTACAGTCAAGCTGTGAAAGCTTAACAAACAAATAAGTTGAAAGATATACTTTTGCACAAACAATTAACTAGAGGCAAACTTCATAAAAAGGCAGCCTCTATCGGTACCTCACTCTCACCTATTTCTGCCGCCAAACAGCTATGTTCGCATTACTGTGTTCCGGATTGAACGATGAGAAAATCAGTAAAATTATTAGGGAAATGTGACATAATATCTTCAAGACTCAAGTTTCGAAACGCGCAAGTATATAATACCCTTGTGATAAAACGAGCGTTTATAGGCTGCAGCGACTCTTATTATCACACGGACCGTATGCTTGTTTATCAAATTAGTCATAATAAAAAAAGAACAAAAAGCTATCGCATTTGTATGGTCATGGCTTAAAATCTGAAAAAAGAACTTGTAGCTTTCAAATGTATATTGAGTTATGATATTTTGGACATAGTAAAAGATCGAATGATATAATTGTGATGATATACAGTAAATTAAATATAAGTGTAAATATTAAATTAATATAACTATATATTTATAACGTAAACATATACATTAATGTGAGTTAAATAATAAGTCCTCGTACCAAATTGCAATATTAGATCAAATTAAATATATGCATGTAAGTTTCAAACAACAGCTTGTATTATGAATCACAACTGAGGCCATTGACAGGGCAGGAAGATGTGTAGGTAGGTACAGAGAGATTTTACATCGCAATGAAGATGTTATTTGACACGGCGCCTAATTCAGGTACTGTCTACTTCTCTTTTTTAAATTTTAAAAATAAAATAGATTATAAGTTAAATTCTTGTAATTTGGGCTATATTTCAAAGATAAATAAAATATAATATAGTTCAAAGAATTTTTTTTTTCAATATTTGAATTAGAAATTGTTTCAAGTGGGTAACTCCATTTGAAAAGGACAGCATCGTTCAAGTAAAAACGTATATAGGTAGTAAACGTATATAGTTAGTATAATTTAATCATATAAACAAATAAAAATAATATACATATAAATAAAGTTTAATTATCGTGTTGTAGCGTTCATCAATTATTCGACATAACCCTTTTTCAATACGATTAAATCAATACGATTTGATGATGAAAGTAGCATGTTGGTATGTATATTATATTGATACATTAAATACACTATTTTTGTTTTTCTATTTATAGTAAACTAGCCGCTGTATTCTGGAGTTTACTAGTTCAGTGTATAAACGTGAAGCATGCAACTTTTAATGTCCGTAATTTCGTGAATTGGCAACAGTTCAAGCGGTGTGCATTTTTGAGCGTGTGGACCGGTCGCCGAAATGTGCGCGGGCGATTTATGTGGATTTATTCTGTGGAAGCTGGTGGAAACTGTGCGGATATAAGACATACGCGGTTTTTATTTCTCAGTATAACTCATTCGTTTCTGTACTTTTATATGTAAATTCAATTAAATATGAGTGAAATTAAACGAAGTGTCGTTGGATATCGAGATTATCAATTTGAGCATTTTATTTTTGGATGTACATGATTTCATAGTTCTAGATTTTCTAATTGAACGTTTGGAAAAAAGGAAATATTAATATGGAACACTAGGCTGCTTTGGCTAACATTCTTTAACATATTTATCCATGAAAACGATGGAGGTAATTCTCATAGGATATAGTAAACACCCATCTGAATTTTAAGAGTTAATAACTTATGAATTTGCTTCTGTAATTCTGTCTCTAGACTTTATTTGGTCAGTCAAAACTATCTCGGCTCCGAAATAGCCTGGTTCGTATGATATTATTGATGTTCGTATATATTTTTGATGCGTACATACATCATTAAAGGCCATTTTTTTTTTATAACTAAAATTTCAACGTATATAAATCTTATGGAAATAATTATAGTAAAAATCGAAGTCCGTTTTGTAGTTGTAGGTAACGGTCAAAGTAAAACGCGGTTAGCAACATAGTTTTAATACAATTCAGATGAATTCATTATGAGCGCCGCGACCTTACCAAGATTTTATTGCATAAAGCAGCGTGTAACGGCACAGCGAGGCGAGAGGCGCGGGATCTCGTCGTGGGAAGCACAAGTTCCGGGTGTGCCAGTTGCGCCACGCCTTTCACCGCAAGGTCGCTGCGCGGCCGTGCCACTTTCTTTTATATAACAGCCCGCGGAATGCGACACCCGAATTTATAGCGGTGACGTCACGAGGTGAATCACTGTTGCTTCGGCTAGGATTAAGGCTAGCTGCTTACAAAGCAAATTTTGACTGTTGATGGGTTCGAACCAATTAACTGCCAACTGTGAATTGTAAGAAAAAAAATCTAGATTGGTCCAAGCAGCGCACAAATAAATCTTCATAAAACACAGAACTATAGTTATTGTACGGATTCTATCTTACTACGAAAATTGTTGAACTTGTTGCACTTGTTAATTATCTACAAGAAAACTAGGGCCAAACGGTTATGGTTCCAGTAGACGGGCGGAATTGCCCAAAGTTGTTAGAAAGTGACTCCCACATCCGGCTGCTCCGGAACTTGCCTGGTGGATTGTTTATTACGTCACGCGTCGCTATTGCTTCACTGACGTCACCGAGTTCGGATTCTAACGTAGGTAATACCATCGAGTCGCAATTGATAAAATAAAACGAAATATATAACGTGTGAAGTGAGCGAATGGACACTAGAATAGACCACTGGTCTATGTTTCAATCTATGTTTACGAGAACACTCGACAGGCGTTGTTTTGTCCTAATTATTAATGTTGAATTTAAATAGATACCTACTTTTAATAAATTTAAAAAATATTTTCCGAACGATGCATCTGTTGTTGTTGTTCGCGTTTACTGTCTAACTAATTCTTATTAATATTTAACCTTTCCATTAGTAAAATAGTTTTTGAAATAGGTCCAGTAATTTTTGAGTTAATTTGTTACAGTGTTGTTATAGAAGATCATTTTATTTATATGTACCTATCACTTTTACCAATTCTCTTCTCAAGGATGCAAGTCCTTCAAGGTCAAAAAAATTATTTAAAACTCACAAAGTTGCTGTAATAATATATTTATTTCTTATAGCAATTATATATCAGAGACATTGTAAAAATATCTAAAAGATTAACTAAAAACCTTTATTAAACACTAATTTTAAATTAAAACTTACTATAATACTTGGAATTTATTTCCTTAGCTTAACTTTTACCTACAAAAGCGCATGTATTTGGTATTGTTTAACTATTATTTATATTCTATTTCTTTGAGGCTAACTGCTTTTTCTTTACTTTTTGGCCTACTAAAGATCGCATCAATAAAAATTTGCTGTACCTACACAAAAACATATGAAGCCTGAAAAAAAATTATTATTTCAGACTATTTAAAATATTTTTACCGATCCTTGATATTTGTAAATAATATTGAACCAATCTGTCGTTTTGAAAAAGATGTAATCGACTATGAATGATTCTTTACTACGTAGAAAGCTAATAAAACTAAAAATATGTTGCTTTAAGTTCGTGAATAGGATTGGGTTTCAATTTAATTCTCACTCAATATACAGTTTCTAGAATAAATAATTTTCTGGTACATCATCATCTAGTTTAGGTACTAGATGTATGTAAATGAGTAATAGTGAACGTCCCCTGTATATTCGTCGACCAGAATTTGATAATACAACCGAATACAAAAAAAATCTATGTTACCTTAATTTAATTGAAACAAATTACTAAACTCGAAACTAGCAATGTTTTATTGTAAGTAGGTATAACTGGCAACAATGTGAAAGCTAGTTTTACGTTTCACCTCACCATGACATTGCTACTGCTTTCAGAGTAACAAATCAATCGTTCAAAAGAACTGGCGCGATATAATGTATAAAATGATTTTATACGTTCTGTTATTACTACCACGCTTGCCCAGCGATAATCAAAGCAGCAAAGTCTTGAAAGTTTCCTTTGTATAATAGGCTATTCTCCAATTTCTTCATTTTTTTTTTAAATGTTCGTATATATCTGATAATTCATTATAATTTTTATTTCAGCAAAATATGACCGATTTATGCCGAAAAAAAAATATTAAAAATTTGTCGTAAAATATACGCGCCAAAATACCATCCGCCATTTTGGTGACGTCAATAGTACTAAAATATTGTAACCTCAAATTGACATTTGTCATTGACACGATATTGAGTTTGTCGGCTTTGTTGAGTTGTTTTTATTTATATAAAAAGATGAGTTTCTATAACCCGTATCGTTGGTGTGTTGCGTTAAATTGTAAGAATTCGACATTGAAGACTCCAGAAAAGTTATTTATTACTATTCCGAACGATGTTGTTAACCTCAAAATAAGAAAATTTCATTGAATTACACCTATGAATCACACAAATGATATTGTTGTGATAAAGTAATAGAAAGATTTACTTACATAGCTGTTTTTATATTTCTGCATTCGGCAGAAAAGAAATCTGTATTACACGCAAAGAAGTTTGTAATCATTACCGCATCTATCTTCGGTAAATTAGTACTTTCGGCTTTACAAATCCGACGTCCATGTTTAATTATGCAAAAGTAGCGTAATAAAATACAAAATCTCTAAAATAAAAGGAATTATACACAAAAAAAGTAAAAAATTAAGGAACACAGTCAGTTGTTTACATTTAGATATTTTAGTGCTTGTGACGTCATTCTGGAAAAAAACATGGTGGACGGTGTTTTCGGTCACGTGACTTACAGATAATAAAACTCGGATTTTAATTTTGAAATATAAAATTAATCTTAGGTTTTTATGGAATAACGACATTTTTTTTCAATTCCTCACGTTATTATTTATTCAAGTAACATAATGTTATATTTTTTTGTTGATAGATGAAAATAGCCTATTATAAAATGTAAGTAAGTAAGTATTCGATTAATGTTTCTAATTTATATCGTGTAAGCTTGGCTTTGTATGTAATGCTAAGATAATCTCAAACAAATTTTAAAAATATTTCAATATACGTCATATAGACGTTTTGTATTTTATATACGTCTATAATAAATTTTATTTGAATACTGCTTTAATTTAAATAAACAATTTTTGAAAAGGCCTACCTAACCACAATATTTCCTTGATAATTACAGAAACAGCGTGTTGGTATCTAATTTTAAAAATAATTAATTTAATTTTGGATGTTATTACATTTTTTTAGTCAACAAACTAAATATAAATTATTAGTAATCGTATTGTCAACGAAGTCGGTAAAATATTAAGCCCACAGAACACTGTTTTTACAACTTCAAGTTAGGCTGTAAAATGTTAATCTCTGCCCTATATTCTTTTTTAATGCATGAATTGTTAAAATTAAAGCCAGCAATAATATATTTTTTAACGGTTAATGCAACGATTATTTACACGGTTAGTGCGAACGGTTAATTCAGTTCATAAATGTATAAAAAAAAGCCTTGTTTTAGTATATAGTTATTAACTAAAGTAATGAGACATTAATAGTAATATTTATAATCCAATAATAATTAATTGTCATTATTTAACAATGATATAAAATTTTACGTTTTCCTGTTTGCTGTCAGGTCAGCTGTCAATGTCAACGTCAAACTGTAATCGATAGCATTGAAAACCCCACGCTACCTACTGATATATCAAACAAATTTCCTGTAGTATTTCCTGTTGTATTAGTATTGACTGGTAAAAAATTGTATTTTTTTTTCTAAATTAGCGTTATGTGCTTAGTTGCATACTTATTAACTGTTGAGCATTACTTCTGAGACCACATGACCTCGAAGTGAATTACGTTTTCTTAAAACTAGATTGGATAGCGTCGTTATATTTTATTCAACACTGTTTAAAATATGGAGTCTGGATCAACCCCAAGAAAAAAACCCAAGAGCCCAGCTCAAGATAGCGTCATTAATCCTAAAACTTCAGTCACGTGAGTATTTAGTAAAATGTTTACCATCTATTTGTCTCAAATCATAACAGTTATTTTCAAAAATGCGAAGGTTTTATTGCTCTTTATATACAAATAAAATGGTTTCCATGTGATGATATGAATGTAAAAATTAAACGTTTTCTTTTAGATGTTCTAGTGTTCCAGATGGTTTATTTGATGCAGCTAACGTAAAGAAACATTTTAGTAAGTTTGGGCGGGTCCAGCGCATTAGGTTGTTTCCTAAGAAGCATATGTGCATAATTGAATATGATCAACCAAGTTCTGCTGAGAAAGCTGTACTCAATGCAGGTGCATATGATGGTTTTATGTTTGATGTCACCCGTTCCAAGACTCAAGTGTAAGTGGACTTCCTATTTGTTCATATAGGTATTACAATATTAATTTCCTATTTAATTAACAACTGTGATTTTGTAGGAGAAAACATTTTAAGAAGGATGATGATCCAGATTGGGTTCTTGATGCAGATGTTGAAGAGGAGTTGTCAGCTATGAGTGGTGGACCTTCATACCAAACAAGACAGAGTTGTAAGTATTTCAAGATACTAAATGAAGAAGGGTAGGATATTGACTCTTATTTCTTAGCACATGTAAGTCAAGAGGTGTATGATATATGCCAGTTAGGGCGGAACACATTGTTATGAAAAAAAAATTTTTTTTTAATTTCGAATTGGAATACCAGGTAAAAGTTGCGTCATATAATAGTAAATAGCACCCCTTAATTTGAAAGTTCTAGTTCGATGGTATAAGCCCCCGCCATACACTTGAAGTTTTAATTTTTTAAGTTTTATTGACATTTTGTACAGTACACCGTTCAAACAAATTAATGAGTAAATAAATGATTTAATGTTATGTAAATGTTAAAATAAAACTATAATCAATTATTAAAATAATATATTTCAAAAGTAAATACAGGTTCAGAAAGTTATGATGGTATAAAAAAGTCATTTTTTAAAGGAAAAATCCTTTTTCGTTTCAAACTTTGGCATGATCTTTCGAGATACTAATTTGGACTTTATGAATCCTTCCCTACTTTTTTTTGCTGCATACACTTAGAGCTGCTTCTGTCACAACTTTCACCGATCTTTCCACAGCCTGGGTATGGCAAGGCAGTCTTATAAACTCCACAACAGCATTTTCTCCATTTTCAATAAGATCTTGTAACTGCTCATCGGATATATTCATCAGAATTGGGGGCTCGTATAAATTTTGTTGCCAGTCAATTAAGTCTATGTAAGAACTTGCATTTAAGTTTAGTTTCGGCACCTCAAAAATCCGTGAAACACAATTCTTATTCATTTGACGAGCCTTTAAAATGCGTCTTGCAGCGAGTTCTCTTATGTGCTTACTTGAATCTGTTATCATACTCAACAACAAGTTTTCAGAATGAGCAAAGTAACTGTTTCGGTTTAAAACAGGGTCCACTATCGCTAACAATTCGTCGGATAAATATCTTGTACTGTTAATGAGTTTCCATAAATGTTTAGAACCATCTTTGCACGATGAATGTGTTTTTACAGGAAACCAGACAGGAGCGTAAGATTTCACTACAAATGTTGCTAAAGTTACAAGGTTTTGTTGTGGGTTTTGCGTGGAAATATACAAACGCAGTATGCGATTAGCTCTGGTTAACCAGCGGGCGTGGGATAGCTTACTTGGGCTTCTGTGTAATAACTCAGGGGGGCAAAATCCATTTATGACAGCTGTAGTAATTTCTTGTAAATATTTCTGATCTGTGCTGAGATCTGTGGATATTTGTGGAGGTAGTTCACCTTCTATCTTCTTAAAAAGGGCCAAGGGCAGCGTCTCGCATGTCTCTAATGCTTTACCTATTTGATCAGCAAATGATTTAGGTCCTGCAGTAGGGCCATCTAAATAGGTAAACAAATGCCTCAACGGCAATTCGTTGAATTGCCATTTTTGGAAATTTCCAAAAACGTAGGCTCCTTTGCAGTGTTATTCCTTATCTTTAAGTCTAGTCAAACCCATTCATAGAATTTTATGACATTTTCATACCTAGGTAAGATATTCCCTTGTAATTCTGCACTTTCACCAAATATGGGACATTTTAACTTTTGTCTAGTAGAAGATGTCATAGTTTACAATTAAAAATCGTTAAATAACAAGTACACGTGAAAATAATTGACGCGCGACCTTTCACCTGGACCTGGAGGGAGACAATTATCGACACTAATTGAAACAAAACACTACATTCGTAGTTCGGCGCATGCCGCGCCCCCCCGCTTCGTCCCGCACTTTACTCCACTGCCACGACGCCAAAGGATATTCGAATAATGAAATATTCAATTGCAATAGCTAGTTAACTCTATATAAATATGTTTTTGGATAAAATACACATATTTTAATATTTTTTTTACTAATTGGTAGGACGCGCAAATAACCCCTAAATTGTAATTTTTGTATATTTTCGACATCTTGTCGGGGGCTCTTCCCGTTGTCGGAGAATATTTATATTTTTCATTGGGAATACTGAGGGTAATCGTCAAGTTTATAGAACTATTCCAAATAGAAATTCTAAAAAAAATTTTTTCGTTCCACCCTAATGCCAGTGTTAAAGTTCTTTTGTTTTCTACATATATATTTGACTTAATATAAATTTGTCTCTGGTTGGGATCACTCTAGACAATTGCACAAAATAACTAACACTACTGAATACTTCATCATACACATTCATAATAATAATCACAATGAATTACTGAAAATGGTATATTTATTTCTGTTTTTTTTTCAGTGGGACAAAGACCCCCAGAGATCATCTTAAAAAGTACTGCTAGAATCACTAAACCAGTTATAAATGCAAGTGTCAAGAAAAAACTTGCAGTGGCCTACCATCCAAGCATGTATGTACCTTTTTAAACTTAATTATATCTTCAATCTATACCAGAATATACCTACACTGAGGTCGGATAAATGTATTTTTTGCTAATACACTGGGGGATGCCCATCATCTATTGCTTTGCTCTGAAATCTTTTTAATATGACAATAATACTGTTGCTGGTGATTCCCCATAGTTAAATGTAATATAATAGATATAATGAGAGGAGATAGTGTAGAACATATACATGTATGTAGGGCAGAGTTGATTGTAAAAAGTATTTTAATTTGCCATAAGGTATGTAACAACATTGTTTATGTTATTGACAGTACACAACCAGCAAGTACCAATGAGGCTGCCATTCAATTACCGAATGTGCAAACCAGTCTCAGTACTGCAGAGGCTGCGGCTGAGCTATACCAATTACGATCCAAGGTCTCCTTGACTCCTGATGAGCAATGGAGAACATTGGAAGCTCGGGACAGGTGAGAGACCGTTTATTAATTAAGCTTTAATGCAAATTACCCAGCATTCACCTATTTAAAATTCTTTCATTTTGTACTTTACTTTTGTCATAAAGTGGATCATTATTTTAATTTTATAGAATGTGCATTGACGTTGTGTTGGTCAACACATAGGTGTACATAATGCTATTATATATATATTTTATTGTTGTTTTTAATTCTTGAGATGCAACAATTTATGTATAAAGTTCCAAATAATTGTTCAAGCAAACATCTCTTTATATAATTTGTACTCTCATCTTTTTAAGAATTTTAAGAGGCTGGGGTGGAGCAGGCTCCCGTGTAAAAGTGGGCGGAGCCACCATCGGAACATGTCAGGACATGTGTCCCGAGAAGGAGTTGTTGCAACGGCTTGCTGAACATCAGGTACATTTTATTTGATTGTTTTGTAACAGATCACATTGTAGTTTTGGAACTCCGTAGTTCACGCCTCCGATCCATCCATAGTTCGCGAGATTAAATCGAGGCATAGGTCGGAATTCATACGGTCGCCCGCGTCGAGATCTTACCGTCACACGGCTAAGTCGGTAGAACATTGAGGTATACCTCGTACAAAGGTCGTCTGCATTGGTACCTCAATCTCACCTATTTCTACCACCAAATAGCTGTCTTCGCATTGCCGCGTTTCAGTTTGAAGGGTGAGAGGCAGTGAAATCATGGGTGATGTGATACAGTATCTTCAAGTCATAAGGTGGGCTACGCGTTAGCGATGATATCCCTAGCTCTTTATGTGATGATCCGAGCGTCTATAGGCTGCGACGACGCTTAAGATCACGCGGCATAAGCCCATGAGATGGCTTAGTCGTTTAAATCGAGAACTAGATGTGACCGGATGCGCAGGTGATGTCGCTGGAGACAGGCGAGGACGGGCAGCTGGAGCGGCGGCGCGCGGTGAAGCAGTACAGCCGCAGCTCGGCCGACCAGGAGATCCCCATGTGCTATGAGCTGCGGCCGGCGCGCGCGCTGCGCCGCACGTGCGCCTACCTGCTGCGCCACCTCGCCGACACCGAGCGACAGGTACCCGCCCTGTCCTACATACATCACGTCTGTGTCCTATTGGGGTAGGCAGACACTATTCTCTCTACTGTTTCTGCCTACCGTAATGGGACACAGGTGTGAAATATTTGTATTTTAGTTAGTAACAAATAGTCTCAAAAACGGCTGGACCGATTCCAAAGACTCTTTCTCTAATAAAAAGTTACTTTATCAGCGAGTGACATAAGCTGTATTTTATCCCCATATACTTACGGGAAAGGAGAGTGTACAGTTGAAACTGCGAAGCGCTGCTAACTCATTGGTACTGCCAAAATGTGGTATTTTTTGTAAGTTAATAAAACGGCCTTCGATGGCCAAGCACTCCTTTTTTATGCTATTTAAAAAAGCCTATCAAATGGTTACTTGAAGATATGGTTTCCCTATTGATGCTTTATCGATACTGTAGGGAAACCTACAATGCTCTTGACCTGTAAAAAAATGTATAACTAATTTTCAATTGGTCCTAACTTATAAAGGCTGATCTGGTGGTGTAATGGAGGTGTGTAATGTGTTCTTAATAATTTTAATTTAAAGTTTAAAAAAGCTTTTACACTGTAAATTATGCCTTAAAATGAGGCTAACCCTATCGTAAACTTGGCCAAATTTTTAAGGGCCTTATAGTGTAGTTGGGACTGTTTAGAATTATCAAATTCTCAACAGTCAGTAATAGTGCACGAAATTTAATTTCTTTTTTCTCTTATTATTAGTTACCAGCGGCTGATCCTTGATTAATACAGATAATATGTAATTTTAATAAAGTTCTTTTTATGTAAGCGATTTATGTGTAAGGTGAGCAGTGAAAACAGTAAGTAATTTAAAACACTAACTTTTTATTATTTTTACAAAAGAAACATTCCTTCTCAGATATCCCTGGCTGACTGGTTCCATTTCATGTGGGATCGCTTTCGGAGTATTCGAAAAGACATAACACAACAGGCCCTCTGCTGTGAAGGTACGAAATCATCAGTAATAATAATGGGATGGTACCGGTGTAGTACCCGCAGAGTAAAATAATACCTCCTCCAGTACCAGGTGTCGCTAGAGGCGACTGAGGTACCGGAACCGACAGATGGCGGTATATCCACCGGAAGCGGTGTAGGTCAAGTGTAACAGGTTCGGGCAGCAGCATTCCCGTCGCGAAGCTACGCTCTGCGAACACGCCACGCTTGCCCAGCACGGCAATTATGGACAAATCCCCTTTCCTGAGGAGGTCTGTGTCCAGCAGTGAACGTTTTCCGGCTGCTATAATGTTAGTGATTTTCTCTCCACAAACATTATTCTTATGATAATACAAAATGAAACCCGCGCTGATATTTTCGAGATACGCTGTTTTGGATAGGTATATCGTTATTTAGTTCCAGTGCTCCTGGGCGCTTTCGTACGCCTGGTACACAGAGATACTATTCTACACTGACGATATAGTGTTCTCTCGATACCCCACAGCATTTGTAGACTTCGGTGACGCTGGCATTGATGTTCGAGTAGACCTATTGTTTCACTTAAAATAAAGCATTCGCTAACCTCTAAGATCATGTATAGAATTAAGTCGAAAAACAAGTATGTATAATCGTAGCCTATAGTCGCACGTATTATCACAATGATATCACTGGTTGCCAAACTCGCGACTTGCAGACATTTTGTCATAACAACTAGTTTGACACACACTAGTTTCACTGCCCCTTTCATCGTTCAAACTGGAGCACGCTGCATTTGGCGGCAGAAATAGGTGAGAGTGAAGCGCTAATGCAAACCTTCGTATTAGGTCCACCTCTGGTAATAATATGTTTTCACGCATGTCCACCGCATTGTTTGTGTGCTGATTAGGTTTATTTTTATTTGAGAACTTAATGATTAGATGATAATAACTTAAGGATTATTGAGACGTCAATTCCAGCGCCTCCGGGTGGACCGGTCATGACCCTAAACCTGATCTTGCTTGCCGACTCGCCCCTTGCCCCGCTCTGATTCTGTGATCAGAGTAGGGTCGGTAGCGACACCCGAACGCGCTTCTGAGGCTCGACCGAGCCTCGGCGGCCAACAAGGGGGACAGTCAAGTTGTTTGCAAAAGACTCAGTGAGCCAAGCTGCACAAGTGTGGTCGGTTGTCGCTCGAGCGTGCAGTGATTGCACGCGAACACGGTGTACCTACTGCTGTTGATTGTTGAGTGCCAGTGTGAGAGCGGAGGGACGCATTTATTGAAGTTATGGCTATCGGGTGGAGGTTGCAGGCAGAGTCCACTCGAGAGCACGGCTAGTGCTGACTTCAACTTTACTGTAATCTCGTGTAAACTCTGTAGATTCCATCCGTCTCGTGGAGACGTGCGCGCGCTTTCATGCTCACAGCGCGGCGCGGCTCGCCGACCTGGAACACACGCAGTTCGACCAGAAACTGAACACCGACAACCTCACCAAGTGTCTGCAGACGCTCAAGCACATGTACGCGGACGTCGCGCCGGTCTACAAGCCCAACGAGCCCGAGTTCCGCGGGTACATAGCGCTGCTCAATCTGGGAGACGCCAACTTTTGGTGGGAGGTATGTAGGCAATCGGGGTGTTTCTGAACCGATCTGTCTCGTTCGTATTTCATGAACCATGATGGCGCTGTAAATAATGTATAGTGTATAGGAAAAAGCCAGCAATATTTTCGTTGAAAAAATGTTTCATTGAAGTCGGTGAAGATAAAAAGAAGACTGGTTGAAGGAAAAAATTAGGATACTAGATCCTTGTTGATGACGATAAACACATCCTCGATTGGCATGGTTTGTCACTCAAACTATTTTCATTTGTTGCAGATAAAACAATTACCTCGCGAGATTCAAAAATCAGACCCGCTAATATTCGCCACGCAAGTCTTTAACGCGATTGATAATAACAACTACGTGAGGTTCTTCCGGCTGGTCCAGCAGAAAGCAACCTACCTCCAGGCCTGCATTTTGCTACGGTACTTTAACGACGTGCGCGCTCGGGCGCTAGCCAGGATAGTAAAGGCGTACGCCCCGAGAGGCGGCTCCCGGTTTCCTGCTTCCGACTTGATGAACGCACTCGCCTTTGAATCTATAGAAAGCATGAAGAACTTCATCAACCATTACGGACTAAGATTTGCCAAAATTGACGAGGAAGAGCTCACAATAATACTCGACAGAAATCATTTTATTGAGGATAGTGACCCTTATCCCACCTCGCGGGCCATATCACTAATAGAATATAAAAGAAACAACAGTGTCGGTGAGGTTATCGCTGGCGGGACGTTACCGTCCGATGACTATGAGTCCCATGTCCTCTACACGAGTTTTACTAGAGAGGGTAGATTAAAAGAATCCGCCTTGATCGCTGAAGACCAAGGCTATAATACCAAAAACGATAGCAACAAAGACGTGCAATCTCTAAAAAACGAAATACAGAGGCTCGGACAAGGCGAAAGAAATAACAATGTAATGGATAATAAGGTAGAATTAAAATCGAATGTTTTTGCCAAACCAGAAGTGAAGACTTTGGGTCCTGTGAAACCGTTGAATGCATTCGCTGCGGTCACGAAAACTACAAATATCGTAGGTGCACCGAAGATGTTCTCTTTTAAACCGGCCATACAGGTCGCACCTGTGGACATTATTAAAAATTCACCAGAAAACATATTTGCGCCTGATAATAAAAAAATATTTTCTTTTTCAAAGCCTCAAGAATCTTCTGAAGCTGGTTTATTCTCAGTTAAAAATTCCAACGATTTATTTAAATCTGCCGCAGGGCAAAGACTGTTTGATCAACAGCCTTCGAAACCAAACATGTTTATGAAAAGTAATGAAAAGCCCTTCCCAAATGGCCAAAATTTGTTTAAAATGCCCGAGCAAAAGTCCGACGCCACTAATGTGTTCAAACAACCAGAGCTAGCTAAGTCTGTATTCGGACAATTTGACACACAAAATAAGAGTTCCACGAATATTTTTGGTAAATCCAAAGATAATGTAACATTAGCGAAGCCCGATAGCACTGTAAAATTCGGTTCTTCAAACAACATTTTCGCGAGACAGCCGCAAGACGGCGATAAAGCAGCGAATATTTTTGGGAGTTTTAAAGCTGGCAAATTTCCAGATAGTAAAAATCAAAATATATTTTTGAAGCCCAGCAATTCCGACGCTAATATGGTTAAATCAGTTTTTACACCTAATGGAGATGCTCCTAGCAGTAAACTATCACCTGGAAGTTTGTTCAAGAGTGCTGTACAACCCATTAAAGGACCTGAAAGCAAACCTTACTCAATATTTCAAAGCAAAAATAAAGGTCCATCTGTGGCTGATAATATATTTAATTCTGTTGGTACGGCCAAAGAAGCTGTTTATGAATTTAGTCAAAAAGAAGAATTACAGCAAGTAGATGAACAAAGAATAATTGAAGAAAAATTAAAAGAAGAAGAAAGAAAACAACAAGAAAAATTAAGGTTAGAAGAAATATCGCGGCAAGAAGCTTTGAAATCCCAAGAAGAAGAAAAAAAAAGAGAAGAAATAAGACGTAAAGAAGAAGAGCGTCGAAAAGAGGAGGAACGTCGTCAAGAAGAAGAACGACTGAAAGCGGAAGCAAGAAAAAAACAAGAAGAATTACGATTGCTGGAAGAAAAACGTCGAAAAGAAGAAGAGAAAAAACAGGAAGAGCTCAGAAAAAAAATAGAAGCAGAGAAGAAAGCAGAAATAAAGAGGAAAAAGGAAGAGGAGGCTAGGAAGTTTGCTGCAAGGGTTGATAAAGAATCTTCCGAATTAATTGATGAAATCGTGAGTGAAATCAGTGTCGAAGAAGTGGGCAAATTATTAAGAGAAGAGTTAGAAGAGTTCAATCAGTTAATGGGTTACGCCAATACAGTTACGGACGACGTAATAGAACAGTTGTGTGATGAAGTTTGCGCTTCTGAAATGAAAGCCGAAAAGTTCTTAACAAACAGATTGATGAAAAGATGGTTTTTGGTTTGGAAAAATCAATTAAAGATCAATTTAAAAAGAAGAAGTCTTCTAGAAGACACCCCAGTATGGTTAACAGATAATACTCCTTTAGTAGAAGCTGCACATTTAAGACGTTTAGTAGAAAACAATGCTTTGAAAAATATGAATAGTATTCATAAAGGTTATAGATTTAAAGGTGAATTTAAACTATTTCCGTCACCTCAAACATATAATTTGATGGAAATCATTAAATCTCCTCTTCTAAAACGTATGAAACAAATCAATTATCCATATGATAAATGCTTCTTCTGGAAATTAACTTTAGTTTCTCCTGGTGCTACTAAATGGCTCTACAAAAAAATTAATATAGAAAAATGGTTGATGGATGCATTTAGCGATAAGAAAGAACATGAAACTTCTAAAAGTTTAATATATGTAAGAAAGCAGTCCTGGAACCATTTAATGGATTTTGCCATATCAGTCAGTTTAGTCAGTGATACAAAAAAGGGTAACTGCAGTGAGGCAATTGAAGGAACTAACGGTTTATTGTTCTATGCTACAGAAAATGAACACAATTTCTTATCTACGATAGAAGTAGCGATTAAAAATAAGTATCCATACCAAGTTATTCCCATTGCCATTATAATGCCAAAGATGGAGCATAACTTGGATAAGTTTCTTATCAGTTTGATTGATCAGAAAATAATATCATCATATAAAATAATTTTATTAGAACCTCACAATATCTCAGAGTATCTATCGTTAGCCACTAAGATAGCTTTAAAATGGTTAGCAAAGAAATGCCCAGAGAACCCTCCTCTAGAAATAGATCTACTTAAATCAGTTTGTCAGCGTTATCTTGGAAATGAGATTTGGTGCAAACTGAAAAGCGAAAACGATAGCCGCGTCCACCTGATTCTTAAAGATTTACAGAGACTGGTTGAATGCTATAACACAACAGTTGATAAATTGGCAGATGTGCTTACTAATGAAGGACTATTCAATTATCCTTCTTTCCCCTTAGAATTCAAACCCTACCTTAACGCGATGTCTCCATATCCCAAACCTTATGAATTTATAACTAGTGATTTAAAGAATGAAGGAAACGTGTCAGCTATAAAAGATATTATGAAAAAGTTAAAGCTTCCTTATCCAATGTCTAAATTTCAACCGAAAAGTGTTGTGAGTATGCAGCAAGACATCCGTAGATACTGCAATCAAATCGGTTGGTTTGAAAACCCAGAAAAAGTTGTTTGCAAAGTTGTAGCATTGTTGCCAAATGAACTATCAAATGTAGAAATGCCTAATAACGATTTTTCTGAAATATTTGCCCAATGTGATCTCGTAGATATTTTGAATGTAATAGTTTATGAAAAAATTAATAATTTAAGAAATTTAAATAATCTATATGTTGTGTATGAGAAATCTGTTCTTGAAAATTATAGTCACTTAGACTGGTTATTTGAACTTGAGCTGATGAAAAAATTAAAACATACAGCCATAGAATGTGAGGATGATATAGATTTCATGATAAAAGCCAAGCGTCGAAAAATTGCCATAGATTCGATGTCATACTTAAAACTAGAGGATAAAGATTGTACAATGGTTCAAGAAAATATCATGTCTCACAATGAAAGTATATCTCGATATAGTTCTTGCTCAGAAGCTGTTAAACAGTTAGAGCAACAAATTGAAGATGAAAAGAAAAAATCTATGGAACTGGAGAACTTGTTAAAATATGCACTGTCAGATGTTTAAGATGTTTGTTTGCTTGTTTTTGTAAGATGTTCAATGAGATAATTATTTTTGTAATACATTAAAAGGTTGTTAAATAAATGTAAAAGTATGAACTGTACCAATTTATTTTATTTTCAGTATTGTCTTCCCAATGAATATTTTGTTTATTTATTAAACAAATAAAATAAGGATAATTGAAGCATTGGGTGCAACAAGGGCGTTCGGTACCCAAAGACCGTTTTGATGTTATTAGATTAAAACATGCACAGAGCCATCTAGTTTCGTACCCCAAAAACTCGTTTCGATCAGCCGCTTCTAGATGGCGTGAGAATAATTAATTTAGAAAGAGACAATACGCCCTTGTTGCATAGATAAGAAAAGTGCGTTTAAATTCAAACACGTAACAACTTGTCTGCAGTTTGTTAAAGTTATTAATGTGAAAAATGAGTGAAACGAGTGATTCCAGTGACTTTAGTGAACATGAGTCCCCCCAAAAAAAGGGAAAGAAGAGGGTGAAGAATGAAAACAAGTGGAAAAAAAATGTGCGGAAGTTAAAGAGAAATTTGGGTGAAGAATATACATCAGTTCGAGGAAAGAAGGTACCTCAAAAGGTTTTTAAACATATTACTACGTGTTGTTCCAAAAAATGTTGTATTAACTTCGATCAAAATACACAGAGAACCTTTTTTTGCGACTTTTGGAATATAGATGACAAAGCGCAGCAAGATACCCTCTTAAAGTCGTTTTTAGAAAAAGTGCCAAAGTTGAGAGAGAATGTTGGTCCTGGCAAATTGAAACGAGATAATCAATGGAAATACTTTATAACTGTAGACGGTTCAAAGATAAATATTTGCAGAAAATTATTACTGTCCCTACTGAAAATATCGGAAAAACGATTAAGAATAGTCCAAAAAACTAAATTGTCAGGAGAACCAGTTCGTGACATGAGAGGTAAACACGACAATCGTCCCAACAAAATTAGTCAGGATATCTATAATATGATAGAAGAGCACTGGGCTTTATTTCCTAGCAAGAAATCACACTATGGTCGAGCTAGTGAAAGAAAATATTTCGAAAATCCGGATTTATCAGTTTTGAAACTATACAGAGCCTTTCAGCAGTATTATTTTGAGCAAAAGAATACTGTCTTCAAAATGAAATACAATACTTACCACAGATTTTTCGTGAAAACAGTATTTACTCGTTTAGACAACCTAGAACAGACGTCTGTGACTACTGTACAAAATGTAAAGTTCTATTAGAAACTAAACCTGAAGATCCATGTCAGATTCAATACATGTTGCATTTGAAAAAAATAGAAGCATATAATGCGCGCAAAAAAAAACTTTTGGAGTCCGTTCAGAATAATCCTAACACAGAAACACTTGTATTGGAGTTTGATTATGCTCAAAATTTACCCATACCAAAACTTAACATAACTTCACAATTTTATAAAAGATTATTATGGCTTTTTAACTTCAACATTCACTGTCACAATAATGGATCAAGTACCTTTTATTGTTTTCTGGAGATTGATTCAAAAAAGGGGCCCAACACTGTCTGTTCTTTCATACACCATTTTGTTAAAGAAACGTTGGAAGATTTGCCTAATATTAAGAAGATAGTATTTTTTTCTGACGCTTGTGGGGGTCAAAATAAAAATATAACAATGGTAATGTTCTCCACATGGTTGGCCAAAAGCTTCAACATGTCTATTGAACATATATTTCCGGTAAGAGGCCACTCTTATAACCAATGTGACAGAAACTTCGGAAGGTATGGCATATTACTAAAATCTTTGGAAACTATTGAGTCAGCTGAACAATATTTGAAAGTAATGTCGTCAGCAAGAAGCAATCCTAGCCCGTTCAAGGTATTGATGGCTAGCTTACTGAAGGCTACCTTATTGAAGATTGGAATAAAGGATTACAGGTCTTTTTGTCTAAGACACCGACAGCCACAGGGAAAAATAAAGTTCGGTTTGCTATACAGCAATATGTTAAACTTGAATTTAGTCCTGAAGGAGTGGTAACGACCTCAAGATTTTATGCAACTCCGGATCTCAATTTTACATTTAAGAAGAATGTGTTGCCAGTAAGCAAACATGATTTGAATTTGCAGCAGGTAGATAAACCTGGAGTAAAAGACGTCAAGATTAGAGACGTTTTATCCTTGACACCTTTCATAAAACCTGAAAATGCTGAGTGGTTGAAACAGGTCCTGACCTTCCAGACAGGCCAGGAAGATCAGGCTGGACCATCTAGGAGGCCAGTTGTACCTGATTCGGAAGATTCCTTTCAGTCTAGTGAATATATTGATGAATCCGATTAAAAACACATAAATTAGGAAAAATGATTACGTAATTGAACTGTGACTGTAATAAATACGCATTACACATGTTTCACTTATATTCTAATTAAAAGTAATTACATTAAATATTCAAAATGTTATTTATTTTCCGTGAAAACCAATAATAAAATTAACGCCCTACCTGTTTTACCAGTTGGGTGCAACAAGGGCGGATAACACAAGTTAAAAAAATAAAAATTTAGGGTGTTTCCGATTGTTTCAAAATAGTTGTAATACCTTAATCTTTTTCCTAAACCATGGGCCTACTAAATAATAAAGTAATTGTAAGTCAAATTGTAACTATTCAAATAATATAAGACATTGAAACTTTCATTATCAATTTACTCGAAACTCTATTTTACAAGATACGCCCTTGTTGCACCCAATGCTTCAATTATGACATTATAGGTATAAGAATCGGTATTTGGTGGTACTTTGATATGCAAGCATATTAAAGTTACAATTAGTCCTCTTGGTAACGCAATTGTTTTCCATATCATTCGGTTTCTGACATTTCCATCTAGTATGGTCCAACTTTATTCATAAAATTTTAAATTTTTTGTGATTTTAGTTAAATTAATCTTTCTGAAAACCAATTTCGATTTTTTTGTGTCAATGTGTTCTTTGAAAAAAGTTGTGTAAGGAATATGTTTGTGAATGAAAGTTAAGGATTATAGAAACCTGCCAGAACATTTGCTTCCGCCGGATAGTTCAGTCTTCTGGGAAGTCTTCATAAATCGAAGATCAGTAAATGTTTTACATTATGATATTAGAGATTTTTCTAAACCATTTCTGTCGCCTTTTTAATAAAAAAGTATTTACTCCAGTTTCATTTCATAAAATTTATTGTATTAATATTTTGTTTGAGCCAAGTTGCACTTAACAATTAATGTTAATAGAATTAAAAACAAAACTAACCTAAATTTAACCAACTAGCACTTGAGAAAACTAACTTGGGATATAATCACTAATTTATACATTTTTTTTAATGTAGTGTTTACCTTTAATAGGTTATTATTGTACTTTTATTTTAAAACATTTGGTTCCTGCAGTTCCTAAATTGTATGTGTCACAAGCAGTTTTACTATGCCCTGTGCATATGTATATATATATCTCTACTTCCCTACTAATATTATAAATGCGAAAGTAACTCTGTCTGTTACGCTTTCCTGCTTAATCCTCTACCTATTTTGATGAAATTTGGCACATACAATCTTTAGACCCTATGAAAAGACATTTTTTATTCGAAATAAGGGTTGTAAGGGTTCGAAATGGGGGATGAAACGTCGTATGGATGTATCGTTATTTTTGGAGCTAGAAACTTGAAGTTTATTTTCGGGCCATTGATTCGATGTAAACAAACATGACTTTCAAAGTAAATTATTTATTATAATCATGTGGGGGCTGTACAACTTTCAAACAGGCATCAACAAATTCTGTAAAAATAGGCTCCTGCATGTACTCTTGCAACATTTCATCTGGATATGGAGAACCATCTAACAGCATCAATATTTTTCTTACATGAGGATTTTCTAAACACTCTTTCACTTCAACAGACTTCCCTGAAATAATAAGTATGGAAATTGCTTTTCATGTTTTCTAGCATTGCAAATAATTGAGTCATTGTAAAAAAGAATGTAGTCTGCTAAAACTTTACAGAAAAATAAATTATTATAATAAGTAACAAATTTGTTTAAACAGATGTGTTGCCAAATAACAGTTAAGTTGTGTTTGCAAACATAAGCAACAAATAATTAAGTAAAGCAAACATATATAACTTTCTAAAAAAAAACTCTTTGTTGTCTGGTGTTTCGGGTAACCTAGCTGCAACCAATCTCAATATTGTCAAAGAAAAGATTCGAAAAGATTGTCAATCTTGAGAATAGTTGCTGCAAGTTAACCTGCACATCAGTTATAAAAAAAAGTAAAGTGCTTTGTTTAGCATTCAGTCAGCATAGGTATTCACTAATTATTGATAATTACCTAATAAATCTAACTTTGTGCTGGTGACAGTATCTTCTGTTGGGTATTCATATTCTGTATTAGATTGTATATTTATTTCAGGCTGTGGATTTACTGGTGGTGTGCATGGCGATTGCTTGTGAATCTTGCAACATGCCACAGAACAACTGCAAGAAAAGGTATACTGCCGTAAAAGCTTATACTAAATCGATGCTTTACTATACTAGTAATTTTATAGGTACTTACTATGGTTGTCGACATACAGGACATTTGTACTTAGGAACTTGTTTACAAATAACACAATCTTCCATTGTTAATTAAAATTTCTCGTTTTGATGGGTTTAAAAAACTTACTTAATAAATTTGGTTATTTATTTCATCAATCTTTTTTTTAATCCCAGGTGTATAATAAATATTATCACTATTTATTAATATTAAATGATTCAGTTTGGTATGCTATTAAAATTTGAGTAACATTGTCACTGTGACAATGACGTTGCAGCTAGGGAGATCGATATACATCGATGTTTAAGAAACATCGGTGTTTAACTGGTAAACATCGATGTGTTGACTTCGATATTATCGATACATCAATGTTTTAAAAATAAAATGTGTAAATCTACAATTATTCTTATGGGCGCTGTCTAGCGTACATAAGGTGTACTAGATCCACTAAATATTAGCAGATAATTATCAAGTTCAACTTTTGTACACCAGATGAAACTAATTAACATTGGAAAAAAATTTGTGACTGTATGGGCAATATCCTTGATGATCTTGATCCATATTGTTTTAGCAACACAAAAACAAAGCAAATGTCATATGTTCTCATGTGACAACTTTTTGTTTGATTTTGGTTAGCTTGACAGTCTATCTGATTGTTCACTGCTAAAAAAAGCCTGTGGTCTTTTTCTTGCTCGATGTTGATTTCGATCTTGTTTTAGTTTGTTCACAGAGTACTTATCTTGTAATATATTATTATACCATATTGAAAAAATGACGCCCACTGCCATCGTACGCCTTGACAGTATGTTTTCATTTTGTGGTGTCAATGATGAGAAATAATGTGCCTGGTGTTTTGTTGTATTGGTTCTTAGTGCCACTTTTGATAATCTCAAATTAAATCGATTATTCATAAATATAATGGACAGTTTTATTTGATACTGTAAACATCAATGTTTTAGAAATATCAATAATATGATTTTTAATCGATATTCATCGCAAATGGATACTTTTGGTTCGATGTTAACTTCGATGTTTTTCAGATATTGACATCCCTAATTGACGCTCAATGAATGCAGTTGCCAGGTAAAATAATTATACATATATATTCTTTATAGTTGTGATTATTTCCGGGTTTTTTTTTATAAATAAAGCTTACATCGAACTATTCTGCCAAAACATGAGAAAACATACATTTTGCTCGTATTAAGTGTCATAGGATAAAAATTGAACAATGTAAGGTTGTTTTGATCCAGCTGCCTTTGAAATAGAGGCATGCTGGGAAGGTAAGTATATTTTCTTATTTTTAAGCCAACATTCAATTGAACTGTGGATGGAGATTTTCCGTTTTTATGACTTTATATTCCATAGCTAAAAGAGCATTTGCTAAAACAATATTTCTATTTTGCGAACTACAGCCATCAGAAAATAAAACAATTGGCTTAGGGATGTCTAAAAAAGTTTTTCTCAGGCAATCTATGATATATGTTGCAAAAACAGAAGCCACTAATCCTGCATTATGCTCGTCAAACCTGTAACAATGGCCATCTTTTGTAGCTAAGTTAAACATAGTGAAATTATGAACACAGAGCTTTGTCTTATAATACAAAGCACTGTGTGCCTGCAACATAGGACACATTTTAACTGATTAAAGATCGTGCGTAATTACGTGTACTACTCCTGCGAATGTTCGGTCCTTGTCTTTCTTCTTCTCTCTGGCTGCTTACTTTCGATGATGTGACTAAGATAGATAGATATCTTCATTAATATTACCCGCTTTGAACGCGCAGCATGTGTCACACTGGTATTTTCTTGGTTGAAATAAGCTTATTATATTCATTTCGTTGAAAGTTGTGTCAAACGACCATCGGCTGACAAGTTCTTTATTTACTGAATTGCACTTATCACAACAAATTTTGAAAAGATATTCTTAAAATAGATATTCTTGTTTTAATGATGGGCTCATAGTATTCTCTGGAAGAGGTAGCCCTAATGTGAACGTATTTTTGGCAAATTATTTAGAAAGTCTTTAAGAAAAGCTATCTCGTCTTCTTTGAGTGTCCTTCCAAAACCTTATGAGTAAGTTCGGGTTTCTTTGCTATTCCAATTACAGACAAAAATAACCAATGACGTACCTACTGCCCATTCTTTAATACCGAACGTATTCATAAAACTATGCCTGCAGACTTGCACACGCCCATTCAAAGTTTCTATAAAATACTCTTTGGTCTCATTACGCCTTGATGACGATGTTTTACATTTGACTTGCTTTTGATCGAAAGGTATGCCCAAGCATACCTTTCGATTCGACGTATTGTTTGCGTGGTACGTTTCACGTCATTTTATTCCAGTAACTGGAGAATAAGGTGTTTCGTTCCTCATCTGGTATTGTATCACAAGCACAAAGCTTAATTTTTTTTCCAAAATCCAGAAGTACCTACATCGAGGGCCAATCTTTCGGGCTGGCTTAACAGTATCATGTAATACTCAAAAGTTTGGTCCGTTGCTATCCCGCCTTTATATACCCTTAATATTCTTTTCCTTCCATTATAAGTTTTTTGTTATTACTTTTAACCCATTTTTTGTTGTCAGAACATCCTTTCGACCAGAATTAAGGTTACCATGTTCGACCTCGTCATTAACTGGCAATGGATCCGCAATCGGTAATAGGAGATCTGTGGTTTCTTCCATTAATACAGGCTCTATTACACTTGGTTGTCCAAAATCAACAGGTTCAACATTCGAGGGTAACAGAAGTGAGCTTTCATAGTCAATGGTGCAATAATATTTGCAAATTTAAAACCTTTTAATAAAAAACCGTTATAAATAACACCGCGTATATCATTTCTACATTATACTGAACACCACGTATGTAAAATAACATTTTAATCTTATTTTTATAATAAACAATCATGAATTTAGACTTAATTACACTGGTCAACAAAATTTTGTAACAAGAAAGGTGCTGGCTAATTTTAAATTACCTACCTACCCTCATTTTATAATCATATTTATTTTGATTCCATCAGATCTAGTTTTCGTATTACAGCTACTACCCACAAAATTAAAAATAAAACGATTTTGTTTTACTTTCGCGTTTAAAGAATTTGTTTATTTGAAGAGCGCAGTGGTTTGTTCTGTTTTTAGAGTGAAGTGATTCTTAAATAATGTCAAGAAAGAGTAAAAATGATCTTGACAAGTTCTGTTACTGTTGTGGTGACATTATTTTTAAAACTCAGCAAAGGAATTTGACACCATTAGTAACTAAGTTATATTAACAGTATTTTGGTTTTGCCAGCGGACAACAAGACAAAGCGTGGGTTCCACATATCTGTTGTGTTATATGTGTGGGTCTTCTCACTGGATGGGCGAAAAGATCTATGCTCATTGCAACCCCTATGATTAGAACGGAACCAACGAACCACTTATATAAAAAAAATAGAGACTGAAAAAATCATTATGTTTAGCAAGACTGGCCTACTGGCCTAGAAGACAATCCTCTTGCTACAGGACAGAAAAATATCAAAAACCCTCCATTGGTGCACCTTTACATATAAAGCTTGGGCTTATGAAGAACTTCGTAAAAGCTATGGACAGGAGTGGTGACGGCTTTTTATATTTAAAAGAAAAAAATCCTAAGCTGAGTGAAGCAAAAATTAAAAAGGGCATATTTGTTGGGCTCCAAATTAGGCAATTGATGAAAGATGTTATATTTAAAGAAAAGCTTAGTAATTTAGAAAAATTAGCTTGGGAATCTCTCATGAAAGTAACTTCCAATTTTCTAGGAAATCACTGATCAAGTGATTATGAATGCATTATCGCGGATCTTTTATCTATTTATAAGGCTTTAGACTGTAATATGTCATTAAAATACATTGTCTCCATTCACATTTATACTTCTTTTCTGAAAATTTGGGCACCGTCAGCGATGCACACGGTGAAAGATTCCATCAAGAATTTCTACCATAGAAAAACGATATCAGGGCAAGTGGAGCCCACGTATGTTAGCGGATTACTGTTGGACATTAAAACGAGACGTTCCTGAAGCAAAATACAGACGAAAATCGTAAAAGTAGATTCATATTAATGTAGCAATAAATCGAAATAATAAAAAAACTTCTTTTTGGTTATAAAAAATCTAAATTTCTGAAATGTTACAAAATTGTATTACAAAAAAACTATTCGTATTTGAAGCATTTTAATTTTATTTCTAATATCCTTATCCTTGTCCTAAACATACATATTTTTTTGTTGACTACGGTTATTACTTTAAAACAAAATATCAAGGTTCTTTCTCTTAAATAAACACCTATATTATTAATTTAAATTGCATTTACCTTGATATACGGCGTATTTTCTTGGACCACAAGTTGCCACCTGTTCCAATACGAAAGTAACCTGACTTACGCGCTGTTTGCACCAGGATTCCCGCGGCACGTAGATTCGCTAAGTTTTTGTTTTTTAAGTAAAACGAGCCTATTAGTTGATATCCCTGTTTCTGATTAGTCTAGAGATGCGTTTTTCGATTCTCTATCCAATTAAGTAAGTCAAAATGACATTTTTAGGACTAACGCGGTGTTAGAATTTATGCGACTTTGTGTAAATATTGTATCTTTGCCGATGAATGTATATTATACACTAATATTAACAGTGAGTGCCGGCATGAATGAGGTACCGGCAGAATAGAGTAGTATCTTCCCTTTTATCAGGTGTCGTAAGAGGCCAATAAGGTAACAGAACCGAAAGATGGCTGTATAGCCATCAGAAACAGTGCTGCTTAAATGCATATGCGATGGTTGCGCTCTGTGATTCCCAACACGCTTGCCCAGCGCGGCAATTATGGGCAAAAAACTTCCTTTCTTGAAGAGCTGTGGACTTCCAAATGCTGGTATGATGATGATGGTGATGATGATTAACAGCGACAGAAAGTATATCTGTGAAATAATATTGCCGCATACAATTATAACGTCATAAAACTTATGGTACCGGCTGAGTAGAATAGTACTTCTTCCTTTATTGTGACGGTTGGATATACCAGTTGGTGGTATATCCATCCGTCAGAGTGTAGCTCAAATGCACAGGGCGGGGATGGATCCCGGTTGCGGAGCTACGCTCAGCGATTAACAACGCTTACCCAGCGCGGTAATTATGGCCAAATTCCCCCTTTCTTGGGAAGCCTATATCCAGCAGTGGACTTCCTATGATTGGTGTGACGATGAAGAATACTTGTTATATTAAGTAAATTTACCGTTAAAGTTTATTATTATCAGGTATAGCTAGGAACTAGCTTTCCACCGGCAATTTTATCTCATTCCTGAGGAACTCTTGTTATTCTCCCAGATCTGTCAAACCGAAAGAGTTAATAAAATCCATTTATCCATACAAAATTCGCGTTTTTTGGTATAAGTAGGAAGTAGGTAAACTTTTAAATAGTAAGTATGCCAACATTCTATTAAAATATTTTTTTTACAGGAGGATCTCGTGTCCTATTGCGCGGAAGTCAATCCTAGCGCTACCGTTGTGACCGATCGGCGCCGAGCGGAAGCTAAGAAATGGAAAATATCTTGTAGGTTAAGGAACACTTAGGCTTGTGTCTGAATAAAACAAGGTGCATTATTAACCTGCATTTCTTAATTGTACTCATGTTTGCATTCGATTTGTGCTTATTCAAAAAACCCATACATATATTATTTTCTAGATTTCCTTAGCTATTAACATTCTTAGGCACATTCTTATAACTTCTACGATGATTAATATTATAATACATTTTTAAAATACGTAAAAACAAATATACTAGTTGACTTGTATACTATTATGGTCAAGTACAACAACAAGGTACAAATTTGGTTGGTTTTAGTGCAACATATTACACGGCGGTGGGTAGAGTACACACAGTTTGACCCGAATAAAATATGGTACATTTTCTATAGGCTGGTTTAAGGCCCAAAGAAATAGTTCGCAGTTTGATTGTTAATCGTCTTTATTATGATCACGCTCATCAGGTCAGGAGGGACCGCACGTTTTCCAAAAAAGGCGATAATTTTTAAAGTTTTAGGTTCTTAAGGATCTTAATTTGTTACAAAATTGCTTGACAGAGCTATTTGATAAAAAACTAATATATAATGAAAATACCGTTGCCTGGGTTTATTACAACCTATCATGTTTGGTTGTAGGGCTAGTGAAGTCGTCGTATATGAGTTGCTAGAGATCAGTGCAAAACACTCGCAATGGGTAACTTGTGCGCTATAGCTCTGAATGTCGGACCGGCTTGTTATCGGACACGTAGGGCTGGGGCGGCGGGGGAGGCATGCCGGCGTCGGTCGCAGCCAGCGCCAGGTACCGCGACCTCAGCAGGTGGGCGCTGGCCTTCGGCTGTCTTGCTCGCGTGAAGATGCCTTTCTTATTGCCGCCTACTCTGGTTATTCCTATGGAAAAAAATATCCTTGAAGTTTATAAGTGTTTAGACACAGCTTTGACAGGAATATAACGACACATATTCACGGAAATAGATGCAAAGTTAGCATGGAACTTTACTGTTTTTGAACTTATTCGAATGAGTAGCAGCGAACATGTAAATTATTTTTTTTAAATATTCCTTAGATTGTAAAAGGGGGTGCAATGTTAGTATGGAAGTTAATCATTAAAATACTTTTAATAACTAATCTACTTTTAATAAGTAATCGAGCTATACTAACTGATTGATAGATTTGTAAATCTAATCGTGCTATTATAGCTATAAATGTCTAGTGGCGATTTATAATTCTTATTTTTGCTTTTAGTGCATTTGTAATGAACTGTTGGTCGACCAGTGGCCGAATTCACTTACAAAAAAATCATATAATATTTCACACATGGACCTGACTCCGAGGTAAGTCACTTAAAGCACTTGAGTAATGTAACGGACTTCAGACAACCGAGGAATCACAAATACAAAAATACATATTTTTAATAACCAGACAGAAGAAACACAAATATCATCAGGCCTTTGATGCATAAGATAGGAACACTACCGTTTGCGCCATCTTACTTTGCGCCTACCATTTAGAATATAATACATTGAAACACAATCAATTCTATTTTCAATAATCGCATTGGAAATAGAATACTAAGGCTTACAACAATTAACCTGATTAAAGTATGTTATGTGCCATTCAAACTGTAGTCTGTGTATGATATGTTCATAATTTCTAGTGCATTCTGTACAACAAAATAGCTTCAATACCTCATTAATTTTAACTATGTCAAATTTAACTTTCCGTTTCGAACGATCAATTTTCCTGAACGCGGTACAAACATTTTGTTTTACGTTTTCATACATATAAGGTATAGTACCTTGTCTGGTTGCGAAATCGGCGAAGTTCCAAATGAATTCACCAATGAAAGTGCCTGTGTGCCGCAGCTTGTCGAAGGCCTTGAAGTGCTCCGATAGCACCGATACTTGGAAGTCTTCAGAGAACACATACTCGGGAAGCTGATAAATGAAAAAAAATGTTAATTTCGGCGAAAAGTAATTATAGCGCCTAATAGAGGCTTTTATACTCAGAAGTTATGAAATTTGTTACCGCCAAAGTCTACGTCCTATAACTTGACTAGCTTATATCCAAGCAATACTGGCAGAGAAGAATAGTGCCATCCCTGTACCAGGTGTCGTAAGAGACGACTAAGATACCAAAATCGATAGATGTTGCTGTATCCATCCGACACAGGGTAGTTTAAATGCACGGGGCGTGAATAGGCAGCAGCATCCATTGCCAAGCAACACTCTGCGATTGCCAGTACGCTTCCTACTGGCGCGGCAATTATTGCAAAATTATCTTTTGGCAAGGCCTATGTCCAACGGCTATTCGGTTATTTCTAAGCGGCGGGTGTACGGACCGTATGCATCCCCGCGATGGTGTCCGCGCCGTACTCCGACATGAGCACCGGCTTCTCGTACTTGTAGTGCCACCGGAGCGACTCGTTGAAGACGCGCGTGGCGATGTGAGTCAGTGAGCCCGTGTCCAAGTACCAGCCATTGTAACGGTTGAAGCTGATGATGTCCATGTGTTCACCCTGTCCCATTACAAGTTGATAATTATTTTGTGGCGACACATGAAGGAACTCAAAATACAACACGTAAATATGGCACAGAATCTGCATCGCGCTTTCAAAGTTTCACAAGGCGTAATATGTATATGCAAAAATCTGACTTAACAGTAGAGGGATCCCTCCCAGATAGCACGTACCGGCCAGGCGCATCCACCCTCTTTGAGTCCTCTCAACGACGACCACTCAAACGAGGTCCGTATTTTAGAGGCGCTCTTGACTGATTGCCGTCAGTCTCGTTACGATCACGCAACATTGCGAGTGCGGGTGTACAAAAAGCAAAGACAAAGGGCCGCTCAACAGCGGCCTAGCCTCATTCCCCTGGTGACGCTGGTCACACAGAGTGACTGGCACAGAATCAGCCAGCATTAGGTTTGTCCGAAACAAAAACATTATCTGGGCAGTGGCCCTAAAGTCAACCACCGCGGAAACTCCACTACTATCTTCACTGGTCTCAAACTTAGCGACATTTGACCATTCCCAAAGTTTGTTTAGAAAACTAGGCTTTCCCACAACTTCTGATAGATTTTGACAAAGCTACTGGGGTAATACAATTACTCACGATTGTATCTCTGGGATCCGATAACGCGAAGGTGACCGCCCTTGTCATGTCCATATCTTTGACGTGCTTTACTATTTCTCTGCGAAATAAATGATATTGTTAGTTAGTACCAGTTGATAATAGTAGCGACTTGCTTTGAATAACTAGTGTTCCTGTCTTCGTCCGAGTGGATTTCGCCTTATAATAATAAATAAATTCCACAACATCTCAAACATTGACCTGATTCCGTGATAAGTCGCTTAAAGCACTTGTGTTACGGACATCAGACGGCAGAGGAATCACAAATATACTACTTAAATACATATATTTAACACCCAGGCACAGAACAAACATAAATATATAAATATAAATATTTGTCCCAGGTGGGAATCGAACCCACGACCTTTGGCGCACAAGACATGAATACTAGTCTGCGCCATCGGGCCCGTCTATGTCGCGTAGGTATTCTAACGAGAATATATAATTAAAAGCGGATCACGGATTAGCACAAAAAGCAGTCACACACGGTCAGGGTGTGACGCTTTTTCCTACATATAAGTATAACAGTATTATGGATAAATTATTTCTAACTGGAAAAATATGGCCATTTTTAAGACTCCATCTTATATTGTACTAGGAGCGCCCCGCGGTTTTACTTGCGTTTAGTTATTTTACACGCGTTTAATTACTTAAAATGAAGAACCTTTGTACTGAATTTCATTCCAATAACTTCAAAAACAGCTATGTTAAGTCATACTACATTTTGCACGCCCGTTTTACCCCCTTAGGGATTTAATTAAAAAAAACTTTCTTACTGTGTCTCTACGTTACACAAGTTTCATGTTTATAACCCATTTAGTTTAGGTCCTGCGTTGATATATAAGTAAGTATATATATTCAGTCAGTCAGTGAGTCAGCTTCTCCTTTAATATATATATATATATATATATATATATACACTCATTTGCAAAAAAAACGGGCGGTTTTTATTTTAACTCTTCTTTAAAAAAATACTGTACCAAAACGATTTCAATCATTTGTAACTGTTACTGGCCGGTTTTAAAAATGCCGTGGTGTTTAAAGCAGTACGTTCTAAATTCAAATTTTCGTTTGATGCTTGTTTTTACCGAAAACAACTTTTTATCCTACTTTTTTGGTGTGGAGTTCCAAAAGATAATATCGGTTTTCATAACTTTTAGTAAATTTTTATGAATTTATTTCATATTCTTAATTGTCAAAGCTTATTTATTGCTGTTTAGCTGTCTCAATAATGTATGTATGCTAAGTCATATTTAGATGTAATAGGCATGCGGATAGCCTAAACCCTCAGGAATAATAAAGGAATCTTTTGCCCTGCTAAAGTTAGCTATTTAAAGTAAAGTCCACGCGGACCGTGTCGCAGGCTGAAAGCTATAGTGTTTATATGTAAACGAGGATCAAAACGGACTTGTAGTACAAATAGCACATCTTGCCGTCACCGCAGGCCTGGGGCTCGTTGGCGACCGACCACATCACCACGCTCGGGTGGTTGCGGTCCCGACGAATCATCTCTGTCAGGGAACGTTTGTGCTTCACAAGTAATTCTTCGTTATAGTAGCTGCAAAAGATTGAGTCAATTAATGAATACGTTAATAAGCATGGCCAAAGACTTGCTTCAGTTCACCCTGTATATTCCTATTATCATATTGCAGCAGTTGTCTATAATTGCCATGCTGGACAAGCGTGGTGGCAATTGCGAGTGTAGCTTTGCGACGAAGGTGCTACTTTTCATTCCTGCTCTAGAGGAAATGCATTAAACATTATGATATATAGACCTTGCAGCTCTGAATACTTTTAGTCTTATTTCTGTTGACAGGCATCATCATCTGTTCATTTTGTTGGTAACAGAGACAAGAAAAGCAGGAATTTTGCCCATAATTGTCGCGCTGAGCAAGCATGTTGGCAATCGTAGTACGCAGCTTTGGCGACCGGGATGCTGCTACCCATCCCTGCCCTGTGCATTTGGGCTGCACTGTTTCGAATGGATATATCGCTATCTGTCGGTTCTGGCACCTTAATCGCCTTTTACGACACTTGGCACAGGGTAGGTACAATTCTACGCTAAGTATTGTATTTACTAAAAAAAAAATTAATGATGACGTTCATATTTTGATGTGAAAAATTTGATGATTTACTTGGCATTGACGCTGGGACACTCTCCAACTATCATGATGCCTTGCTCGTCAGCCATCTGGTATATTTCCTCGGCATAGGGGTAGTGAGAGGTTCGGAACGCGTTCGCGCCCATCCATTTGATCAAGTTGAAGTTTCGCACCCACAGGACGGGGTCCCAGCCTTTGCCGCGGATCTAGAAAAGTTTGGTATTGATATAATTTGTACTCCCCGAAATGCATCATAGACCAGATAAAAAGGTACCTCACTCTTGCTTAATTCTACCGCCAAACAGTAGTATTTGCATTGCTATGTTCCGGTTTAAAGGGTAAGAGAGGTCGTGAAATGTGACATATCTTCAAGTTACAGATTTAGTAACAGGCTAGTAATATCCTTGTGATGATAAAAGCATCTAATGGCTGCGCTGACACTTTCTACCACACTGACTGGCTTGTTTGTCGACTTATTCATGTAAAAGTAAATCTATCATGGAGGGCTTGAGTTCCGCTTAGTTTTGGTGGTCTTTATTCGTAAGACATTCAAAATGGACGTAAACCTCTTCGAAAGATTTCCAATAGTCAGTAGTGTTGGTTTGCAATATTGTATGGTTCTTCGCCAAAAATTGCCATTGCTACAAGAATGCTGCTGCCATCTCGGCCCAGTTGCATTTGAGCTATGCTGTTATGAGTGGGTATACCACCATCTGTCAATTCCGGTACTTCACTCACCTGTTACGACACTAGATACTATACTATACCAAACATACTAATCAACTGCGCCAGTATCCGTGTGCCACATAAGTTTAATAAATAAGCATACTTAGGTTTTACAAACAAACATTTTTCTATAATTTTTAAAGTAGACACAGTACATAAACTAAATGACCTAGATTTAAATTGATGAACAATTACACAAAAAATGTTCACTTACATCTGAGTCCTCGTGCATACCGAAGCCTCTGAAGTAGAGCGGTTCGTTGTTCAGGTACATGGCCGTTCTGGTCCAGTTCAGAACTCGGATACCAATCTTCTCGCTGTATGTATCTACCAGGTCTCCGGTGGGACCGTCAATGAGAGAAATCTATAATAAGAAATTGAGGTTTTAATAGGACCAAATCTTACCAAGCCAAAAACACTGGTGTTTATTTGGAAATATTGGTGGCTTTTTTTACGGGTTGAAATTTCTTGTTTGTAATGGTCCTCCTTGAATAAAGTATATTTGAATATAAATAATCTGATTTCCCGGAACAAATATGAGCTCTCTCTCAGTTGTTTAATTATTTATCCAATTTTTATATTTATCTGGTGTGAGTCACTCGACTTAGAAAAAAGTTCCGAAAGGTAAACAAAAAAGACTAAAAATAGTTTTATTATTTATGAGTAATGAACACGTATATGTTAGTAAATGTAACTTAGTGACAAATACAGTGATAGAACATTACAGGTAGTATTTACCTTAAGAGTGTATAAGTAGCCATAGTCAGCATGCATGAGATAAGGCCACCAAAGATTTGCGTTAGGGATATCTATAAGGCCGGCGCACTCTTGCAAGCATCCCACTTTTGTTTCGTTCATGTCGAAGATTTCCACGACACAGTTCACATTGTCGTCCGTGGATCCTTTGTGTGTGATGTTGTATGTTACAATACCTATAAAAAGAAAAATATAACCGCTTATTCCATACTCTAATTTTCCGATGTATATTTTAGGTATTTCACGACGAATTATTTTCATTTTAATGTTATGCAAATTATTGACAGCTACACGATAAAAGCAAAAGTTTTAATAATTCACACCTTACACCTTCATTCTCTTTTAATTTGCTTTTAGCATAGGATATCCTAATTCAGGCACCCACCATTAATACTAAACAAACCATTCATTTAATATGTTACGTCTTTACTGTATATGTTTTTCTTATCAAACCGGCATGCTGCCTTCTTGTTAGCCTATAATTTTAATATATTTTACCTTTTTTAACACGTAACCGAGATGTTTACGAAGAGTGAGATAAAGCGTTGTTCATCAGTAACATTAATATCTTTCTTCAGTGTTTACCATTCCGTTTAGCCATTAGAACTTAACATAATATCCGCTGCGCCCGCATAACAGAAATATCAATTTGAGAAAATGTTATACCCAACCTGTATACCCCTGCACGTCTGTTTGGGTGACAATTTCATCGATGTAAACTTGCGGGGTGGAGTAAATAACAACAGGGCGGTGGATACCAGCATAGTTGAAGAAATCATATCTGAAAGCAGTATCAATCATAATATTAGTAGATAAATCTCCTTTGGTACTACATATTATCCCACAAGTACTACTACAAGTACAAGTACTAAATAAAGAAGGCCTTCAGTGCTTTCTAGAACTATGGTTTATCGATGGAATTTAAAATTTCTACGTACCCGTTCTCCTGTGGAATCGTATTTCTGGTCAAGGTGTTGTCTATGACCACTGTTACTAGATTACTCGAATTGTAGCTTACGAGTTCTGTGATCTCCACCTCAAACGGAAGGTGGCCGATTTCGTGCGACACCGCGTCCTTGCCGTTCACGAACTGCAAAAGATTTATTGTTATTGTTAATTATAAATGCTCAATCAAGCCGATTGTTTTGCCTGCACACACATAGTATAAGTGTTTTTTATCGGATAGAGGCATAAGTGTTTTTATGGGAAGAAACTAACCCTGGACTGCTCCTGATTGTTTATCTTTGTTTTTTGATTGTTTATCGCTCCCGAGTGCTCAAGAGACCGGAAAAAGACTGCGCATGCGCTATCTAATGCTAGGACCTCGGCTAAAGCGGGGAAAAATGGGGACGAAGTGCTCGCGTATCCGCTCCGAGATAGGGACTGCACCCGCTCGCAAATGAGCGCAAGTTTTTAGAAGTGATGCTCTCGGGTGGCTTTATTTGAATATTTAAAAATATTTTGATATTGACGCCAGTCGATCAAAATTCATATATCATCATCATCGATATGATGATGATGATATATGAATTTGGGCATTGGAATTTCACTGCTAAACATAGGCCTCCCTAAGGAAGGGGGAATTTTGCCAATAATTGCCTCGTTGGTCAAGCGTGTTGGCAATCGCAGAGCGCAGCTTTCGGAACGGGGATGCTGTTGCCCATGCATTGAGCCCTGTGCATTTGAGCTGCACTGTTTCGGATGGATATACTGCCATTTGTCGGTTCCGGTACCTTAGTCACCTCTTACGCCACCTGGTGCCGTGGGAGGTACAATTCTATTCTGCCGGTACTTCACGGCATTTATATATTAATTCATATATAATAATAACCAATTAAATAGCATTATCAAGCTCTTAAACATTTTATCTTGAGTGACATTATATTTTAATTACATTGTCTTTTCATGGACAATTTTATTTATTCCAAAAAATTTGCAATTTAGTTCGGATATGTTTCAAACTGTAAAAGTGTGATGATGTGGGATTTAATGATACCGTTTGAATATTGGGGCTCGGGGTTAGCGATGAAACATTTCTGCAAAATTGTATACGACTACAATGCTAAGAAATCTTTAACGTCCGCAACTCGTCACTTACTTAGTAAGGCGTATCAAAGTAAATAAAAAAATTACCTATTATGTACTCATGTTATCAAGCAAATAATAACAAAAGAAATTTGTATAAAACTATTTGATTGTACATTCCGGAAAATACCACAAGCCCGAGTTTGCGATAGGAAAAACCGCCACAAGCACACTATTAGAGCAAGACCAGAAGCCTTTTTCAAAAAAGTTTTGATTGAAAGTAAAAGTCCACGAATCTCGTATTCGGGGTACTCTTAAGAAAATTATTACTTTTGTTAGATCCATTAAAAAAGGAACAGAACTGCATTATGTAATGTTAAGACAACATATTATTAAGACTTAGGTCTTAATTTGCGCTAGACCTCTTTATTTCCAAAGAAACAGTCAAGATGTTTACGCCCCGTGACGTCACACTTCGTCACAAGTGCAATTGTTATCCAGACAAGGATACAACTAGGTTAAAATGTATTGTAGAATTATAGTGGTCCCTACTAACTCTCACGCGGCAAGTGGAAGGAAGATTGAGTAACGTCGTTAAGCGAGGTCAGTGCTTCTTGCCCCTTGCTGCAATTGCCGATGACCTGACGGACTTTGTGAATTGTATTGACTAATAAATGTAGACAGGTCTAGTCTTTTGACGTGTGCCTAACCTAACCTACTTAATAACTTTTTAAAATACAAAGTAAATAATGTAGGTCATTAAATACCTACGAGGCGTAGTTATAAATCAACCCTTAAGGTAATAAAAAGCCAGCACTTTAGGTAATAAATAATAATTTGTCACAAGTCATGATCGAAAACCTTATTTTTTACCAACCTCCATGTAAAAAAAATAAAACTCAGAATAAAGTTCGTAATAATAAGTTGCTGGCTGTGGACTTTTCTTGATTATAAAAAAAAGTTAAAATAAATAAATATAATCCATATCCAGGCAAAACTTCTAAATGAAACAATTATAGTATTTTCCTTACTGCAAATGAAAATCCATACGGGTCAATACAACATACATGTTACTTGTATCGTGTGTTTTTATGTAGATATGCGTATAGAATTGAAGATACTGTTTTATTTGTATATATAGGTGTTGGAAAGATGATTCCAAAATTCATACGTGTCACATGTTCGTCTTTACGAGTAGTATATATATTTGTCTCAACACGATAAGTCCGCGACATTAGGGCTGAATACAGTCAATATAAAACTACCAGCGAGTGGCGATTAGTCATGACGCTTTTTTTTCGTTCTAGCGCCCCGTGAAAAGGAAATGTCTAGTCACCTTAATAATAGAGATTTAAAGTGGTCAACGGTGACTACTCAAGTGCGTCTCTAAGGTATGAACCTTGGCTTGAGCGGCCGTCATTGGGGACATTTGCGTAAAAGAGGTGTTGAGTGAGCACGGATACGCACGGGGGCAAAGACTGCACGCACTTGCCGGAGAATGCGATGTATTAATTTACGACTAGACGTATTTGACGAAATTTTTTCTTCCTATATTTCTGACACACGTCGCACTTGAACATGTTTACGAATGAATGAGCGAGAATAGGTTGGCAGTATGTTTAGTATGGTATGAGGCAATAGGTTTGTTAAAACAATGTATAAAATAGCAATATTTTCGTCAAATAACGACATATTAGAAATAAATTGTAGCTTGTTGACATCTTGCACAAGATTCTAGAGTTTTTGAACGATCGGTTTCAGTCGAATGTTTTGGTAGTAGCTAATATATGATAATTAAATATAGGCTATGAGTTTCGCCACGAATCGATCTTCAGTCAACATTAGTGAAATTCGTATATCTAGTCTACGTATGCAAGATAAGAACGTGAAATTTAAAAGTATTATCTGCCAAACTTACTTTATGCTTAATGAAATGAATTTAAATTCAAGTTTAGATGGTCATATAGTCATATTCAATGTAATACTACAACATCAGCACTGACCATATTCGTTGTATTAATAACAACAGAAATGTAGTTGCTCCGAAACCTGTTGGTTCAAGGTAATTGTGCACTTTCGGCCGATTTCATTCCGATTTATAGTCTAACATACAACCAATGAGCAACGTTTTTATTTTTATAATTCTGGGGCTAACCCTGACTACATCGGCCGGCCTTAATGATACAATTGCTTAGCGACACATGCGAGTGACTGGGCCATTCATGACTGAAGATCGACACCCGTTGCCGGGAACAAATATCTTTAACTAAGTTGGAAAGAATTGACATCAGAGCTACTTACAGTTAGAATTACTAAACGTTTTCATGTCATTGTTTTGAACTAAGTGCACCAAAATTTTTTAAATATTATTCGAAAGGTCATGAATACACTTGACGTGTACAATTTTTCATACGTTTGATGGCTATATTCTTCTATAATGAGTGTAACTTTAAATATATTTAAATATGAGTGGTCACTTTTCTAAAGTCGTATGTGAATATTTGTATAAAATATATAGTGAACGTATTTCCACATCTGAATTTCAAATATTATTAAATTGAATTACATTCAAACGGTGTAATGATCTTTTCACACGCTTTATTATTTATTACCTTTAGGTGTATGCATAAAACCGACTCATACGAACTCGAATTTGACCCACTTTAGACGGCATATTGAATTGGAACTTTGTACACTTATCACAAGCTACTAGAACCGACAGATGGTGGTAAGTATATCCATCCGAAACAGTGCAGATCAAATGCAAAGTTCAGGGATAGGCAGCAGCATCCCCGCCGCGATAGCTGCGCTCTGCGATTGCCCAGCGTGGTAATTATGGGCAAAAAACTTCCTTGCTTAGATAGGCTTATGTCCAGCAGTGAACTTCCAATGGCTGGTATGATGATGATGATGACACATATTAAGGATCGGTGCCAATACTATATTTCGATAAGATTATCTCAAGATTAAGATTATCTGTGTAAGAGCAAGTGAAACCACCCAGACTGCGCATGCAAACCGTCTACCTAATTTCACTTTACACATCTAGTTAATATTATTTAACAATAAATCAAACTAAAAAGTGAAAACTTAAGTTTAGTTTAAAAAACTAAAAAGACGCTTTAAAATAAGTCATTTTAAAAATATTTTTATAACAAAGTGAAAATAATTATGAACAAAAATACTAGTAGTATTTTGAAAAAATCGCGGGTCTACGAAAAATATGGCATAACGCAACTAATTTATAACAATTAAACTATATTTTAGGATTAAAACTGATTTCTGCTTTAAAAGCAATAAAATGATACACTGATATTTAGCTTACATTCTATGAAATAAATATTATTAAAAAAATATTTATTTACTCCAAATACCATTCCGCCTGCGATTTAGTCTGCGTAGACTTCCCGATCGATAAATCGGGTTTTTCTGGGATTAAAAGTAGCCTATATCCGTCTATAGGATTCAAGCTAACAACATTCTGTGTCTGGGTGTATCTATATGTATCTAAGTACAATAATTCTAATTCCTCTGTTAGATATCCGTAACACAAGTGCTTTAAGCTACTTATCTTGGAATCAGGTCAGGATGAGTGGTAATATAAATTTATTGTAATATATTATATTGGTTTTGTAATAAGCCAGCGTTGCAATAATTATAAACAATTTAATCTTCAAAATATTAGTTGAAAAAATTTTGATAGGCAGTTAGAGTTAGCGTAACTTAATTAAGCTTTTTTTGGGACAAGGGCGAAATCGAACGTCAGTTGTTAATTTTCTTTTACTCATGTTATTTCATTATTTGTCAATTCCGATCGGTTGTCTGACTAAGCGCATAGCTGGAAATCGATATTTATCTTCAATACAGCCAAATTTATTACAGTGAACTAAAATGTATGGGTTTTATATGCGATTTAATCTTCGGTATTAAAATATTGCATGATATCATGCGTACCTTTTATTCTTTTACTGGAGAAGCATTATCACATATGATGGGCCCGATGGGGCAGATGATAGTATTCCTATCTTGTGCGCTAAGGGTCATGGGTTCGCTTTTCACCCTGGACAAATATTTATATGATGAATGTTTGTGTTTTTTCTGTCTATGTATTTAATCATATCAGTTATTGGAAGTCCACTGTTGGAAATAGGCCCCCCCAAGATAGGGGGGAATTTTGCCCAATATTGCCGCGCTGGGCAAGCGTGTTAGAAATCGCAGAGCGCAGCTTTAACGACAGTGATACTGCTGCAAATCCCCGCTCTGTGTATTTGAGCTACACTGCTGCGGATGGATATACCGCCATCTGTCGTTTCTGGTATCTTAGTTGCCTCTTACGATACCTGGTACACGGGGAGGTACTGTTCTACTCAACCGGTACCTCACAGCTTACAAGGGACAAAAACACCTCTTGTTATATTTCATCGAATGGGCGTAGACTCGGTGACCAGATACACAAGAATTTACCCTAGATTATGCACCAGTTTTCCACAATAGATTTGTAAGAAACATAGTAACAAAAACGGACGACACGGTATATTATTGTGGACCGAAAAATAAATGAACAATCACATTGTATTATTATTAAATAGAATAGCACTTCTATTTATGGTTTAAATTACTGGCTCTGGTAGACTAAGATATTAGCTCAGAATGATAAATAAATGTGCCTAAAAATACACATCGGCTTAGACCTATTTGACAGATTTCAGTCAGGCAAACAGAAGTAATTTTTCGACTTTCTTAATTTTTTGTTAATATTTTTATTATGGCTGATTACTTACTTACTTACTTAGAGGGTTTTAAACAGCTTACAATAATAAAAATAGGGATTGACCTTTTCTAGAATTTTATGAATTCAAGTCTATAATGATATGGCTAAGAATCCGCTAATGCTCCATGTTGAAAGGGCTACTTACCACTCTAGAGTTGTAATGTACGCTGCTAAATCGCAGCCACACCCGCTGTTGGTTTTCGCCCCACCCGCGTGGCACAAAGAACCTCCGATCGTACCACACCACCCCCAAGTGGTCCCTCAAGGAAGCGTCGGTTCCCACGTCGTTATAGGATGAAGGAACCGGCATGGGAATTACATCACCTGTCTATGAAATACAGAATTACGAACAGCTTCTCTGTTATGATCATCTCATTTGAACTAAAAGACTATTTAAAAAAGTAGTTGATCCAAAAACTACGTGTGTACTACATGATCAATAATTTTCTTCCATTAACTATTTATCGCAAAGATAACTAACTGAAGGTAAGATGTTATCATCAATTCAATTAAGTAAAATACAGCCATCTTGAATGCTATGATAATTTCAATTACTTGGCCGGTGGTAACGTCCGACTTAATGGAGGCATATCCCAGGTGTACAGCTAATAAGCGTTTAAATAACATACATTTAAGTAAAATAGTTTTCTTCTGTTATTTACAAATGTTTAGTCAAAGGGACTTTTTTGTTATAATATACCTTGGAGAGGTCTTGTTTGTCCCAACCATTTAAATATCCGTATAAAGGATTTGCGGGTGACTGTCTAAAGTTCCATATGCCGTCGAGAGACCTCAAGTCCCTCGTAAGTGTGGCCCGAGGGTACAGGGATGCTCCTGCATGCCTGTTTACACTTCTTCTTAAGCTGGGTAGAATCCCATTTTCATTACTTGATACAGGTACGATGGCATTTGTTATTGATGTTACTGCGGCCAGGAAAAACAACGGACTCCGAAGCAACATTCTCTGTAAAGAAAATTAATGTTATGCTTTTTTCATTCCACGATCTTAACGAACAGGCATACAGGACGCTTGATGGCAAGCGGTAACCGTAGTCTATGGAGGCTTGCAACACCAGGAATAGGAATAGAATACCTATTTGTTGTATCCCTTTTATAAAATACAAAAAAGAAGAATAATTATTTGTGCAGTTATGTGCTGTAAAGTCTTTTCAGACTCCAATCTTTCGAATGTACAACATTCCTTTGGTATAGGTAGTACCAAAACAATAAACCAAATTGAACAATGTTAGCAGGGATGTCGAGAAAGTATCAGTAACAGTTAATGGCAATGATCGTGGTGTAGTTGACACATAAAATGACTAATTCATACAAGTGAAACCTATTTAAGATGCGGAGAAGGCGGACGTGTGGTTTTATTGCATGTTTGCTTTTTTCAACTCCTTTTATAATTGAATGAATTATAGCTAATGCGGACGTACGTTTTATGTAATAACTGCATCATTTTATTGCCGAGCCGACGTTTGCTTTGTTATATATTAATCATTTTCTACTTGAAAATTCTGATAATGATGTTTAAATGCGTATACTGAGAGAGCTCATTGTTGTAAGTTATGTTTATCTTTTCATGTTTTCAACACAATACCACCATTTTTATACTGAATGTACTCATTTTAAAAGGATTCCTTATACAATTTACACAATATTATTTTTATTTAAACGCATGATTTTGTAGTCAATTTCTAACTGTTACATTATCTATTAAACAAGTAACGACCAAAAAGTTTTCCCATCTTTTCATTGCTATGTCTATTGTGTTTCTTTAGTGCTGAAAAAGTAAATAATCTATTTTGACAATCTTATTTTGCTGTAATTTCTCCATGCCATCCTCTGTTTCCGTGGCAACTTTCAATGTCTTTAGCTACTATTGAAAGCGTTCACACATGGATACTCGGATCGCTGTACCATATCGCCGTATGAGTGAATCTAATTGAAAAAAAAACGAATTAAAATGTCATCTACGACAACAATATGCCTTTAGATAAAATATTTAAGTGTATTCTATTTTGTTTGTGAAAACACTTAGTGCCAGCTATCACTTCACAGTAACTGTTTACGTTTTAAGTACATCTCATTAACCTAACACAAATACAATAATTAGTGTGGAATTACAATGTTGTGCGGACTACTGGCCTAAACATCTTAACCTCTTAAACTCTTAAAATATCATATAACGTTGAAAAATATGCAGTGCGTAATGGCTATGTAATGTATGTACTTCTATAGTTCGAGTTCTGTACTTCGCGTTGATGGGCACTATTAGACTGCATTTTACAAAACCAGCTTTCTAACTCCAGGTTCAAACAATGAGCATTAGGTTAAGGTATTCTAAGTGGGATACCATTTATTCTGACCATAGAATAATAATTAATTTTAAGCCTTTTTTGTTGTAACAAAACATGACCACGGCTATGTTAGGACTTTTTGAAATGATGTCATCGAAATTAACTATTAAAACATTCAACTTTTCGATTTTGTGTTTTAACAATAGATTGCTTTTCGCCTCTCTGACATTATGAAGTTGTGTATAAGATTGAGATGACGCACAGGAATGTTAAAATGTTGATTTTACCTGATAATATATACATTATAGATCTTCAATTATTTTTTAACGTATTAAATTATCGTAGCATACATTTTGCAATTAATCGTAAAATGAAATGTATTATGTATGAAGTTTCTGTGATTGACTCAGATATACGCGTTGTTACGCATTTATCACTCGAAAACCATTTGATAAGTCCAATTAACGATTTCTGTTATATTTTTTTCCTGAGTTATTACGAACATAAACGTTTGGATAATATATTGCTGGCATTGAAATCTCAATTACTTTAATTCGTGCGATAGATTAAGAAAGAGGTCCTCTATAATCTGTCTCTAGTTATTTGTTTATTAAATAATTACCTACCTGATTAGCGGACTGGTGGTTTATACGATTTGTTTTTTTCTTAGGGTCAACCCAGGTCAGATTGTTAACAGTTCAATTACCTTTAAAACGTGAGGCTACGTCAGTAAATAAAAAAAATAATGACCTTATGACATCATACCTGGCAGCATTATGACAGCAAAATCTGTATGATTATAGTGTCAGACGTTATCTAACTTACATTAATAAAGCATTCGACAAGGATTGATCCCAGAGTTCACCTTGAATTATGTATAATGTTGCATTATGTTTCGTAGTCTTTATCTAAAAACCGTTTGCCCATTAAAATTCCCAATCCTTCCATCCTGCTGAATAGATGCATTGTGCTGCGAGGAATTCTATATCTTTGATCTCAAGTCGAACATTCGTGTAAAGAAGTGTTTACTGGCTATTATTTATTAATAACCTGCATGTTATTCTATTTAGTAATCAAACAAAATCGGAACATGGTGAACATCTTCTTCGTTTCAAATGATTTATTAAAGAATGAATACATTAATTTTAGGATTACTAATTAATGGCCTTATTAAACTACATATTCAATACTCTCGTCGGCAGGTCTACTGGTTTTATTTATGTACTGTTATATAAAAAAATAAAAAGTTTTCAAGAATAAAAATCAGTAAGTGCCCTGTGGATATTATATTATATTTAGAAAATATTTTCATTGTTTTAAATATAACACTTAAAATGTTTCTAATTCTTGATATGATCTCCTTAAATTATCGTAATGAAAATATAATAATTTGATTTACTGAAATATATAGGAAATCTACTAGCGTTACGGCCACATTTTGTCTGCGTAGACTTCACCTTATATCTTTATCCGCGAGAATAATATCGAGATCAAAAGTAGCATATTTCCACCGTAAGGTAAAAAAATTACGAACATCTGTTTATTCGTGATAATGGAACAGAGATATAGATAGATAAATAGAGAGACACAATCTCGCCTTTATTATATTAGTTTAGCTGCTAACTTCCATCAACTCAAAATGGAGCGCCTCGTAAATTGCAGAAAATCTTCATACCTTCAGCTATGATTAATCGCTCTTTTTGAAACCAACCAATCTAGTAATTGGCGAGTTGGCACATCTCTACATTTATCTGTTTGATAGCTAATGTAATAAATATGAATATGTACTTACAAGTATTTTATATGCGAATGTACATAAACAGTCTGTGTCGGTATTACTTCGCGAAGTTATCGTGTGATACGATCAGACGGCATCTGCTTGGAAGATTATGAAGAATAGGCACTATGTTATACAGTTCTCAAAAATTCTGTTAATTAGTTTTAATGTTATTTTTTAACAAGTAGTTATCTCTTTATCTAGTAACAACCTATATGGTTATTTACGTTTGGTGTTATTATCATAATTCTCTCGATGTGTTTTGGGGGTAATTTGGTTTTGAATGGATATCATTTTGTTTGTAAATCTAATTGCTAATGAAAAAGTTAGGAAATTGTGGTGCATGCCTAATTTGTGTATGACCTACAGAAAACTCTACAATAAAGTAAACATATGTACTGACAAAGGGACCAAAGAATGAATTAGAGGACTTATCGTGTGATCAGAATGCAGTGGGATCGTGAATACGCACAATACACAGACCTATGACCGTTTTTCAATGGTCCAAGGGCCAGTAGACAATGATTTTTTTTTAACTTTTTCTAAACATTATTCAATAAATAATGTAGTTGTTTGCAATACTCATAATGGAAAAACAACGAAGGTATATAATTCATATGCATTTAAATAAATGGCAACAGTCATGTGACGTAGCGAACAAGGAATAGAAGCGAATAAAAAATAATTTAAAAAGAGTATTTAGCTTGACATATCCTGTTCAGGAAAGGCCTGATGTATCATTATAAAACTAGATGTTGTGTTTACCATAAAATGAAAAACATAATCTATAGATTTGGCTTATTGTTAATTGTAATTCCGTAACTCCGTAAACAAGTGATATTTATAGAACATAATATATAGAGTACTCATGAATGTTCTCCTACTACTCATACTATATAGGATACAAAAATTGTTCTTTTATGTATGTATTACAACTAGCTGACCCGACAGACGAAGTCCTATCCTAAATAATTAAGATATAAACTATCCTATCTCTAGTTTGATCAAACTGTACATAGTTACCAAAAAATTATGGAAAACGGTTCAGTAGTTCATCATGGATAAACACGTAAATTTTATATATTGAAAGACTTGCGGCCTTATCGCTCCGAGCGATCTCTTCCATTTAACCTGTAATAAATTTGGTTTATACCCACGGGGGAGCAGCTATTGATTTAAATATCTCAGGCGACTCTTATAATCCCTTCGGTACATTTCAAGGTTATTGGTCAGTATATCGTTTAAATTTTCAGTTTCGAATTCAAGACAAAAATGCTCCCTCGATTGGTATTTGTCCCTACGCTAATTCTACTAAAATATCAATATTTTTACTTTTTCCTCTTTTTGCCTGCAGGCTCCCATACTAATGTTCGAATGTATTATTCGCCGTTTTGTGGGACGATCAAGATACCATTGGCCGCGAGTTTTGCATTCATATTCATACTTTTTGTTGACAATGTTTTGTGAACATGTGTTTGTCTTTGCCCACATTTGGAACGATCTAGTTACGCTGTGCGAAAACAAGGAGAAACGTGTGCGTCTATTTGTACTCTATAACAGTACAGATAAAATAGTTTTTTTGTTGGTTTAGTAGCTTATCAAAGCTGCAAAGCAATATAATGTCAAACTTGCACCAGTAAGGCCGGAGCATAAATGACACTAGATAATTCTTGAAATTAACGTGAGTGAAACCGCGGGTACAGCAAGTTATATAATTACTAGTTGTTTAGCACGGTGTCGCTTGTGCTCGCTCTTTACCGTCATGTGTACATATGATGATAGGTACATATTGACGATATTTCCGAGAAATTCCATGATAGCAGATAATATTGCTATCTATATTTATCTTCACGTTAAAGTATTAAACAACCAAACCAAAAAACCCTTTTACGTTTTTACAGATCATATGTTTTTCACCAACGCACGAAGCACCACATTGGGTGAAATAACTTAGTGTTTCGTGTAAATTTCTTAATATATGGAGTTGACTGGTGAATATTACGGAAATAAATGTCTATTATGCGATTTGAAGAAAGTTTCATTTCACTAATTAACGGGAATTAAGTACTTGGATACTAATAATCGCCAGGTCTGATGGTGCAGATGGTACTCATCCTTTCTTGTGCGTCAAAAATCGTGGATTCTACCTCACCCAAGACAAATATTTATATGATGGTATTTGTATTTGTTGTACATATATTACTATAGTAGAAACACATTGAGTTTTCTAATGTCGTAAATAAACATTTTTTTTGCACTTGCATTGCAATGGCTAGCTCAACCCGACGAGATATATCTAAATGTACCCTATACAGTATTGTGCACCTTCAAAAGATCTACAAAAAACGTCCGCGATGAAATATGTCCATTTCTTAGGGATAACAATAACTATTTTTTATTCTCATTGCACTTATGCGAAGCCGGGGTGGGTCGCTAGTAATAATGAACTCGGCCATGACCACGACACGTTCAAACCACAAATTTTTGTTTACTAAACATGTTTTATCTAATCTTCGTGTCACTATGACCTCTCATTTCATTCTAATAACCTATCATAATTAATAGCTTTTTTGATAAGTAAAGTTCTTTTTATTAGATTATTGAAAATTTTACAATAACAAATTAATTCTAATATAAAATTGAATTGACAAAATTTAATTATTGTATTATTAGCTGTCTACTTTGCTACAGCTGTGTTAATTTTCTTTTTAAGAAACCGGAGATATAGATTCAATTTATAGTATTTGAATTATGAAATAATGTAAGAACTTTGGCACGTGTAAGGCATTTAACAAATTTATTATTTGTTACGTGAAATTTAACAAAAAATAACAAACACTACCTAACTGATATTATTGCTCAGGTCATCGCAATTCCTTATCGGTTACTAAATCTAGTTATTGGTCAATATTACGGCCCTTTTTGTCAATAAAATTACTAGTAGACCCTAATGAACCTAATTAAGGGAATCAGTCAGATTAGTTAACGTAGTTCCTTCGTGTTATGAGGATGTATGTAATAATGTATGCGTGGAGTTCACTTCGTATTGCAATCCGCGGGTATTTTTGTGTTTCCGGGAGTTAAAGGAAACCTAGTATATATCACGCATTAATAACTAGGGTTTAAGCTATCTACGTGTATACAACCAAATTTAATTTATCGTCTATGCCGTGAAAGCATCGCTTTCGCATTTACAATATTAGTATGAATTATTGTCCGGAAAACAATTTAAAGCATTTGTAAGCAACAAATAACAAAACAATTGTAGAAATATTGGTTTTACACTGCAGTATTACATCACGTAAAGTAACCTCAAGCATGAAAATTAAACTTTTTAGTAGTTTTTTTTTATTTTATTAAAGGGGCAAACGAGCAAACGAATCACTTGATGGCAAACTGATTTATTTATTTAGTAAATTAAATATAATATTAACTAGACGGTAAACAGGATATGCTTATACGACATATTTAACTAAATGTATTTATTATAATATTTTTTTAATTATATATTTTTTAACATTTAGACGTTCACTACTCATAGTTAAACGACGAATTCAAGGTTTAAATTTTTTTTCGGTTTCGGTAGCCTCACGGGCAAAAAATGTAAAAAGGAAATGTCAAACAAAAATGTAAAAAGTTTAATAACCGCGTTTTAAAGCCGTTAAAAAAGTACTTTTATTATAAATAGACTAAATAGAAAGACTAGAAATAGAATAGAATAGACTGTGTTCTCGAAGGTTCCTTGACGTACTTCTGGTGAAAGAGCAGCGATCAAACCTTTATAGCTATAACCTGGTCGAAAAAATGTAATACGTGAAAATAAACTGCGTGGTAAAGCCGATAAAAAAGTATTATTAGAATTGACTGTGTGACGACCAAAGCTTTATAGTAATAAAGTAAAGGTGTTAAACGAAATAATTCAAGCTTAGTTCAAATAAATCAATATATGTATTCACGCTTTTTATATTCGCAGGTCACGCATAAAACCGTTTCTGTCAAGTTTCAACTGCGCCTTTTCCGTGTCCAAAGTAAACTAAACAAACTGACCCAGATTATTATGAACTATAAACAAAGGTAGGTAACTGGCCTCAAATAATGTTAAGTTAGTTAGAATCAACAATATTTTCCTATCGCTTTCCTTTGTTAATAAGCATACTATGGATTTTTAGCGTTTTATTATCGCATACTTGAATTTATATACGTTATACATCTCTGGTTTGGTCCATGTCATTTTGGAGTATTTTTCTTAATGCCCGATTTGTGTTATTCACAACACAAATCGGATAGGAATCGATGCTGCTGCCAAAGTTATGATGTCGTACAATCTAAGGAAAATTCAGCATCCTAGTATATCAGTAACCAGGGATCACAATATTGCTGCGGCATTTTCCCTTGCCTCATACCTCCTTAGTTGCTAAAGTAGAATTTAATCTTTACACGTAACACGACCATGTTGACCAATGTTTTATTGAATAGATCTATGTGTTTTTAGATATGATACTTTGATTGCCATTATTAAACGGTTTTATTTAGCTCACCCTGTTTGTTGTATTCTTGGGTCAAATTGAGTAATTCAAATTTCACCCTCTTCCTGTCAACCGATTAATCTGAAATTTTGTATACACTTTGGATTTTGGTGACAATACAATTATGTTTATTCATTATCATTATAAATTCAAAATGGCCGCCGCTACAAAATGGCGGATAATTTATGTTTTATTAATCCCATCAATATGGGTATCAAATGAAAGGGCTCAACAAGCAGAATACAATATACTATAAAAAATTGAAATCCAAGATGGCGGCCGCTACAAAATGGCGGATAACGTAGGTTTTATCAATCCCATCAATATGGGTATCAAATGAAAGTGCTCAACAAGTAGAATACAATTTACTATGCAAAATTGAAATCTAAGATGGCCGCCGCTACCAAATGGCTGATAACAATATTTTATCAATCCAATATCAAATAGAATGCGAAATAAAAACTAAAAACTAGAAAATAAAAATAGGTAAAAAACTTTTTAAGTTAAACGGTTTTATGTTAAACATACATTGCAATGTTTAAGATAAATGTACTAAAAACCAAAAAATAATAAAATAGATACAGTCGTGGGAATTATAAACATATGCATAGACTAGACTAAAATAAAAACCGTGGGGCACGTCAATTGTCTACAAATTATCGACTTAATGTGCTATAGAAGAATCGTTTAATTCGTCGTTAGGCAGTTGGTCCGCAGACGGTGAGGAAATTACTTACTTTTTTCTTGCTCACTTGTCCATCGTTGTCGGTTAAACAACTGCCTAATTATAGTGAAACATTACAAAACAAACATTTTAATCAACGATTGTAGACAATTGACGTGCCCCACGGTTTTTATTTTAGTCTAGTCTATGCATATGTTTATAATTCCCACGACTGTATCTATTTTATTATTTTTTGGTTTTTAGTACATTTATCTTAAACATTGCAATGTATGTTTAACATAAAACCGTTTAACTTAAAAAGTTTTTTACCTATTTTTTTTAATGCCATGATTTAAAAATATATCTTTATATCGAAGGAACAAAAGAACCATCTCCTCGGCTATTTATAAAATGCATACGATAAACTGAAATATTCTAATCTGAGATATTATCATTATCAAGTGTGTTTTGAAGAATCGATGAAAAAGAACATATACATACATAGCATAACTGTGAACGTAAAGTCACCTTAAGCACGTTTAATACATTCAACTTAAATATAAAATGCCATAATAGTAACATAACCGACAAAATTTACTTTGAAGAATTATGTAGAAGCTAAAACTGTAATTGCTATGTGCACGGTTCTCGACATAACTCAGATACTTAGTTGCGGATTTCTGCAATAGAAACATATCAGGTAACTTTAAATTATATAACAAAATAAATACGTAATTTCTTATTAGCTCACAGCGCACGAATGCACTATTGTTGTGAGCGTGCGGTTTTATATCCTAATACGTTGCCGTTTTTAATGAAACTCTGTATTATTGTATGATAAAGAATTTTAAGTTTATAAACATACAATTTTTTAATTTAAATATTATTTTACACAGCATTTGTCCCCTTTCTTAAGATTGCTTTGCTTTTACTTGTAAAAAAGTTTCTTTTGCGTAGATGTAATTAGTAACTTATTGAACATTTAATTCGTTTCTAGTAAATATTCCCTTTGATGCTTATTGCATTACAATCCCACATTTATTACTTACAAAATCCTATTAATATTTTAAAGATGATGGTAAAAGTATCCTTAAACATTGGTATTCAATCCGCAAGGCTTTATACGATGTTGTTTGTTTCATTTGTTTTATTACAAAGTGCGATTGCATGTTACAGTAACTTAGGGAATGGTAATTAGTAATAAAGTAAAAGAAAATTGCAATTTGAGATAAAACCAGCATAAAATGTTATAAAAAATGCACTTCTCCAATAATACTTTTATAACTTCCACTAAATAAATATTTACCAAACAAATGTTGACAGCAACGCGTTCACGTTATCGGCTCAGGTATGTTTACAGTTTGGGCCACAGTTAAAAACAACAGGATATTTCCTAATCGCGGTGTTTTTATACAGTGTCGTGTGGCTAGAATGGGGATGTAGTTACCTTTGGTATGATAACCAAATCGCAGAGATAGTTAGGTATCTGTGTGTGTGTGTGTGTGTTTTATGAGTATTACGTAAGTATATATCAATATCGTTCTTATATATAACTTAAAAGCTGACTTAAGTACATTGAAGAAGAAGTACATATTTACTATATGTACGTCAGTGGATTTATAATAACTATCAAAATATAATCGACTTATTTCTCTTTCAAATATTAATTTCATACCGTCGTTATTTGTTTTTCGAAGAAAAACTGCAAAAAAGACATTTTGCTGCAAATAATAAGGATTTTGCCATTTATTATCGAGATGTATGATCTTTAATAACAAAAAACAATTAAAATTTACGTTAACGTTATTTTTACGTAACTCTTCAAAATGAGTTTTAACTAACTTCGCTTGAATAGTAGTAAACAAGTTATTATTGTTTTCTTCTGACCACCTTCTGATAACCAGGTATCATGCATTCAGCTTTAAATAACCACGAGTTAATAGGTTTACGAGTATTCAGTAAAGAAGTTGTCACTCAGAGAATAGAGCGCGAGTTCTAGGGAGACACCCATTTCAACCATATTAATCACGAGGGCACGACTTAAAATTGAAACCTCTCAAACCTTTAAGTCTTTTAGCCTCGAGGCGAGCTCTATCGATCGCCTTTATATCCAGGAAGGACATGTAAGGAAAATATGCGCTTTGTTTTATTACGTAAGTACATAGGCTTTACAAGAGATGAGATTAATTAATTATCATTATAATATCAATCGTTGGACTTTCTCTGTTGGAATCGATTGGGCTAGGGAATACATACCTAAGTACCACGAATTGTATGGATAATGTAAGTAAGCTACTTAAGTGAAATTTTAAAATAATTTAATGTGGAGTCCGGCACTTGGTGCAACAGTCATGTTATTCAAATGTGTTCAAATGCAAACACCCACATTATGTCAAATGATGATTTATAAACATATTTTGGTATTAGCAAATATCACAAGTTCCTTAGAGCTGGTATATGTATAAATTGTAAAGCAATATCAAGCAGTCACCCAGTTTATATTAGTGTGACAGGACAATCTTCGTCAAATGACAATTTGTGATATATGTAAGCATAAATTGGACTTGTTTGTATGTATGTAACTTTTATGGCAAATATGCAATCCGCGAGATAGTGTGTGTCATCGTTAGTCTATAGATGTTATCAATAGCATATCACTACCGCACTGGGAAACTTGTAGAATTTATGTTTAATTACTCAGTAATTCTACTGCCTCTCTAATGATTACCAAAAATGCTAGTTTGTATTATGAAATAAACGCACTTTGCTAGGTTTACAGATATATGGCACAACGCCCCACTTTTTGTTCAAAATACTTCTAGTATTTTTGTTCATCATTATGTTCACTTTCTAATTATTATTTTTTTTGCTTTTTAATTTGATGTAAGTATTCTAAGAGCGTGTTTTTTAGTTTTTTAAACTATATTTTATACTTTTTAGTTCGATTTATTGTTAGATAATATTAACTAGACGGTACGCTTGCGCAGGCTGCGTGGTATTATTTACTCTCACACAGAGGATTTTTTTTCGTTAGATAATTAGATAATCTTATCGAAATATAGTATTCGTACCAATACTTGATATGTCTACAAAGTTTCAATTAAGTCAGTCCGTCTAAAGTTGATCAAATTCACTTCGCATGAGTCGATTACAAACATGCACACAAACATACATGCATACACAATATAAAGCGAGTAAAATAGAACAATTTAAGCTGGATTTGAATTTGTGTACGATCAGTCTCAAAAACTACTACAATTTTTTTTTACATTATCAGCAAGTAACTTTTTTTTTACCTCGTTTTAATTGGTTAAGGTTAAAAAATTTCGCGAAGAAACCGCGATGCGCGACTTGTGTCTTATTTTATGCGACATATATACGTAAATTTGAAGTATCAGTTAATTTTATTTACAGTCACATGTGTAACATATACAGTACGATAAACGTAACGTAAAAAACGTAAAACTAACAGCTTTAAAGTCTAAATTAATTGGATCTTTCTTTGTTTGATACGGATACGCCTAATTACTTGTTATGTTATTATTTATTTACGAGTAAAGTAGTTGATAATGAAATTTTCCGTTGTTATTTATTCACCATACTATATACCCGTACAATATTACAGATAAACCAACCCATATAGTATAAGGAATACGTATTCATAAACATATTTCCGTAATGACTTATGAAATATCACTAAGTATGCAGGTACATAATTCGATTTACGCTGCAAAATGGAATTGCGGTCTCATAAAACTATTTATTATCTACTTTACGATTGTTATGGTGACAATTTTAATAAACAAGAAATTAGAAAGAAATCCGTTTTACCTTGCGACAAAATTAAGACAGGTTTTTAATTATTAAAATCATTGTATTAATAGGTTTTGTTATTAATATAATTAAAAAAAAATGATATATTATATCGTAATGGTGCCGTCAATGTACGGTTATTAATAGCTAATTTATCTCCACGAGGCCGTGGGGTACCAGCAAAGTAGTATAAGTACCGTGCCGTAAGAGGCAACCAAGCCCCAGAACCGACAGGTAGCGGAATATTTACCCGAAACAGCGTAGCTCAAATGGAACAGGGCGGGAATGGGCAGCAAAATCCCCCTTTCTTAGAGAGGCCTATGTCCAGCAGTGGACGTTCTACGTCTGTTATGATGATGATATCTCCAGAAAATAATGACTTTTTGTTTGTATTAGTTGACCTAACTACTTACCTAAATGTTATTGTTTGTTTTAATGATGTAAAAACTTTGCATGGTTATTAAATTGATACGTATTTCCTATATCTTAGCATTTGAGAAACAGAGATTTAAACAAGGACCTAATATTCCCAAGTAATTTCATAATTACAGTAATAATTCAACAAGGTAACAACTTAATCTAGCAATATTGCCAAATCACTATATTAAAACCATTACTGGCGTTGCTTTGCGTTATCAATCAATATTGTGGTGTTATTGTTTACATCTCCTCATAAACACAACATAGCACGTGCGGTGCGGAACACATTGTGTCTATGTTATATTTTTTTACTCATTTAACATACAATTTGCTAACAAGCTTTATCAGCAACAAACTTAGTTAATACTTTATTTATTTATTTTACTGAATTATTATTGATGGTTACTTACTGAACAAATAAGCATATTTTTAAATACTTACTGCAGAACGTGGATAGTTTGTGCGGCCAATTACTGATTGTAATAATCTTAAGAAAACATTCACAGTAATTTTTGTTAAAACTGTAATAAATTTAATTTCCTATGAACTAAAATATATCTTTAACTTAAATACATAAATGTTGCCCATATAAACCTTGAACATTTATTAATTTTTACACTTTACAAATGTTTTGATTAAATTTTCGTGTTTGCGCGTGAAATTCAATATTGGAATATGAGCGCGGTCTCCGCCAGGCGCGTCGGCGAACTGGCTGTTTTGTTGGACGAAAAAAACCCCTTGTCAATGATCGGAACGCACCAGCATTAACCAACCAAATCTGAATAAACACAAAGAAGTACAAATCTTCGTCGAGGTGCCGTACAATAATGCGTAGCCGGTTGTAACCTATTCACTTTCTATCTGAGACGTGACTGCATCGCTCCAGCCCGGAGGAATAATAAACCAAAGTAGGTAACTTATTATGTCATTAAAGTAGTTGATAGCACCCGGCTGCTCTAGTGTTATTAATTTATTATTCAAAATAATAATCTGCAAAGATGATTTAATTTTGTAATTAAAGTTTCTTATCTTTTATTTAATTACTGAGAGATTTTTTTATTTTGTTTGACTGATATTAAAATATATAATTACCCAATAGGAGTAGGAAACACCTGAAAACATTAAAGTGTAGGCGATCACCTGTTTTTACGTCTCAGTTTTATTATCTTTATAATAAACAAATTTAGAGTTAAATGTATATTTAACTCCAAATTTGTTTATCATATTAAATATATATTTATATATTTCTTGTTTTCTTGTTTGTTTTCAAACTAGCAGGTGAAACTGTAGACTCCGGATCAACACTTGTTCTAGAGTAAATAATATATGTAAATGCTTATTTCTTTGCTAATTGAAGGTTTTCTTCGAGGACTACATTGGATTTTTAAACCCCTGCTGTTCCAGACGTCCATAGACCGTATGCTTATTTGCCACCGTCCTAATATTTAAAAAAATCTGTATTTTGTTATTTTTATTATAACCACTGCTAGTCTAAGATTCCTTCTTATAAGAACTTCGGTGTGTGCTACCTGAGAAACTCACTAAAGGTTAAGTTTTTAAGTTTCACTGCTGTCACTATCGCCTCTAGTTTGATATATAGGTCCTGGCGTTCCAAAATCACTTTCAGGGCAGCTATTGGCGTTGTTAGCATGCACCCTGGTTCTATTGATATTGCTGCAGATCCTATACTTTCACTAAAACGCTGTTTAGCTTGATGAGTGTTCATCATATCACTACGCTGTAGCTAATTACAGCTTGGTTTAGTCATAGTGTAATACTGTCCTAATGGCTTACCTATTATCCTACAATATTTATAGAAGGTTGTTATAGCTTTTTAAAGTTTCTTGTTTACATGCATACTACAGTATGGTGTTCAGGATTATACCTAAGTCCCACCTTTCAACTAAGTCTTTACCTTTGGACATGTGGTAGGCTGTGAGGCAATATACGACTGCCTGGTATTACCCTGTGTCTGGGTACGAGTAGTATTCTTGTCAGCGAGTATAAATCAGTATGCGCGAATGCGAACGATGAGGCCTGAGGAGCCTTTAGCGGATTGTTGGGGTTTGTTTACTCGTCATGAAGCACCTCCGGTGCCAGTATCCGATAGCTGGAAGTGACATGTGTCGCTAATATGAGTGCTTAAAGACCCAGGAACTTTAGTAGAACTTGGGGAGATTTATGCAAGTACCTCCAGCTCCAGCACCTCCTTGTTTGACAGAGAGGGAATCAGCTTATCCGATATCTCGAACGTAAAACGTTGCCTAAACGTTTCCTTTGACATATAGTAATAATGTGTCTGATGGATTGTTTTTTCTAAGTGTCCTAAAAAGTTCGCAATGTTAATACATCCAGATCCTCGGGTAGTTGAATATAGTACCTCAGTCGTCTTTTACGACACCTGTTATAGAGAGAGGTACTAAATGATTCTACTCCGCCGGTACTCCACGTCTAACTATACTTATTCTTATAGTAATAATATATTTGAAAAAGGCGTTTTCCCTCGTAATCAAACGTTTAAAGATATTGCTGCAATATCTATAGTATTCCATAAAACAAATGTCGTCTGCATTGATACCTCACTCTCATCTATTTCTACCGCCAAATAGCAATGTTGGCTATGTTCCGGTTTTAAGGGTCAGAAAGACAGTGAAATTACTGAGTAATATGAAATAATAGCTTCAAGTCACAAGGTTGCCAACGCGCTAGTGAGCATTATCACCATTGTAGCCGTAAAACGTTTACTACTGGACATAGGCCACCCCAAGAAAGGGGAACCTTGTTCATAATTGCCGTGCTGGGCAAGCGTGGTGGCAATCGCAGAGCGTAGCGTCGCGATGCGAATGCTGCTGTCCATTTCCGCCCTGTTGATTTGATCTACACTGCTTTGGATAGACATCCCGTCATCTGTCGGTTCCGATACCTAGTACAGGGGGAGGTACTATTTAGGTAGGTAGGTACCTTTTCTTAATATAATTAAATTTCACGTGGATATACTTGTATTAACTTAATGCTAGTTACTGCTGGGCTATGAATGATTTGTGACATAAATGAACGTGCATCGTAGAGATGGGGTAGTTGTTTACGTTTAAAGGGAACTTTCTTATATTGTTGAAGAGTTGCATTTTCTGATGCTAACTGCTTATTATTAAAAATTAGCCATAACACTGCAATGTTAGTTCTCTGTCGATTATTATTTGTATAAGATGGAGAAATAATTATAGGTTTCTTTTCTAAATAGATGAACATTTACAATTTTAAAGGAACGGTTTAAATATTATTATTGATCGTGATATAAATATGTCTGTATGGAAAGTAAATCTTCATTCAAGAGCTGACCAATCCCTAAATCTTACATCTTTTCCTTCATTGCTGCCGTTACTTTGAAAACCAAGTTGCTAGCTAACACTCTAGCTAGTAATACAGATATGTCTAACTTATCACAAATCTGTTTTGGTTAACTATAAACCGAAACGTTATATTAACATAGGTACTAAATGAAACTACTTAAATTATAAAGGAGATATGCCAAAACTTAACTTCCTGCATATATATTTGAATCGGTGGATCCCTACTATTCCTTAATTTTTTTTATGTGTACTAGAACTGTTATATTTTATATCTTGAAAAAACTCAAGTGTCCCTCAAAGTGTGTGTGTGTGTTTGGTTAAATATTTAGAAAATTACAAGCTTTTATCGGAATATCAGTTTGGTTTTCGCAGTACTAAGTCAACCTCCGATGCGGAGTATTCTGTAACTAATTATAATGCCTAATTATAATGTATAGTAATCGGTGAATACATTAGTGATTATAATGCTTTCACAAAGTTTGGCACAAAATACTCTAAATATAGTTTATTCTCTAAATCCGGAAGCAAATAGCAACTAAGGATAATAACGTTTTGGTAGATCACTCTTGTGAACATTATTATAGTAGCAGGTGGGACCTTTAGCGAGTGTCGATTAAATTAAATATCTTAGAATAATAGACTCAAAATCTCAACTTTAGAAGTCATATTTAATAATTAAGAATTAGGATAGGGCAATTGATTCCCATCTTTAAAACAGTTAGACACATTCTAGAACCTCACATTGTTCAAAGAATTTACCTTGAACTGTGTTTATCATTAATGCTCTACTCTACTGAACAACTTCCTGGGGCGGTGTTGCTACTTCTAATTTGAAAAGTGTTGAGATTGCACAACGTACGATTTTAAAAGTCAGTACCTTTAAATCGTTCAGATTCCCTACAAATCTATTGTATGAACAATGCGAAGTGCTTAATCGTTCGGCAAACTTTTTTCTTATGTACACTCCTTAGAAAGCATTGCGAAATTCTTGTAAAAGTTGTGATAACAAAAACCAATTAAATGTTAGAAGAAAGAATGGAGTTCGAGTAACTGTCTTATATCGCACATCTTTTACTGTGAAGTTTTTACGCTTTTAAAGATCTTTTCTATGGATTCATACCCTGGATAATATTCAAAGCAAAAAGAAGATTTTTTTTGATTTTGAACCTCAAATATAAATTGCTATAGCTAAATTGTAAATCACTGCAAAAGTATTTGGTATTATATAAGTATTTGGTTTCACACACCCTCTCACACTCACTCACATACTCGTTCACACAAATTTTCTTATAATAACGAAACCGATTTCGTTCTTTGCGCAAAGACAGGTGCGGTCTTGGCACCAAAGGGTGCAATGAATGTGTACGAAATCGATCACGCCCCAGCTAAAAGTTCTCTAACAGTGATGTTTACTTTTGCTGCCAATGGCGAAATCACCCCACCTATGGTGATATTCCCTTATAAGCGCTTGCCAAGCGAAATTGCTTCAAAAGTACCACCAGATTGGGGTATAATGCTCAGTGATAACGGCTGGATGAAAACAGAAATTTTTACTCAATATATAAAGAAAGTATTACATCCGCATCTCGTGCGAAATCAAGTACGTTTCCCGGTCATTTTATTTGTAGACGGGCACAAAACCCACCTCACTTATGCCGTCAGTGAGCTTTGTTCCTTGTTGAATATTGTACTTGTAGCACTTTATCCCAATTGCACTCGAATACTTCAGCCTGCAGATGTCTCAGCTTTTAGACCTCTAAAAGGTGGTTGGAAAAAGACAGTTTTAGAGTGGCGGCGTGACAATCCATCTCAAGCTCTTACAAAAGTTGATTTTGTGCCACTGTTGCAAAAAACTATTGAGAAATACGTAAAATCAGACACAATTATTAATGGTTTTCGGACTACCGGTCTTTGTCCATGGAAGTCAAACGCTATAGATTACTCGAAATGTTTGGGGAAGAATCTGACGAATAAGCCTGGAAGCGAAGCAAATCTATCTACTATCTACTATTTTAACTACCACTGCCAATAATTAGACGACTAGATGCCAATATTGAGAATTTCTATGCCAATAATAGGATTTTCTGTAGTCGTTTAGTTTTAAGTAAAAAATGTTTATTTAATACTATTAAATGACATAAAAGCAGTTATAAAACCATACATTAAAGTACTTTCTTTGATAATGTCACATCTTTTGTCTACTTGCTATTGTATATAAGATTTTATCGTAATTTAACTTCAAAGTTAAACGAACTTCACTCTTAAAGTGCCAACGATTGGGCGGTTTACCCTAGTCTTGTCTTCTGTTAATATATTGCATTATGGTATTTTAATTTAGTTAAATCTTAAATATAAATATCATCATATAATTATTTGTCCTGGGTGGGCAGCGAACCCACGATCTTTGGCGCACAAGACAGGATCACTATCATCTGCGTCATCAGGCCCGTCAAGTATAAATATTAACAAAGTTATGGGGAATAATTGGCCAACAAATGCTACTTTACTAAAATTTTGTACTCTTATTAGACTGGTAACTTATAATTGCGAACAAGTCATGTAAAACACTTGTCGAAATAAATAAATGATTATTTTTATTCAACACTGCCGGTATCACTCGGCGGTAGTGATATCCTTATGATATCATGGGCGTCTTTAGGCTTACGCGGCTGTTGTTTAGGTTATCACGCGGATTGTATGCATGTTTGTCGACCTCATCTACTAATAAAAACAACAGGCATCCGTTTAAATTATACAGAATGTCACATTAAAAGGAATATTTTCCTTTCTCTAATAAAAAAATGTTGTAAGGTAACCGAAACATAGAATATAAATATGGTAAAAATTGCAGAGATTGTTTAATTACGAGCTTAGAATCGGCAACGAACAATTCCACTGGCGATAAGAGAAGGAGGAAAGGGAAGCTTGTATGATTGAAACTCATATTGTAAGGATATTTTTAATACATAAACCATAGCGCGGCAAGAAATGTTGGAATAGTAAATTTTGCAGACCTGAGGCTTCCATAACATGCCTTACGGCAGAAACTTCGTGGATTTGAAACGCCTGCAACTGACATCTTAGAAACTAAACTGCTAAAAGAGGACTCTTTATTTTCAACTGGTCACATCGTACGATGCATCAACGACCCCAAGATAAATCATTAGAGCTACCTGGACCCTGATAAAATAGATAAACAACATCTGGAGAGAGTTCGGTTGCTAAGTGCTTAGTAGTTGGGGAAGGCGCCGGTAGTTTTCTCGGAAGGTCACAACACTAAAGATCTGACTAGAACCGTAGGATTGCGCTAAATGCAGGCCGCATATAATGGAATTGAATGAATTCGATATCACTCAGGGAGACACAGCGGTCGTGGCCATACTGCGGTTTGATAAAATTTGTCAAATTTAATTTAAGGCTTTAAATCCCTAAGATAAGCTGATTCAGACACGACAAGCCTGGATCGACTCACCTTGTTGATTGGTGCTGGATCCACTCTATATATACAGTGTAAAAATATGTAGGTATACTAGAAATGTATAAAATTAGGTTCTGAAATATGCACAGAACCTCCTGTAGGTACTATTATTTCTTTTAACGGTTAATTCGCGTATTCGTAATGAATGAGTGTATAATAATGATTAATCATTATTCAATTAGTACCTAATAATGCATGACTTTTAGAAATTTTAGATATATGGAGTCCTCGAAATATTCATACATACTTAATTTTTTTTTCATCATCATCATTGCAGCCTTAGATCCTCCAATGTTGAATGTAGGCTATACCCTTGGAAGGAGAAATTTTGTTGATAATTGCCGTGCTGGGCATGAGTGAGTAGTTTGCGAGAAGAATGCTGCTGCACAACGCCGTCCATTGCATTTGAGCTACGATTTTTCTGGATATATTGTCGGTTCTGGCACAGAGGCAGGTGTATAGGTGTAGGTGTATACTCTGCCGGTACTCTACGGCTGTTTCTAAGTATATTCAGTAGATTAAATTGCCTCCTATCTCATTGTTTTATACTAGAAATGACAATTTCCGATAAAGTCTCAGGCCTTTTTGTCAGGTCATTATTTCTGATTTTATAAGTGCTTGAAAATACTAGTCTAAGTCTCTAAGTTTAAGTAGCTCTTTGAGTATTATTCTGAGGCTATTTTAAATCAAATCAGATAAACTTTGCCACAGTTGTTCCAACTAACGGAAAGTTGGTACAACTATGGCAAATTTTATCCGAAATAATTTGTTTCGATTCCAAGTATTTAATTTTTTACCTCTTTTAATAGTTATCTTGTACCTTTTGTTGCTTCTAATTCCTCAATTTCAATATATTAGTATACACATATAAGAAAGCATTCTTAAATAAAAAAGAGTGAAAGTAAATAATAATAAAAATATATGTGTTTTTAAATAAGGTCGTTGTACAAATTATAATATTAGCTATCCAACATTTTATGAAGTGTTTATCAAGAGATAGATAAAGTATCAAGTTTACTAACAAAACCTGAATATAGGATAAGTATAAAAAGAATATGGTACATTATAAAATATTCTATTTTAGTGTAGTTTTTAATATATTATAATAAAATAACAATGATCTATTTTATCTGTACCACTGTTTGTTTTTGAAAACATTTGAAAGATATAGCATTTTATCTCATGACTTTCAGATTTCAAGTGACATGCTATGACATGATTGAACCGCAGGGGATAATGTATCTATGGTATTCAAGAAAAACACAACACTTGCACATTGTACACACAGTTATTACTATCTTATCAGTGTTTTATTTGCTTGGTGTAGCCGATCAGCTAGCCGTGGGGTACCGTCAGATTAGATAACTACCTGCCGTGTATCAGATGCCGTAAAGGTGACCGAGGTACCGGTGCAAACAGATGTCTGTATACCCAAAACAGTGTAGCTCAAATGCAAAGGGCAAGGGATGGGCGGGAGCATCCTCGTCGTAAAGCTAAAGTCTGCGCTTGCCACCACCACAACCTGGCGCGGCAATTATGGGCAAAATTATTCATGTCTCTTGGAGGCCGTGTCCAGTAAGACAGTAGACTTTTGGACAGTAGACAGTTCCTATTTACGGATTATATGTTGATAGCTGGTAAATTGAGATGATTACTACGAACATCTTAAAGTTATTGATATTTGAAGTCATCGAATAATTAATGACAAAGATTGCGTCTTGGAATTAAAGATTTAGCCTTTCCTCTTTTGTGGTGGCTAATACCTTCACCTCTTTTGTGGTTCTAGTAGTTTAATAGTACAAGTAACCTAGTCTACTACATTAGATGTATGTGAATGAATTGTTTAATGTAAGGGGCATTAAAAAAAGCTCTTTATCATACTTCTTTAATCCCATTGTTAATTCTTTGGATCAGAGTTCTCCGAATTATGATATCCAATCAAAAATATATCACGTAAAATGCAAGTCTTGCAACGTTCTTTGCGAAGTGTTAAGTAGTTCTAAACATTAATGTAAAACCGTGCCGGTAAATTTATTCAGTACACTAGTTATTTAAGGGAATATCTATCCTACAACTCGGTCTTAAATTATTACTAAATCCAAAAAAATAAATTAAACTAACAACATTTTATAGCAATTGTGTACCTATATATTACATACATATTATAGTAATCTGCGCCCTCGAGCCCGTCAGAATATATGTATTCACTAAATGTCGTATTCATAATTGAGTAATCTTTAAATACTAGTATCTAAATACTAGCCATATAAATACGTATAGGTAGGTAATACGTATTTATATGGCTGCGCATCCAATTTTAATATTTTTCGGTCTTATTGATTTAGCAATAGTATTAATCTCTAACGATCATTTTAATATCCTTTTATAGGTTCACTACCACCTGTGCGATCGGGCCCGTCATATAATGATGGCAAATATACCTAGTCCAGCTGATGGTATTACTGCTTCGTTGCGTGTCCATGACCTATGGACGATCGCAACATGCGCTTTGCTAAAATATCAATACACATAAATAAAATTGAAATATCTGTTTGTAATAATAAAATAACTGCTTTTTACTAAATGCATATGGTTTGTATACATGGTCCATATAACAAGTTATCGTTTTTTTTTAAATTTTGTTTGTATGTTTGTTTGAGGTAATCTCTGAAACGGCTGGACCGATTTTGATGATACTTTCAATGGCTGATAGCTGATGTAACAAGGAGTAACTTAAGCTATATAATATCACGCTAAGGCTAATCGGTGCAGAGTATCAATCAAAAATGAGGCAAAAAACCGGCGAAAAATATACGTTTTGAGGAGAATATCGAACGAGGAAGTCGCGAGCGCAGCTAGGCTCAGCTACTTTGATTTCTAATTTGATTGATTGTTTCCTTGTTATCGAATAAAACCTAACTTTATACACGAGATACATTCCATCAAAAGGAATGAAATCAACTAACGATCGCAGCGAAGGACGCCTACTCCGAAGGTGAAAAGACCATATGACCAGAACAATAAAAGTGCGCTGGATGCAAACTGGATTCAGCTGGTTTCACTGGATGCCACTTGGAGAGTTCGCATGTCCAGCAGTGAATAGCTTCTTGAGACCTGCATATAGCCCAGCGCGGCAGTTATGGGCATCAATCCCTTAATCTTACGAAGGCCTATATCCAATAGTGGACTTTAGATGGCTGACATGATGATGGAGAATTTAATATGTTTTTAGAAATAGTAGTCTATTGTCAGGCTACATTCGTTGTTTAGCCTACATTATTGTGAGGTTTCATTATATTATGTTAAGTGGTTCCTGCGTGACGATAGACATGGCATGCATACATTTCAAATATTAGTTCTTAGTGGGACGAAAAAAAATTTACAATATTTTCGCAGTATTTATAGTAAATGCCTAACCCCTCCCCCACATTTTAGTTATGAGCAGCATTTGGTTTGCTCGAAAAAACCAAACACTGGGTTCGATTAAGATATTTCTTCTCGTGAACGTTTGAATTCGACATACCTATTTGCATAAATCGAGTGAAGGCAAATATAATATTATATCCTGGTATCACAATGGCCTTGGTCGTATTGTATTGTTTTGCATAGCATCTTTCCTGGTAACGTTTAACCCGATATGAATATATCAATTTATTGTTAATTATGCAGTTTGAGCGTGGAAAAAACGAACGGACTTACGGATCAGTTTTCGTTGATTATGTATATTTTAATAATCTTAAACTAATCTCTTTCTGTGACTAATATATGGCCCAAACATTTTTTATGAACATAGTAGTTTTTTTAGATTTTTTAGCAGCCCTGAATTGGGATATAGTCATTTAGTAGTAAATTTTGCTACATAATGTAACCAATGCGATTCCATTATTAATCGTTATGATTATTCCGATTATAGAACATAGCACTTTATTTTTGTCCACATTGTTTTTTTATAATATTATATCGTTATATTTTTTATAATATTATATGATATATATAAAGTTGAAAATTTAATTAGAAAACATGGAAATTAGACCTTATTTACTTAAGCTACATACGCGGTATTGAAGTATCATCAATTTATAGTTACGTACCTACGCAGACGAAATGTGGGTACCTGCTAGTATCTATCAATGAAAACAGTTCCAAGCTCCTCCAATTCCTATTCGGACAATCAGATTAGGGTCGGGCGACCTCTTCGCCGGATTCTGACCTTGTCCCTCCGTATCCCATTGTGAACTTGGCATTGGAACACAATAGCGCACATTGGACTCGAGCTTATGTTTTCCTAATATGTATACATAAGAGCATTGGTGTGTCAACCGATATTGTAGTCGAATGAATATACGTTATATCTATTATAAAAGCGAGAGTTGGTCTGTCTGTCTATCGCTATTTCCAAATATGAATCGATCTTTATGAAATTATAATTGTTAATCCTAATATATCCCAAACAAAGCAGCTCAAATGCGCAGAGCGGGGGCAACGGTATCCCTGATGCGACAGCTGCGCTCTGCAATTGACAATATTCCTGCCCAGCGCGGTAATTATGGGCAAAGTTCCCCCTTTTTTGGGGAGGCCTATGTCCAGCAGTGGATTGCCAATTGCTGGTGGGATGATGACGAGAATGAATTTAATATGATGTAATAGTACCTACAATAGACTGCCTCATTACAGCAAGCTCTCCCAGACATTTTCTTCCAATTGTAATTAAATATTTTTATATAATCAAACCGGAATTGTATATGCTGCCCTAGTCTCTAAGCCAATAACTGAGCTGCAGATCGACTCGTTAATGTTGAAGCCAGAAGAATTTAAACTTAACAATATTGTGTCAAATAAGGTTGAACTTCTTCAGAAATGACCGCGGTCATTGCTCGTTAATTTAACAACTCCTTTATAGTGACACCGTGCCTTCCACACCTTCCACACACCTGCCGTTCTATCATGGACTAATTTGTAAAGACATGGGATAAATCGAATCAGCGGGGTTATTTTATTTGAATATGTCCCTCGAAAAGTTGTAATCTCTTATATTATCATATTCATCCTCGAAAGAGCTGTTCGGCTTTGATACATTTGTAAAGAAAAAAAAAACCTTAACGAATTGAGAATCTCCTTCTTTTACAGAAGTAAGTTAAAGATAAGATTGCTCTAGCTTTTATTGAACCCTAATTACACAGACGTCAATTCTAGCGCCACCGAAGCGGGGCCGATGGCTGTCTAACGAGGGTGTCTCTAAGGCTAGACCATAGGAGTAGCTGTCGTAGTAGCTACCATTATTGAAGTTAATTATAGACAATTACTTCATCATCATCATTACAGCTATTGGAAGTCCACTGCTGGACATAGGTCTCCTCAGGAAAGGGAGAATTTTGCCCATAATTGCCGCGCTGTGCAAGCATGTTGGCAATCGCAAATAGCAGTTTTCGCGACAGGGATGCTGCTCCCCATCCCTACCCTAAGCATTTGAGCTACACTGTCTCCGATGGATATACCAGCATCTGTCGGTACGGTTACGGCGACAATTATATACCATACCTAAATTTTTGATTATAAATTGCTATAAGATCTATCTGTGATGGACCTTAGTTTTTTTTGCACCATAAACAAAAGACTGGTTCGAATTAAGTATTTGCTGTTCCTACTCAAGCAGAAACTCTTGAGATTTTTTATTCCAAATTTGTATCGTTGTTAAAAGGTAGATATATTTAATTGTGAATATAATATTATAAAACCCATACTTATCTCTGACCAATAAAAAAAATCTCAACAAGAACTACTTGACATTGACTAAGTCAATAATTTACTGCAAGCATTGACATAAGGGTCAATTAAGAAATCGTCGATAATAGAGGTGAACGCCCTTAGAATGATTCATCGTTAATCGTGATGGTGTAAAAACAGATGATAGCTCTCGAGTCGCAAATAAACGTGAGCACATGAGTTCAACATACTTTTAATCTCCAGTAGTTAATAAGGGATATCTTATTAATATAATAAATACTTCGTCCGTACAACTAACGCATTTGTACTGAAATATATTTTTATTAATGAGCACGTGTTATATTGTAAAAGAATAGATGAATTCATATCCAAATCTGTAATCTGAATTCCGATTATTATCATTACGTTATTTTATTATGTTTACTATATGACCTCATACATTCGTATTCATCTGCGTTAGCACTCTCACCTATATCCACAGCAGGCAAACAGCAGTTGTTTAAAGGGTGAGAGAGGCAGTGACATTACTGCTAATGTATTTTTTTTAAATGCACCTATTGTTAGACTACTCAGACCTTAGGCGGCAGCGACACTGAACAAGAGGGTGAGGTCGCTCTTATGTGAGCGACCCTGTGCCCGTATTCAGCTTCGTGCTCCGGGGCGACGACCGCGCGTTTAGGTACGTACTACTACGTACGGTCGCCGCCGCAGGGAGGGCCGGCGAGCACCTTAGGGTGCCTCTAAAGGCTCGGGTAGCCGTCGTTGGGGAATGAAGTTAAGTTTTGCAAAAAAGAGGACAAAGTGAGCCCGGCCGCGCTAGGGCGGCCGGTTATCGCTCGTTGGGGCAGGGACTGCACGCCGTTCGCCGGCGAACGCGCTCTACGTACGTAAGACATGTATGTTTTTATGTAACTGATTGTGGAGTGGAGATTACTTAGTAAGGCCTATGACCAATAGTGGATGTCTAATGGCTGTAATGATGATGATGATAATGATGATGTTGATTGTGGAGTGCCAGTGAGAGGGCAAGAGAAGGACGCGTTTAGAGTTGTGATACTATCGACTGCTAATGTGACATATTATCTTTAAGTCATAAGGTTGGCTACGCGCTAGTGATATCAGGCGGATCGTATGCTTGTAAGTCGACTAAGTAATATATAAAAAGGAAAAAATCGACTAGTTTTCAATGTTCGTCCATTTAACTCATACGGAAGCATTTAAAATTGTTTTTTGTAAGACAGAAGTTTAAGTTTGAGAAAAACAGGTGATGCACGTAGTATATTTGTAGTCGTTCAAGTTGTAGAATGCGTCGCATAATAAGGTTTCCATACAACGAAGGAATATTGTAAGATAGTATGCAGAAGGAATATGAATTATCATCTTAAGATTATAGGCATATATAATAAACAAACAGTAAACATAATTGGTCCCTCGTGGTACACCAGCGGTAAAAACCCGCACTTACCCTGAAAGAAAATTTTATTTTATCCACCCAAACCTTAATTCCACTTCCATTACACTGGTCTGCAACGAAAAACTCCTTTAAACAAAAATATGATCAGTATGAAGTATTCGATAGCCTGAATCTAGATTAGTTTTTATTTTTTTGCTATCACGTACATATTCTTTAAAAAAAAATTTTTTATAATAGCTTCAAATTCTATATTTTTTATTGTTGTTCGTGCGTTAGCGCAACTTCATTTAGTTGAGATAGTGGTTATGCACAAAAAAACAACTCGTGCTGATAGAAAGAGAGAGAACGATACCGACTGAGTCATTTTTATACGAATACAAGCGCCTGCGTAGTTATCGCTGTGACTTCGTGGCGCTCAGTACGTTAAAAAGTTGTATAGTGATTGTTTTGGATTTACACGGAATATTTTGGTAAGTTTCGAACAATATTAATACATGTGGTGAAGATTGCATAATAATCTCAGCTACAGTGCAAAATAAAGTCACACGATAGGTATATTGTTTTGATTTTATAGCATTTTTTATTATATTGCAGATACATAATGCCAAGGACTTGCAAAAATTCTCCAGATGTGTTTTGCTACATTTGTGGCGAATTTACCATAAAAGCTCAGAGAAATGGTTTGTCTAGTCCGTTAAAAGTGCCTATCAGCGTTATTTTGGATTTCCGGTTGATGACAGGGATAAAAATTGGCTCCCGAAAATGTGCTGTAGCAGTTGCTCAAGAACCTTACGTGGTTGGCTTAGAGGAAGCCACAAGACCATGCCATTTGCAAAGCCTATGATTTGGAGTGAACCAAAAAACCATGAAATAGATTGTTATTTTTGTATGACCAAAACAAAGGGATATACGAAAAGAAATAAAAATAATAAAGACCTAGGGTGTAACATGTCTTTGAAAATTCATTTTTTGGACTCTCTATTGGATTTCTTCCCTCCTAACCTTGGAGCAGTATCAGATGAAGATGAGAGGTTTCATCAAGATATTATGCACATAGAGAGGCGCTACAACGGAAAATGGTCAGAAGGAATGCTTGCAGATTTTTGCTGGTTTATTCGGCGCGAAACTCCACTTGGAAATATGAAAAGAAAAAAATACTATTAATAAGTAATAAACATATTGTAATATACGTTTTAATGTTTTTCCATGGTCTGTATCCAAAATTATGATAATACATAAATATATGATTAAAATATAATGCTAAAAATGAAATTTTATTTAAAAATTCCATTGTAAAACAAATATACGTGATAGAAAATTTTTGATACCATATTTCTATTAAGTACTATTGAATCAACAATAATAATTCATAATTATCTAAAGGAAACTTTTTTTTTTGCAGACCAGTGTTATTCATCCCGATTTCGCACCTCTCTTGCTTCTTAAAAATTATTTCTCCGTCGTGTCACTTAAAAAATCATTGACGTCGACTAGCGTCGATTCTGACCACTAAATCATATTTTGTACACCTTTTGAAGGTCAATTATATTTGTTCGAGTATAAGCTACATACTCAAACAAGTATGATTGACCTTCAAAAGTTATACTAATATTATAAATACATACGTATATCTAACTCGTGCCCTTAACTTATCATCTACTTGCTAGCAGCAACTACTTTTTATCTATTCTATTTAACTACTTTTTACCGGTAAGCGTAAATCGATACTTTAAAAAAAGCAATAAAAACGTTTTAAAGCTATTGAAAAAAAATTTAAAGACTTCTTTTTTATTTCATAGAATTACTAAAATTATCAAAAAGGCCATTGGAATAGTTCAATTTTAAAACTTCTATCGGTATTAATGTTTCTTAATAATTTATGTTCTTCTCGAAATTTCACTGGTTTTTCTGTTATGTGGTTTAAGGAATAAAATTGTAATATTGTTGGGATGCTGCTGCCCATCCTCGCCCTGTGTGTCGGTTCTGGTACCTTAGTTGCCTCTTACGACTCCTGGTGTAGTGGGAGGTACTATTCTTCTCTTCCGATACCTAATGGCATGTAAACGCATAATTGTTAGAAAATATTATAAGAATGGTTTTCTTGAAAAAGAACATTGGTTTCAGAATAAGCCTTTCACCAGTTGGGCCGTGGCAGAGAGACAGCTGTATTTATGAATTACTGTGTAATATTAATGTACTTCCATTTTCCTTTATTTTCTCTTAATACAATTGGAACTATAATGTATCTATCCAAATCATGTTTTATTTTAAACAAACCAAATCAAGTTAAAAGATTTTTTACTCAAGTAGGCCCATTGCAAGCACTTTCGAATCGTCAAAAATAATAAATTGAGCAAAATAAATTGAAAAATTTGAAGTACTACATTGTATTATATTTCAAATTAATCAGTATTTTAAATATAATGTCCGATGACCCGAAGTTATCATAAATCTACCCTTTAAATTAGGCCTCCTTAACACTAGACTGTCGGCACCAGTCGGGTCTTAAAACTAAGTTTAATGCAGGATTATTACACGAACCACTTAAAAGGGACCTACAATAAAAACTGGTGGTGGTAAAGGTTCCATCAATACTAAATAGTAAGTGTTCATGGAACCCCTTCATGGATAATAAACTATTAAAAAAGTATAAACAAATGTTTCGGTGATTAAAAAATACGGTCATGGATAGAACTAATAAAGAAGGTTATCAAGTGATATCACGCTTGAATAAGCATTTCTTAATAGTTTTTTTTTATTTTGACAAAAAAAGTAAATGATCGTCTAATTAAATGAATAAATGCACAAGCATTTGACATTAAAATAAAAAGAAAGTAATAGTAGCTATCATTCGGGTAGCTATCATTCTGTGGAATTTCTGAGAGCGTTCCATCCATTAAATGGTGTTAAAAAGTCCTTCCTATCTAAGGCTTATTCAATGTGTAAACAATGCTTTCAAATTATTAATTAGTTCCCAGTTTTGTAATAGGTATTTTTATTGATTCTGTCTGTGTAATTTTTTCTTTAATAACAGGTAGACCTTATACAAAGGTCGCTATTGGTTCATTACTCTCACCTATTTCTACCGCCAAATAGTAATGTTATTATTGGACAGAGGCCTCTGTGATATTACTGGGTAATGTGACATAATATCTTCAAGCTGTAAGCTTGGCAACGCGTTAGTGATATCTTTGTGATATGACAAGCGGACTGTATGCTTGTTTGTCGACCTGGTGTTATGGAAAAAAAGTCAATCAAATACTTAGATAGTAGAAAATTTACCTAAAACGTATCTTTTCGTATGGTGTAGTGAACCAAAAAAGATTGTAAATAATATAATGCATCACTCAAACAGTATATGTTCTAACATTAATATTATAAACTTGTTCTTGGAATTGACGTTTAAGTAGTCCAGCAATAGGTTAAAAAGAAAAACAAACAAAAAAATAGATAACCACTTTTGCTACAAATGTAAAAAATTCGTATTTTTTGTGTTGTGTAATGTAAAAATATGTTAATTTCATTCAATATTGTATAAGCATCGGTGGTTCAGTGGTAGAATGCTCGCCTGCCACGCGGGCGGCCCGGGTTCGATTCCCGGCCGATGCAATTACTTTTTATTTGTGGTATATTCAATATCGTAACAGTATTACTTTATTATGAAAATTTGTGTTGAAAAATGTTACCGAAAAATAATTATAAGATTTATTGAACAACAAAAAAATATGTCAATCTACTTCATCTATATTTTCAGTATCGGTAATTCAATACAATATTATAATAATATAATAATAATTGCTCAAATAAACGTGCCTTAAAAAATTAAAATGTCATAAGATCGAGGTACCCACAAAAGTTTAAAATCTCTTAATAATATTTTCCGAAACCCCGGATAGAACCGGGGACACTTTAAGATGTTCAGTCACACTCAACGCAAGTCAACTGAACTATTATTATGTTGTGCGTTTATATGTGAAATTAAGTTTACAAAGCTACATTAACTTCTATACCATTAGATACACTTAATTTAAACACTTGGTAAGTAATATTTTGATGTATAAAGTTAACAATAGGTACTTTTATAAAAAAAAATCTTTATTTTACTTATGTAAAAAAATATATTTTGTGTTATTTAGGACAATAATAAACTTATGAATGCATTGTTCTATTTTTACTACATACTTAGTAACATAACACTTATTTATGATATGTTGTAATAAGTATGTAATGTGTTATTTAAAAACGTTACTACTGCCATCTAGTGTTATGTTTAGCAACCAAATATCACTGTATAGTTTGTGCGTGTATAAAAATACCTAATGTCATTATGTTACACTAGATGGCAGTAGTTATAGCCAAAATTTATTAAAACAAAAGTTGTAAGAACAACTACCTGTATGCATAAAAAGAGTACAGAACGGAAAAATGTATTATTTTAGGTAAAAACTGTATGCACAATTTTTTTTTGATTATTCAGTCTAGTTAAATATTTTCTAAGCAAATGAGTATATATTTCTATTATAATATATACAAAGACTTTTTCAATGGTCACAACATGACTATCTATTTTTTTCACGCTTTATATTAGCTTCAGTTGTTTGTGTATGTTTGTAACTGACCGACTGACTCGATGTTAATTTAGATTCACTTTAAACGGACTGATTCAATTGAAACTTTATACACATATCAAGAATCGGTGCCAATACAATATTTCGATTTTGAAAATTATTTCATTATCTTGATCAAGATCCTTAGGACGAAAGAAATTCCTATCTGTAAGAGCAATTGAGACCACGCAGCTTGCGTATGTGTATCGTCTACCTAATTTCCAGTTTAATTACAACATCATCTAGTTAATGTAATTTTGCAAACGAAATCATAGTAAAAAGTGAAAAATGAATTGTAGTTAAAAAAATCCGAAAATACCGCTTTCAAAATACTTCGAATTAAAGAAAAATATTACCTGCTCAAAAAAATATTAACCAGGTAAGTGGAAATAATGATTAACTAAATATACTAGTAGTAATCTAAACAAAGTGTAAGGTGCTTTGTCCCATAATTTTCGTAAACCTAACCACCCACAATTTTTTATAGAATACTACTTTTTCATCATTATTTTTACGGTCTTATTTTGCCGATAACTTTTGTTTGTAGGTACATTGAGTGTTTTTTATTCTTGGAATTCAAAAGCGCCCGCTTGTTTTTCATTTTAGGCGCACTTTTTATGGATTATGTATGTTCCAAATCGGATTTCTGGATTCGAAATTAGAGGGTGGGTGTAGATTACGCGATAATTGGATTCAAACCGTCTCTAACAAAGGGAATTGTGTATGTTCCAGCCAAAAAAAAGAATGGATGAATTACAATGCGACATGAGCATTCGTTAGCAGGCGCGCCAGGATTTGGTACTAATCTGGTTGAGAATGGGCAAATTGTATTGCTTTGTTTATATTGTTAAGCTCATAGTGAAAAAAAAGTATAATAATTTGGTTATTACGAGGAACGCGTGGAGAGATAATAATAAGGAATAGTTCTAAGATATATTACACAAATACATTATATTAATGAAACTGAAGTTATTTGTTGTTGATCAGCGAATGAAGATTTAAATGCATAAGTCAACAAAGCCCTGAGTCGTCTTACCATATTATTTTGGTTTATTATAAATGCCATATTGAATGAGTCGTCGCAGTTGTCTAATTCAAGTTCAACAGTGGCTATTATCGACGTAGTAGATAGACAAAGTTTATAAACAGAGAGCAGGCTGTCAACAATGGGTGAATCACACAGTGACACATGCCGGTATGCGATTGATTGCACTCTATATCAATAAATAAAAATTGAACGCTAACTTGCTCATATCCTGTCAATGCGATAATGACAATGATAAAACGTTGTAATTTGTCTCAGTTAACTAGTAAAACATAAATATATTAATAAGTTTTAATGTATCAAAACTACTAATGCGAAATCTACTTAACTCATATTTGTAATAAAATAACGGAAATTGTGTCAATATCAAAATTATTATTCAAATTTAATCATAAATTCGTTTAAACAGTGTAAAAAAATAGTCCGCCCAACGTGGGGCTCGAACCCACGACCCTGAGATTAAGAGTCTCATGCTCTACCGACTGAGCTAGCCGGGCTGGTGCATGTAAAACTCAAATTTAATATAATATTGCTATTACAATATATCTATATCAACTAATGGAATAATTAAGAATACGTAGAATTGTGACTCTCTAAAATATATTTTTTTAGTATTCAAGGGTTTTCATTTCAATTGTTCGGTCAAAGTTGCCATAAAAATAATAGTGCAACTACAAAAAATTCATACATTCATTCAATATTGTAAATAAAAAGAATTCAAGGTCGGAGATGTAAGAGTTCTTAAAGTAAAAAAAATTATATATCTTTTGTTTTCTACCGTTAAAATTATGTATGTGAATGTTGCATAAGACATTTTCACGTTTGTTCATATTTGTTACCAAGCGCCTACGGTTTGTGCACAGCAAAAATGTATAATTAAGCATTTTTGCTCAATTAATCATGATAAACGTTTAAATTTGCCTTCTATACTACATGTATACATCAGGTAAGGCTATTTAAAAGCAGACATGGTATCAATAGCAGTGTGTAGCTTCGCGATAGGGTTGCTGATATCTAATACCGACGGGCTGCATTTGTATTATGCTTTTTCGGATGCATGGAACTTAGTCCGTTCCGGTGACTTGGCCACCGCTTTCACCTGATATGTATATGATTTATTCCTTTTTTTACACCACTAGGTTAATGATCAGGCACTATATGATACGGTCCGCGTTTATTATCACTCGCCACAGTAGCCTGTAGGCGCTCGTATTATTATAAGCGTGTCGCCAAACTTACAACTTGGAGTTATTATGTCTGCGTACGTATGTACTGCCTGCATATTAGAACACAACATTGTTGTTATGCGATAGAGGCATTTTTACTACGACCGCAAGGACGACCATTGTAACTATTTACTCAAGTCTTTTTTTAAATAGACTGACGTGCTTGCATCTTTGAATCAGCTTTATATTCGACTTGACTTCGTCCGCGTAGAATAGTGACTTCAAAGCCGTTCAAACTAACTCTTTAGTTTTATAATATTTGTTTTATAAGTTAAAGTTAAATATCTTACTTACTATTATTTTTGTAACACAATGTTTTTATAATATTATTTCTGTTCTCTTCAAAAATGTTTAAAGTTTGTAGAAAGAGAGCTTGGATGTAGATGAGGTTTGGTCTGCCTTACTTATTAGTTCGACATTTTATTTAATTTTGTTATGCATGGCGCAACATCCATGTTGTAAAAATAGCACGACTCATATAGGTATAGGAAATTTCTGAATTCATATAAAACATTAAATTCGAGTCTTTAATAGTACCTATATAATTAATTACAAGGAAATTCATAAATAAATTAATACTTGCCAATAAATATAGGCATTTCTATATAATAAAACAATTATAATAATTTATTGTCACTATTTAATGCCCTAAAATTATTAACTACTAACTCTTGTGTTAATAAGTATTATAATACGTTACTTATAGCGCCCATTGCTTTGCCGTTTGGCAATGCTAAACAAATTAAAGAAAAAAGAAATTTAAAACGTTGCCATGTAATTAACAGAATTAAAAGTCAAAAAGTCACCTTTAGTTGCATAATAAAACAATCGACAATCGTAGTCTAAAACCACAAGCAAAGGTTGTTACTAAAAAATAACTGATAGTTAAGTTTTGTATGTAAATTTAGCACATGAAATTTTACTTAAAGCTTAATCGACTAAATTTCACCAAGTCTATGACTGGCCGATTGCTACCGGCAGAGTAGACTAGTACTAGAACCGACAGATGGTGGTATATCCATCCGAAACAATGCAGCTCAAATGAACATGGCGGGGATGGGCAGCAGCATCTCCGTCGCGAAAGCTGCACTCTGCAATTGCCAACACGCTTACCCAGTGTGGCAACTATGGGCAAAATTCACTCTTTCTTGGGGAGTCCCATGCCCAGCAGTGGACTTTCAATGGCTGGTATGATGATAATGATGAATTGATAGTGACTATTTTATATATAGATAAATAGACTTGATAAAACACAATGTCTATACTGCCAATTACCAGTTCCGGTACCTTAGTGGCCTCTTACAATGAATAGTTCTGTACCAGGAGGAAGCACTTTTCCATTATGTTGTCACCCTACTATCAATTGTAAATATTTAGAAGATATTAATGACTTATTTTCATGACAAAATATTTTATTTTATGTTATGAACTCAGCAAACAGGCATACGATCCGCTTGATGTTAAACGTGACAGCAGCATATAGACCATCGTCACAAAGACATCACTAGATATATACACCTCATTATTACTTGTAATTGCTAGCAAAAAATGCACAAAAATGCTAAATTCCCAAAAAACTAAATATTTAATGATATCTTGAGTGTATCACTAGGATACGCTTAAGATCCTATGCCATAGTATCCGTTAAAGGTGACACTGGTCTAGTCTAAAAGGAAGTTATAAATCTTTTTTTATTAACACAGTCTTGTAACAGTGACCCGAGCTGCGCCTATCATTACGTGGGGCTCGTATGAGCAAGGCCTAATGCAAATTGTGGCGCCACTGAGCCTGCTTCATCGATATTCAGGTGCCGGCGCGGGGCGGAAGCGGCGCGCAGCGTGACAGTTAGCGCGCCTGCGCACCGCACCAACCAATACCACGACCTAGCTTTGAGCTGCACATTTTTACTATAGTCAGGGCCTAATGCGCATTATACTCTTAAGCATATGATGACATACTTGTGAATTTAATATCTTGTTGTAAGAATTACTGCGGCAGGCAGGCGTGATTGATGGCTATTACAGAGCGAAGTTTAGCGCACATTAGGTCAAACTGTTGCAACAACTGTTGTCCTAATACTAGGGTTCGATACCTTAAACAACTATTACGACTCCTGATACATCAGGAGGTGCTATTTTATACTTACTACCCGTAATTGTAATCAACGTGTGTTATAATTAAATTAAAGTGTACGTGAAGCAAGTTGAAAATATTATTTGAAAAGGCCCATAAAAGTTTACTTCTAAGAAATCCAATTTATGTGAAGGAAGTAGGGAAAGAAACTTAAAATTAATGCATATGCAGTGGTCCCTGATTTACCTGTTGACCGAAATAAGCGTGATTTTGTGCATGTATGATTAAAAACATTTGAAATCACTGAATTCCCATATTCCCCATATAATTCCCCATTCCCATTCCCAGCGTAAACTATAAAAGAAATATATCATATTTTGTATCCTGAAAACGATTGTCGAAAAAAAATTTTTTTTTAATTTAACTAACTGTGTTTTAAAGCCATTTAAAAGTGATTATTATAAGCAAAAATTGGCCCATGCTACTTACATCCATACTCAAAACGTAGCTAAAATGCATACGGGCGAGAAAAGGAAACATTATTTTCGTCGCGGAACCAAACTTTACGATTTCGCTTCCTATTGCAGATTATTGTAATGACTGTTGCATGAGGGAAGACGTAGTTGCCCCCTCAAAAATGTTGGTCTTTAATAAAGACTCCTAGAGATTACACACATAATATGGCGATATTGGCTATATATAATTTTTACACATAATAAATACGAACCACTCTATATACTCATTGCTATTATAGGAATAAGTGTGTTATTGGTCACATAGTTCTCACACCCGGTCCTCTTGAAAAATGATAGCTTATCCTGTTTTGATATCGAATTGAATGGATGTGAGTCGAAAACGTTGTGGTAAGATATTGGTGTTCATGCCTTTCCCTAGCGAACTTGTACAATACTTAAGTAGCATTTGATTATTGATCAAGTTTTCAAATTTATTACAAAATAAGGTTTTTTTTTAAATTTCTAATGCAAACTTGTCTTCATTATAACGTGTGGACTCACTGCAATATGTACTTATATGTTCACTATTATGTGGTACGCATTGTACTTGTGTTCTTTGCGTAGGTAAATATGCCTGGGAAAACCCAAATCCTGATTTTAACAAGTATTGCTCATATTCAATATTATGCTTACATCTACATGAACATGCCGGCATCCGACTTTGAATCATCTCTTAAATTTAATTGGTTCATCTAACAAAGGAAATAAAATGCCCGGTGTTTATTGACTGCGATGGAAGGCAAATGCTGGATTTATTAACTTTAGGGAAATACAGGCAAATATAGAAATACATATTTTCATTTCCTTGTTACATTCCTGTGACTGGGTTAAGACACTACGTTGTAGGAATTTCATAAATTTCTTGCTAATTAAAGATACGGTTATACATCACTGTTATACTATAAAGACTACCGACATCCTGTAAAGATTACATAAATAAGGAGACTTGGTTTATTTTTATTTTACGGATTTCTGTACTAAGAAGTATTATATTATATATAGCATTGAAGTTTAAATATTAAATAAATGTTTCGAATATTCCAGATAACAGATAACATATGAATTACAAATATTATAATTAAATGGATTAAGCAACCACACCGACCACCAGAACAAATACAAATGTTCGTCACATAAATCTGGTCTATCCTAGATAGGGACAGAAATCTTGGTACAAAGCGTGACACTACTAAATACAATACCGGCCCAACCGATATTCAAATACTAAGTTAATCTATGCACGGGTTGCTTGAAATTCTCTCACCAATTGTTATATTTTATGAACCTCAATTTTTCTTCATCACTGTTCCAGGCGTCTAAGGTACCAAAACCGATAGATAGTGGTATATCTATCCGAAAAAGTGAAGTTCAAATGAAGAATGAAGGTGGGTATGGGTTGCAGAATTGAGATCTTCGTTCTGCGATTGCCAATATGCTTGCCCAGCGCGGTACATATGGGCAAAATTCCCCCTTTCTTGGGGACGTATATGTCTAACAGTAGATATTCAAAGGCTGAGATGATGATGATGGTGATGAAAACATATATAGTAATAAATTGAGATGTAATTAGAATTGTTGGAATTATATGATTTTGAGTTGTTGCAGTTTTGATCTAGGGGTGCGATATATTGTTATAGCTTAGGATTATTTTTCATTTGAGTTTCACCATTTTAAATGAATTTGTTTTTCAACTCTTGATTGTGTTAGAATTATTTTGATTTGAAATCACTAAGAAAATGGCCTTGGTGCATTTCAAATGATTTTGTAAAATTTGGGAAGATCAGGTGGCATGGCGAATACATCTATAGGTGTATGTAATTACAAAGCAATAAAACATATGCATACATAAGATCCCAAATTTTAAACGTTACCGCTTATTAATTTATGACACATGCTATTGCGGTGTCTTTTGATCGTAAGTTTACGTAAAAGCGTTTTTCTCATAAATCTGCGGTAGGATGTCACGAACGGTGACTTTGCAGTGCGTCCGGTTTTCCCAGTGAGTCACTTAAACGTAAATAAAGTTAAAAGGAACGGAACTTTTGGTGCCAATAAAGTAGTCCGTCTTTATGGGTCAACTACGAAGCATGTGTTTTACTAGGAAACTTGCGTAAATTGATTACCAATTAGTTCACTACGAGCATGTTTATTATTTTGTGTGTTACAAGGCATAATCTATATCTATATATATCCTATATCCTTTATATATATATAAAGTAGCTGGTTGACTGACTGACTGACATATCAACGCAGTATCTAAACTATAAGGGTTAGAAACTTTAAATGTTGCGCAGGGGCTTCTTTTTTATAATGTAGGGCAGCACTAAAAAGGGTTTTTGAAATTCTCTCTGTAGGGTGTATAACAAGGGTGCAAATACAGTACAACATTTTGCTGTTCTTGAAGTTATTTGAAAGAAATTCATTATTTTAATAGAATGTTATATATAACAGCAGAAGCTGACTGACCGACTGACTGACTGACATATCAACGCAGAGCCTAAGCTATAAGGTCAGAAAAAATCATATTTTATAACCCACTTATCGAGAAAGGTTATAGGCTATATATCATCACGCTAGGACCAATAACAGTGGAGCATAAATTACATTAGGTTTGTTTTACGATACAATGCGGGTGAAACCGCGGGCCGCTGCTCATCATATCATTATACTGCCGTAAAGGGTCCACTGCTGGACATGGTCCTCTCCAAGAATGAAGATTACAACATTTTAACATATTTGTATGTGATATAGGTCTTTATCAAACTGGAAACGACCCTATAAAGAAGAATCAATTCATTTAAATAGCTCTCCAGAATATGCTGAAAGGATTGGAGCTTATTATAAAACATCAGTGTTCCTTGAAAAACTGCAATTCATTTATGTTTCGTTGAACGATTTGTTATTCTCATACAAACAGTTACCTGATACGAGACCTTCGCGAAATGAGAAGCAATAGGGTTAATTTGTGTATGTCCATTTATCGTACGAAGCGAATAAGAGAACCATAATACCATTCACCCCACAGACGAGACAACTTTATGACCAAAGTAATGAGATGCGCGTGCTTTCTAATTAATTTAGTATGGGTGTTCATTGCAATATTATGATTATTAAGCATAACGATCGTGATACGGATCTCTTTTGTTCCATCGTCATTTGTTGGGGCCTCTGGAGAAAAATTTATTAGACAAGTTCGGTTTACAACCATTTTGTGTGACGCATCAATTGAACTTAAACTATTGCCAATAGTTAGCATATTAGCTGCCTTTCTCTTCTGCCTATGCAAAAGTTGTAAGGAACTCAGTAATGCCTCAGTAGGTAACGGAAATGAAAAAAAACATATGCCCATTCACGAAGCTCAAATGCGACAGAAATGGAGAGCAGTATCCACATCGCGAAGTTGCTGCAAATCTGCAATTGCCAAGACTCCAGCTCAGCGTGATAGAAAAATAGATGTAGCTTGGGCAGGTTTCCGCAATTCAATGCCTCTTTGAGCCTATTTTGTGTTGAAATTATAGGCAAAATTCCAACGTGGTAATTATAGGCAAACTCTTTTCTTAGGGTGGTAATTGTTTGTAGGTTACGTCGTTTGGTTGATATGATGATTGCAACAAGATGATCGGTCATGTCCACTTATATCATTATTTGATCATTATATTTTTTATAGCGGCCTCTATGGGCGTATCTCAATGAAAAAGCAATGTAACAATTAATCTTAGGACTTGGTTCCCGGATATTGGCTTCTGTTCCACGAAAACCAATTATCTGCTAAAAGTGTATTTCTGTTTGTATACGGTTAAAAAATATAGCCGTGAGGTACCGGCAGAGTAGTACCTGTACCAGGTGTCATAAGAGGCGACTATTGAACCGGAACCGACAGATGGCGGTATATTCATCCAGAGCAGTACTGCTCAAATGGCGCAACACAGGGGGGGGGGGGCATTCCCGTCGCGAAATCTGCGCTCTGCGATTGCCAAAACGCTTGCCCAGCGCGGCAATTATGGGCAGGAGCCCCCCTTTCTTGTGGAGGCCTATGTCCAGCAGTGGACTTCCAATGTCTGTTATGAAGAAATAATAAAAAATAATTTGTTTAGGGATGGTATTACATTATTATAATAGCTGGACATATTGGTACCGCAAGGTTTTCTTTATAGATGTTAATATGATCTTTAATATTGCAGAACATATTTTTTTTCTTTCATCATAGTTTCCACTGCGCAGGCGATGAAAGACATTTTATAGCAATTTATTTTCCGAATCTTTTATCGAAATCCTTCCAGTAGTTTCAGTTTATTTGTGCCAAACATACAAAAAAAAGTTTCTCCCTTATATTATTAGTGTAGATAAGTAGATAGTAATATGCATAATATAAAACGGGGATCATAAATATACATTATATTGATACCTATTGTATACAGTCCGAGGGCGGTATTGAGCAACATCTTTCAGACCTCTCTTTTTGGAGAAAATATTAAAATGATATGAATCAATAGTCCATTTAATTAATTTATGTAACTCACTAGAACTTACTTACGGTCTATATAATAAGAAAGGATTTTACAGCAATGACTATGAGTCAGTAAACAACGCTTTTTAAAAGTCGTGTAGCGTTAATTGATTTCTTTACTTTATGTACGAATAATTTATCTCGAATATACAATTATTCACATTAATAATAATAATAATAAATATTTATTTTCCAACAGTATATTAAATGTTTACACTATTTTATTTTACAAGACAAAAATAAACTTAAACTAGATACATAGTATAAACACAGTATTTTGAGGGAGTATTTTGGAGCCTTTCAGGTTACGCCTATATTTCAGGACTTCAGGATTCCCGCCCAGACTATCTGTTTATCGCAACTATTTATTGAAGGAAGCAGTAAAAATATTTGCGTGAGGATGAATATAGGCATGGTTGTATAAAGTACGGTCTGTGCTGTGTAATGTGTCTCTGTGTATGTGTATATTGAGTGACGGGGTGTATATGCGTATGCATGCGTGTTTGCGCGCGCGGTTGTGTGTGTGTAAACACTTACATATGCGCATGTGTGGATAATGTACCTACGCAAAAGGGCATATAAGGTTTTCAATTTAAGAATGATTCTGTCTCATGGTGATTAAGTTTCATTAAGTAATTTTTAAGGGTAATTTTACATTCATAAGATACTTTTGGATAAATATTTAATGCTTTAATAAATTGGATATATACATGTGTTTATCAAGAGAAACCAACCGAACGAAGATAGTGTTGTGGCTATGTGCTTGACATATTTTCGCCGGCTTACGACTGCTGGACTGCTGTTTATTGGGATTGAACGCTAAGAGTTTGTGTTGTCGTGATGTGACCTAAATGATGAATAGTTGTCTCACCACATTAATTTGATATGTTCAGTTTAAGCTGAACAACGTCTTAATAAGGAAACTTAAATGAAATTATAATTTACCTATAAAGTATTGTATTATTGAACGCAGAATTGATGGACGTCGCGTATTGACGCACGATTTTGTGTTCGTTATTGTTTGAGTCACAAGGGTACCTAAGTAGTTTTAATTGTACTGCGGTTGCGGTCAACTTTGTCCAGAACCGTAGCGATCCATTTCTATATGCATTACCTGTTCACAGTACCTACTGTTGAGGCAACAAATAGTATATGTTAAGTGTAAATACTACAAAATTAATGCTACAGTACAATTTACCTACTTCAGGGCTACCTGAGTAGCCACATCCTCCTCACAAAGTTATGCTCTGCTATAACCACCACGCCTGCCCAGCGCGGCAATTATTATAGCCAAATAATAATAATAATAAATTATAATAAATTCAAACAGCATCTCATACATTGACCTGACTCCGTGGTAAATCGCTTAAAGCACTTGTGTTACGGACGACAGAGGAATCACAAATATACTACTTAAATACATATATTTAACATCCCGACATAGAACAAACACAAATATCATCATATAAATATAATAATATCTTCAGAGAGGGGCGGGGGGGGGGGGGTTATGTCCAACAGTGGACTTTTTACGGATGATATCATGATGATATAGAATGTACTAGTATAAGCTTTGTTCTTTGAAAGAAAGGAAAGAACAGTGTTACCGTGCCCCCTGGCTCGGATAATACTAACAGGGTCAGCGCAAAACAAACACACTAATATTATAGCCTCTATTACCGCAGAATATATATAATATTCAGCGGCAAAGGCGGTCACTTTCTTTTTGCTCTCTTAAAACGCAAAATGGAAAGGTTTTCAAAAATTCTACAAAGTTATATTTGTCTCTTGGTATGTAGATCACCGTTACTTATTTAAAATTAATAGCTTAGTTAATTTTTTATATTATTATAGGAATTGGCACAAAGAACAGATTCTTAAAGAAATTCTAAATCATAGAAAAAAATCAAAATCAAGAGCGAAACCAAAAACAAAAACCCTTAATCGATACAACAATATTTATACAAATTAATAGTTTTTTTTGACAATTTAAATCAAAAAGAAGAGGAAAGTATTTTAATATAAATAAATATAAATATAATTTAATTTTAATTATATTTTGGAGATCTCTTATCGCAATAAAACGCTACCATATAACACGCACGTTTATTGCACATGCGCCTTGACACGTCGAGTAGACATAAAAAACCTTATGTTTGTTTGCAGGCAAAAAGTTTATAGGTAAGAAACCCAAGAACAGGATTAAATTTCTCCCAGTGACAAGTATAAACAGGATAAAGTTGTTATATGTACCCGGACGAAGTAGGGGCGAGCCGCTTGTATTTTAATTAAATACTGTATACGCCTGTATATGTACACTATATTGAGTTCAACATCTGTTTGAACTTAAGATACGTTTAATAATGTAAAAACTCATTAGAATTTTCTGTTGGGCTACATAAATATTCGATTTATTCTGTACTTATGATATCTTACTTTTGCAGAATATTCTTACTTACTTAATCTTTATATCAGTCGTTGGACAACCACTGCTGGACATAAGCCTCCTCAAGTATGGGAAAATATGGCTAATTAATACCGCGCTTGCTTACCTCTGCGGTGGTGCATTTGAGCTACGCGCTTTTGGATGGAACACCATTTATCGGTTCTGGTACGTTTAAGGCCTATTTGTACTATGCTACTCTGCCGGTACCTCATGGCAAATATTGTAAAGGGTGCCTTACTAATGGAAATCATCATCATCATCATAGCAGCCGTTGAAGGTCTACTGCTGGATAATGGCCTTCCCAAGTCAGTGGGCATAATAGCTGATATGAAATTATTAGATTAAATATCGTAATATGTATAAAATCATTGAAAGTTATTGACACTGTTTGGCAGATGTAATTAGTACATATATATAAAAAAATGTATAATAAATAATTTTAAAGAAAGACTGTGATTAACAACTGGTATCACTTGTTTATATTATATACGAGTAATAATTCTGTGGGTAGAAATCTAAACAATGGTATATCCATATGAATTAATTTCTTTAAGGAAAACGATTAGAGCGCCACGAATACTGACTAAAGGCTTTTAAAACGAGACATTTTACGCTTTTTGGTAAGTTATATGCTCAAAAGGTTAGTTGTAAAAGTATATCGAATTTATTACATTATACGTGGTAATGAATTCAGTATAATATCCATTGAATATTAAATGTCAAAGCCATTGAATAATAGTAAGACTACCAATCCTTCCGCTAGAATTGATGTCTGAATAGTCCAGTATTAAGGATAAAAAAATGTACATTATATATGTACGAAGCTGGAACAGGTCGCTAATAAACATTTAACGAAAGAGATATCCCGATTTGTTTACCGGAATAATGTAGTACCTAACTCTATTACAAAATACATCAATAAATATCGTACTCTATCTACTTAATTAAAATAGAGATCAATCCCTAATCAAAATATTTCATAAATTCATGCAAACCGAAATTCACGCGGACAATCTGCCAATACAAAACAATATATAATGAATGGTTGATAATATGTTATAATTTGTAACAATTAGTTTCGGTCCGCAGACCGTCGACCCCACATGACATCCTGCGATAACGAAAACTACTTAGGCATACTATACTGTAATAAAGTATACTACAGTACGTAATAAATAGTAACATATCTGTTGTGTTTACGGAATACAAACAAATGTCAACAAAACTGAATTAATATGTATGTTTACTTAATTTGTTTAAAATGTTTATTTTTCTATTAGACCAGGTCGACAAACAAGCATACACTCCGCGTGATAGTTAGCTTATTAATATATATATATATATATATATATATATTAGTTAGATTATTAGCCTTATGACTTGAAGATATTGTGCCACATTATCCAGTAATTTCATTGTTCCTACAGGCGGTAGAAATAGGTGAAAGTGAGGTTACAATGCAGACGACCTTTTATATGAGGTCTTCCTCAAGTAAAAAAGTGTGTTGCATTCTACTATCCACTCAAAAACCATAAGTTTTTACTTTGGGAAGCGGTAAATGTAAAACAGTTGATACAGATCGTGATAATAATGATAACGTCGCCGCCATAAGGCATAATGCGCGCGAGTGAAATAGCAAGAAACCCAGTAAAAAGATTACCTCAGTAGGACCATTCCCCACTATCCACATGAAATTTTGAATTACTTTTTCATAAGTACCATGGTTACTTTAAAAACTGACATAAAAATATTGTTTTATTGTTTAAATTATAAATTTAAATTAATTTACTTGCTACAAACACTTTTATTAAGTGGTTAGCTAAACTAGACAAACTTTTGCCTTATTTTGTGCCTGCAAATTTTATAATACTATCAAATGTAATCAGTGTTTTGAGCTAGAAATAAATCTTCTAATAAATAACACACGTCACAACTGAGTACAAAGTTTAAAATTGTCTTAGATTTAGGTTAAGGTAATTTTTTGAATTTTTTCCGTATAATAAAACAAAATCGCACAATCGTTAGAACAAATTCGCATTTAGTCAAATAGTCTATTTACGATGCAAAACTTTATAGAACAATCTATTTGTTGAACATTCTTTAAAGATAGTAACATTAGCTCGGGTCAAGCGCCTGCTTCTTGATGTGTTCGCTGGGTACCTATTCTTAGGCGGGATGACTCAAAATGAATATCGAAGGAAAAGTGACTAGCTAACAGCGGAAATTTTGCATACTATATGGAGCTTATTTTGTTCTATTGATTGGGTTAGTGTAACCCATAAACAAGATTAATACAGTCGTTGTAGAGGTATAAAATGTCATTGCTATGGAATTACTCCTTTTGCCAATTATTATCCATACCAGCAATAAGACATGCACAGTTGGATATAAGTCTTTTCAAAAGATATCCAATAGAGTCTATCAAAAGGGATTTTGTTCACAATTGCCACGGGGCAAGCTGCTTGCAATCCTTGAGCGTAGTTTCGCGATAGGGATGCTACTACCTGTGCCTGCCCCACGTGTGTGTTACACTCTTTATATAACGCCATCTGTCGGATCTTGAAAGTTTTATCCCAATGGAAAACCACAGCGCAGTATATCTTAGTAGTTTACAATATATTTTGCAAAATGTTTTAACCGTCAGGATTTAAGATGAAACAGCGACTTGGTGCGTTTAAATCATTTGGCATACCTTCCAATCAAACAATAAATAAAAAAAGCTCACTTTTTTAACGTAATTTATTTCGTTTTGACATTTTATGTTCCAAGTTTTGTATGGTAATGATCCCTTACCCTTCCCTTAGTAACCATTGGCAAAAGTAACAGAGATGTTATATCAGAATTATAAAAATACGAAGTATGATTTTAAATATTCAACTACTTATCAACAAAGAAGGTGCTAATCATGTCTTGTTGACCTTAATTTGATTAAGTGTAGAAGAGGATCCCAGGATAGTTTTATTTGTGTAGAAATTGTTATCGTTGACCATTTCTCGCAATAGTTGTAGTTGGACACGTACAGCGAAAAATTTATACTCTTCCACCATCCTCTTAAATATAGGAAGAGACAGAACAGTTCTAAATGAACTACTTGAGCTGAAAAGAATTTGACATGGTTAGTTGTGGCATACGCAGGCATTTTTAACCTTTTTAGACGTTAACATTTTTGCTATCTCATGGATTTTTGTGGTATACTGATTTTAAGCTGGGGGGTAGGGAAAACAGCTTTCCTTCCAAATCGAATAGGAATCCATTTGTAGTATGAATGTTGAAGATATGACTGAATTTACATAAACCAAAAATGAATCTTATACAGAAGTATTGAAGACGCTCAAGTTCATCCTCTGTAAGGTCTATAACTGACATCAAAGATTAGTAGACGTAGCTATAGTTAGCAAATGGTAGAGATTTGCAAGAGCTTTTAAGAAGCCTAATAAATTCTTCGACTAAAATCTTACAGCTCAGTAATCCAGAATTACTTATTGTCTATTAGTATGACCAAAAATTTGAGTTTGGGAAAACATGAGAACCCTCAGGATGCGACCAACTTACACAGAATTACTTCCCCGGGGGGGGGGGGGGGGGCGGAGTGATTTATTCGAAATGTTTAAGTGTTATTTTCTAGCGTTTACGCGTGGGGAACGTGAACAAACTTATAAAAAACTACATTCGTAACGGCTATAAAAATGTTTAATATAGTTTCTTTAGAAAAAGAAACGGAATATTATACCAGCTTAAAATTTATTTTATAATTGTTAAGAGATACGCAAGCTTTTATGGGCAGCCAAAACATGTCAAAAAAAGACAAAAATGGCTGTTCATAGAGGTGTGTTGGTTGCTGGCAGAAGATGCACGCAAATAGAATAAATGCTGTTGAAATGAAGAGAAGTTTTGAAGAGAGTTGAATGAGAGATAGAATAAAGATATTCTTTGTAATGTTGCGTGATAAATATTAAAGAAAAAACCAATGTGGTGTAAATGATGGTGTTGTGAAAACAATAGACAAAGGAATGTTGAGATGGTTTGGACATGTAGATAGAACGGATGATTAATGATATTGTGCAGTTAATCTTAATTACACTAATTAATAGAACGGAAGTGAAGGGTTGGTATAGGACGACCAAGGCAAACATATCTTAACCCGGTAAAAGAGGTGTTAAAGAAGGACCAGGGCAGAGGTACCAAGAATCAACAAGTAGGTATGAGCGGACTAATGCGTAAAATGCGTGCAAGGGAAGCGAGAGAGGTATGCAAATATCTTAGCAAGTGGAGATCCCTGATGGGATACAGACGTCATGTATTTAAGCAAAAAATATTGCTTTGCGGAAGCTAACTCAAATATGTCATATCATCTTTAATGATTGTTTGATATAGTGGAAGAAATCATGGCAATTAGAAGTTTAACTATCGGTGGTACATCCGTCCGCGATTTCGTCCATATGAATTTTAATTTATATCGCGACCCTTAGAAGCTATTGTTTTCCCTGAATCAAAAGCAGCTTATGTCCTTCCTAAAGGTAAAAGTCAATGCCAAACTTCATTAAATTCGTCTGCTGTCAAATATACAGACATATGGAAAAAATTTCTCAGTTTTAATATTTCTATACACAAGCATAAATTAAAAACGAAATCACAACTTTAATTAATCGTATGCAATAATTCTATAAACCTGAAATGCAACGTGTTGTTAGTACATAGAAGTATGTGAGTAATATGTCGTAGGGCATCTGCCATAAAGATATTTCTAAATCGTCCACTAAATAAAATTTAATGAAGCATTCAGTCAGATTAAGAATTTTAATCTATGCTTAACCCTTTTTTGCGCTGCGTTTTTGGTCTTTACAAATATGACTAAGAAATAAACTATTTCAATAAAACTAAAAACTCAAAATGATTGTTTTGTTGTTTTGCTCGTTATTTAAATCGTGAGTAAATGTGGTGAGTAATTAGATATGTTATTATAAAATAGCACTAAAACAGGAGCTTCCAACTACTGGGGCGAGTCACCCTAATGGGGTGGACGACGGCATCACAGACCTTTATTTTTGTAAGAAAAAAAAATTCATTAGTAAAACTAAAATAAAATTAGAGGCTGTTAAATGAAAAACTTAGAAACAATGAAATGCAAAGGATATGTAACTAGGTGAGCCTCAATGTAAAGAAAGTTGGTAACTCTGTTCTAAATAATACCGTACTATTATTGGAAAACCAATAAAATAAAATAATATATGTTATTTTTAACTACATAAAAATAAGTTTCAGATTTTCAATCTAGAACAAAACGCAGTAAATAGTTATTTATCCTCATACGGTGCGCGCATGAAAAAAATGCAGATCTTCTGAACATTCAGTTATATTAAATATACAAGTCACTTTATATTACAAAATTTGTGCTGTGCGTAGGAAGCCAGGAAGAAAGGAAATTCTAGGCCAAGGCCTAGTACAACATATATTTATTTATAATAATAATAATTAATTAATAAACAACTATATATTTATAATAATAATTAATTTACACGAAATCTCATACGTAGACCTGACTCCAAAATGTATAGCTTAAGGCACTTGTTTAACGGATATCAGACCACGGAGGAATTACAAGTATTAAATATTTAATTTAAATTTAAACATTTTTCCTATGCGGGAATCGGACCCACGACCGCGCACAAGATAGAATCACAATCAACTGCGCCATCGAGTCCTCAAATAAATTTCAACAATTTCCCATACACTGACCTGACTCCGTGGTAAGTAGCTTAAAGCACTTGTGTTACAGACGCCAGACAACAGAGGAGTCACAAATATACTACTTAAATACATATATTAAACACCTAGACACGGAACAAACACTAACATCAATACAATAAAAACACAATATTTTATATTATATTTTATATTTAAAAAAACACATTATTTGCTTTTGGTGGGAATCGAACCCACGATATTTGGCGCACAAGATAGGATCACTACCATCTGTGCCATAGGACCCGTCGTCAATTAATTGTAACTTGATATAATAACTATAATATTAGCACACTAAGGTGGTCTGACATTACTGCACGGTTTGATATTAATGAATAACAAATGTCAAGGTGAACTCCCAGAGATCCCAAAGCCAATTTATTATATTGAATATGAATCAAAAATGTAGAAATTACAAAATTAACACTGAATGATTAAACTAAATGATATATCGTACATAAAACCCATTACAGAGAGCTAGGCTTATTTTTTACTGTATCGATATGTGTTAGATCAATCAATCTGTCTTAACAGCCATGATTTAACATTTCTGCAGCCATTGTTTCGCAAATCTGATAATAGATGATTGTAATTACATGTAACATATTTTTGCGGAATTCTTCAGGTATCAAAGGTAGACAGTATAATAATTGAATCAGTAGTGGGTGGAGCAGATCATAGTGTACTACGGTTATTGATATTTGCACTAATCGAATGAAATCTTTTTATTTAGCTATTGTTCAACTCATTGGGAGGTGATTACAATTAGGATTTACTTACTCTGTTGGTTTAAATGCTTAAGTCATTAAAATTGCTGCAAGATAAACACTCTTACGATGTGTTTTTTAGGTTAAGATTGTTTTTTTTTGACTGTTGCGATTTTTATGATTTATTATTGATAAGTGTAAGTAAAAAATCGGAAAAGGAATATTAACGCCATTATCGATATTTAGCGTATTTAGGAAAATGTGTATCACAAACAACAAGGATGTCACTCTGGGCTTTATTCGAAGGTTGGTGTTTGATAGTTATCTGGAGGCCTTCATAATAAAAAAGGACCGGTTACATTTGGTGTTCATGACTTTTTTATTTTCAGACCGGATTAAGTATCGTCATACAAATATACATCACCAATAAGTTATAAGTGATCGTCAATAGTAAAAAAATAAATTCTATCTTGTTCGCCAAAAGTCGTGGGTTCAATCTCCACCTAGGACAAACCATATGATGAAATTTTGTGTTTGTTCTGTTTCTTGTTTTTTAATTATGTACTTAAGTATTATATTTCTGATTCCTCTGTTATTCGATGTCAGTTAGTAGCAGAAGTGCTTTAAGCGACTTATTTTGGAGTCAGATCAATGATTAATGTGTGAATTTATGTAATAATTATCGCCTTTAGATTAAATAAAAATAGGCTTGACAAATGAATTTGCGGTCGAGACTTGACCTAAAGAGTTACCTGCTTGATTGCTAAGAGGCTCACACGTTAGACCATATTGATGACGAAGCGATTTGCCCGCAAAAAATGTTTGACCCCTTTGTCTTAGTCATCATCATACGCTAACGGTAGTGACGGCAGTACAGTATCTGGGTCAAATACTTAGAAATTAGTGATACGCGACGAGCATTTATGTTGGGTTGGAGACGCTAAGCATTATTATATTTTGTTTACATCCCCAAATTCACCTATCTCAATTCCGTTTATTTTATAATTTTTTAGCTTCATTTTATAAAATATGCTTTGCATGTGAAACATTTCTAAAAATGTAAACAAAATTAATAAGAAATTATTTTTTCTAATTCTCATGCTGTTTAACAGCTCGCTGAGTAAATAAGGCTACTAAGTAAATTAACAACTGTCATTTTAATCCAGCTATATTAAATTGAATATAGTAATGTCGATTGGACATGCAGTTGGAAAACTTATACTAATCGGTTTTATAAAGTAATTTTTAGAAGGTTTTTAAAGAAATGTATGACCGTTACAATAATTTTTTAATATGCATAGCTTCCTCTAATAACGGTGATACGCATGCTAATAGGAAATTAATTAATCATTAACTTATGTCAGGATTCATTAAATTAGACCAAGATTGTGTATTTTAAATTGCAATTCTATGGATTATTATGGATTAAGAGATAAGAAATTATATAAATAATTGTAAAATTGTTATTATTTAATAAGCGATTGTATGTTTTTTTTATTAAATATATTTAGCATTAAAAGATACCGAGCTCATTAATTTTAAAATTCTAGTTTTAAGAAACTATATTTCATGAGATGATACCGTGGACTGAGTATCGAAATCAGGATTTGCAGATGAAGGAAGCACCACAAATTACGATAGCAAAGCATATCTTAGCCTTATGCATTGTTATTTAAAGTTTAGGTAAAGTCTATCGTTTCTCATGTCCTCACAAACAAAGATAGCATAACGGGCGAAATGTTGCGACAGCAAGTATATCGCTTACACAGACGCTATCACAGGACGCTATCGTCGCTCTAACAACACCGAGCCAAATCAAAGAATATTCAGTTTCTCCTATTATCTATGTTTATAATCTGAAAGATCGTGTTTATTTCTGTTCTATAATGCATTGTTTATTTCTGTGGTGTACCTTCTTCGAGAATAAGTAGCAGAACAAATTCTATCACATCTATATGAATTTAGTAGAGTATATATATATATATATATATATATACTCCAAGTTCTGAAGTTAGACATATGCTTCTAGATCTAGTTGCGTTTTAAGATTTCTGTGAGTGCTGGTTATTAATAAAACTGGTGATATTATTAGAATGATTCTTTTAATCTCTTATAGAAGTAGACCTTATACAAAGGTCATCTGCATTGGTGCGAGTACGTTGCTCTCTCCTATTTCTCACTAAAGAGCTGTGTTAAAATTGTTGTTCCGGTTGGAAAGGTCTTCAAGCCGCAAACGTCTGCGATTATGCTTACTATCACGCGGACTGTATGCTTGTTTAATGTTTTAATAATATTAAAGTAATTAAAAATATCAACATCTTAAATAGTACATGTGCAAAGTTAGTATTTAAATTTTTTTTAAAGTCTTTATTTTAATATATTGTTGCTGATTTACGAAAGGAGCTAGCTTTTTACACCGATTCCAAAAGATAACTCGCGTTGGACCTGTGGTAATTAGACAATTAGCTAGTGAGCAGACGATCATTGCATATCTGACAGACTTTTATTTCAGAGTAGACTCGTTAGCTTTGAGTTTTGGATACTGCAGTATTATCGTCACAATATGCATATTCAAAACAAATTTGCCCGTTTTCTTTAGAATTCCCGGTAGCTTGACTGGCATGCCCTACTACCTGGAAGGCAGATTGAAGATCTCGTCTGACAATTGGTTTCTGGCTAAGCATGTCCACTTCCTTAATGGATAAGATGTTAAATTAAAAATCTTACTAATATGATACCGATGGCGCCTTCGGTTGTGTATCCTATCTTTTCTTGTGCGCCAAGGGTCGTGAGTTGGATCACCATACAGAAAATAGATTTAAATCACAAATATTGGTGTTTATTCTGTGTACAGGGGTTAAATATGAATTTAAGTATACTTGTGATTTTTCTGTCGTTTGATGTCCCTAAGTGCTTTACAGAAGAGACTTATCTCCGAGTCATGTTTAAGAGCGTAAATTTGCATGCAATATCTGGAATAGCATATAGGCTAACTATTATTTCGGGTAAATATGTGGTCTTCGTGGGACATATTTGTCTGCATTTGCTTTGAAAGGCATGAGAATGCAAGATGCATATGATTTTTGCGTAGTGGTAAATTAGCTGTTGTGTACTTTTTCTCTATATGAATATTATCTTTTCAAACAAAAAGCATAACACTGTGCTTTTTCTATTTGCGAATAAACAATACCCCACCTATTTGACAAAATTAGTTGCAAATATACACTATAATAAAACGCAACGAAAACAATTTTATGTCCCAACCCTGTAGAATTACAAGAAGGCAAAATCAATTAATAATTTATGAAACAGTCACTGTTAAAGAAGTGTTGAAGTAAAATTAAAAGTGCTGTCACAATACTCTAACAATCGTGCCGCAAACAATGTTATAGTGCACTGGTCGCGGGTCAGAGTCACGCAGTCACGTTCGTCGCCTTGTACGGGGTCTGAGACGGTGGCACGGGCGCTTCCTACCAACCCGACGGTTACTAACCGAAACATCACTACTGTCATATATATTCTTAATTAATAATATAAATAAGAATGTGTATCTGTTACTTATCTTTTCACGATTAAACTGCTAATGGATTTTAATCGATAAAAAGTTTTGACATGTACTTCGTTACAATGTTCGGATAGATTTTGTTGTTTTTTTTTAATAATAACAGTTTAATATAGGCGACTAATTTTTCCGGGGAAGTAGGAGTTCCTGCGTCAACCTCTGGTCACATCATACTAACATTATGAACGCGAAAGTTGGTATCGTTGGATAGATGTTTGTTACTCTTTCACCAAGGAATGGCTGAACGTTTTTTTTTTTAATTTTATGTTATAATGTCAGCAAATAAGCATACGGTCCGCTTAATGATAAACGTGTCCTATAGACACTCGTGTCATCACAAATATATCACTAGTGTGTCGCCAACCTTGTAATCTGACGATACAATGTCACATTTACCCAGTAATTTCACTCCCTCTCACCCTTCAAACCGGGACACAGCAATGCGAAAACTGCTTTTTGGCGGTAAGTATTCCCTAGTCCAATAAAACTACATATATTATAAGTACTGTGCTGTGCTGTGTAATAGATGAAATCAACAAACTTATCTTGAGTTAATACAGCAGTATTTGTTCGATGATGTGTTGTTAGTTAGACTAAAAAATAAACATACATAAAAACAAAATTTACAAAAACACTTTTTATCCCGAAAGCATGTTAACGGGGGATAGACATAGATTTTTATTTTTCTATAACTAACCGGTACTATTTTTTGTAGTTTAGCTGCCAGAGAGTGAAATGAAAACAAGAGTTCTACAGGAATGATATATAAAAGAAAGATCTCGCAGGCAAAGTCGCGAGTGGAAAGCTAGTAATAAAGAGGTATATTAAATTGCTATTGGACATACTGATTCTATAGGGTTCTGTGAGATGATATATTGAATTAGTAAAGACACATCAAGATAATTATTGATGACGAATACTTGCCGCCTGTAAGATTTACACGAAGCAAAACGAGGTCTAGTTTCTTATACATGAGTTAGTAGCATTACAATATCATTTAACCACAAGAACTAACGTAACTTCAGCATAATTTCCAACGTTGTATTTCCCTCTCATATTTATATTTACGATGTGTGTTATTCATTGAAAACCTGCAAACATAATATTTAGAAATTCAGTAAACAGAAATGTCATAACACCATTTATTCGTTAACAAATATAGGATTATAATAAATGTATAATCTAGTCCCAACTGGCTCAAGGGGTAAATGCTCTTGAAATGTATGTGGGCTGTTCAGAGCAGAGCATCCAGCGTTTCAATAATCATGTTTGTCGGATTTAAACGAGCATCCAGAGAGATCCTGCTTTTCAATTTCTGGGTATTGTTTCTTAATTACCAGTCTGAGGCTTACGCTGAGTAGTTGTGGTGGCAATCGTAAAGTGTGGCTTCGTATCTACTACCCACCCCCGCCCTATAAATTACGTTGTTTATTTTTTCAGGTACGGGGCCCCAGTCGCCCCTCCAATCTGTCGGTAAGTACGCCATGGATACAGACAAAACTTGATATTACGTGCCTATAGACAAAGGTTGCTGTAACGCTTACTATCACGCAGACTATATGATTGTTTGTCGACCTGGTCTAATGAAAAGGTGATTTTATTAAATTGAGATGATATTCAAAGTGATGAGCGATACTTTTTTAAGATTATTTGAAATTACATTAATATCGTTAAAATTTGTATAACGAACACCACATGCAAAATGCGTTCGATAAAGTATCAGATTATTAAACTAATTAAACAGTACTAGAGGTAGACCTCATACAAAGTTACCTTACACTCCTAACTATTTCTACTGTCAAACAGATAGCATTGTTATGTTCCGGGTTAAAAGGCTAGAGAAGCAGTGAAATTACTGGGTAACGTGACATGATATCCTCAGGTCACAAGATTGGTATCACGATAATAATATCATTGTGATGATATGAGCGTGTATAGATTGCGGTGACGCGGACCATATGCTTGATTGTGAATTTGACATATAAAAATGTTAGTAGGCAGGTAAGTATATTTTTACGCCACAGATTACAAACCAGACCGACATTGTTCATATAATATATGCAGGGTTCAACGGCTTTAATAAATGAACATAAGCTTAGTTAATATATTTTGAATATAATTGACCTGAAACAAGACCAGCAAAATGTGAAAAAACCGTTTATCTGTAAACATTACTGAAATATGGACAACCGTACATTTAAAATAATATATATGTATATATATATACATAAATATTAATAAGGATATTTAAAAGATTACTGTTTACTGAGGAATATAAGCGTTTGAAAGGTACCTACATTTTGATGAATAAATAATTAATTTGATGACTAAATGACATTAATTTTAAACATCAACTTTCCTCATACTCTCATAAGGATAGTATTTGCTTAAAGTTGGTATTTTATTAATATACAATAATATAATATAGTAATTAATAATTCGTAATACTGTATAGCGATTTCCAATTGAATCATTTGAGAATATGATACATTGATTTCATTAAAATAAATTTAATGGTGAACCAACCAACTAAAACTCTCAAAAAGTATGTTTTCCACATGTTTGATTAATGCTGCTCTTATTAGTAGCAGAGCGAAGTTATATATAGGTACTACTAGCAGTAAAAGTTGTTCTGCCATACAAATTATATAAAATGATAAAATTACTAAAACAACGATTATAAAAAGAGTTTGCTGAAATTTAGGGTTGTATGAACTTTTTAAAGCCACTTATTAAACAAAAAAGTTTTTAATATATATATAATAGATTACCGCAAATAACCAGACAGACAGACAGTGAAAAATCTAAAATTATGTCATTCTGTTATATGTGTCATGTGTGTGTATATATATATATATATATATATATATATATATATATATATATATATGCATATGCATATGCATTTAGTAAAAACAAGTTATTTTAATATAAACACAAGCACTCCAATTTTATTTATATGAATGACTGGCATATCTGGTGTTTGAACTAGTATTGGTACCCGGGCCCAAGGCGGCTCCTTCATATAATCCTAAAGTTGATAATGAGTGAATGCCGTAAACAAAACAAGTAATCCATGGGTCACAAGGCTGCGTGTTCTGTGCTTGGGTGTGCAATATGTATTTAAGTATTACAATTATAATCTCTCTTTTGTAATAGTTATGCGACTTGGCTCTGTTCGAAACTACTGGAACCCATTCTCATATTGTTGCATTTTGAATTACGGAGTTTTAGGTGGATATACCGCCTGTTTTGGTTGTCATATCGCCTCTTACGACACCCAGGTGTACAGATATACTCTTCTACACTGTCTGTTTCCCAGAGACCAAGTATTTACTTGGTCTTTTGGCTGGTTCAAACAGCAATGGCAAATTTATTTAAAAGCAAATTTATGCTTTTAAACAAATTTGCCATAAAAGCACTGCCGAATTTTCGTCACCGAGAAGATGCATAGAAATAGAAAATACAGTGACGAGCGAGAGTGCAATTAACAGGTAAGTTTCCACAAACATGCAATATATATAATGGATGCATGCATTTTTATTACGGTAGTATGCGTGATCAGTTGAACCGATTTCACGAAGACTTTATTATCAACTGTCAGTCGTTAACAGTTAGCCCTTTTTATAGAATACGCGCTAGTATATTATTGTGTTTGATTAATTACACGAATTCTAATTCTATATCAATACAATCAACGTCTGTCGGCTCAGGTAGTTAAGATAAAAGTAATTTCTTATTTTATAACCATGTTCCACCTTGTACGTGGCCGGCCATACTTGGTTTCCGAGTATAGTTATTGTACCACGTTAGGTCATATATTCCTTATGCGCTAGAAGCTCGATATGAATGTGCTACATCCTACTGGTATACCCTAAAATAGAGACCCTAGAATTTATTATTACATAGCAGTAATTGTCATACATATAGGATTTTATGTATGTACCTACATACTATTCTGCAGCTTAGTCAAATAAAAGCACTTAAGATCATCATACTAATTCTAAAACTTTAAACTATTATTTTAGATTAAAGGCAAAATAATATACTTTTATCTCGTTACATGTCGTTAATCCGATTTTTAGTAATAGATTTATAGTAATCCCTTTAAATTACTACAAAGGTAATAATTCAAAGTTTCAAAGGTTAATTGTAGGTTTATTACCAGTTTTAATGGTTTATTTGATTATTAAATAGCACATTAATCGCCCTTCCAAGAACATGTATTCCCATATGTATAAAATTACTTAGCATATGTTACTTCTTAAACTGTGCCAGTGAAAATCTCATCACATTTTAGGTTGAGTTTAAGATGGGGCACAAGAACTAAATTATTATTGTTGTTCGAAAACACGCTTGTTTTGATTGATAGCTTGAAGAATAATTGTATGCTCTTGATTAATTTTAGGGCTTATATGATGATTATATCTGCATCTGGTGAGACGACTAGAGTGTATACTCAGCAACAGATCAAATCTATCATACCTACCTAAATCAGTCAAAATTTTGCAATTTAAAATGCGATATTAATCTTTAATAGCGAAGCATTAAGTTCATAATGGATAGCAAAATATTTACAGATTTGTGTAGGTTGACCTGTTGCCTACCATACACCCGATGCCCATATTATCCTGCATGCCCCGCAGCGGCGACCGCGCGTTAGCGCGTAGTTACGGTCGCCCCCGCAAGGCTTGCGGGATCTGAGCAGGATCGACGGCGTATACCCAAGGGCGCCTTTAAAGGCTCGACCTCGGCTCGGGTGGCCGTCGTTGGGGAGTGAGGTTAAGTTTTGCCAAAGAGGACGGACGGAGTGAGACTGGCCGCCATTGAGCGAATCATTTATTTTATAGAAAATGGTTGAAAATCTTTTGGGAATGTATGTCTTGCAGGGCACATTGGCGTTATGGGTATGGCATGGCGGATATGGGTTAAATATATAACTTTATTACAGCAATTTAACCAGCATGTTTAAAAAGGTAAAAAATTAAATAAGAGCCGTCAGAAGTCGAAGTCATAGTCATAAATGTTTTAATTTAAATAGGCACTTTCAAATCGTCAAAACAATATATATACATAAGTAACCGGTATCCCTGATAACCTTATGGGTTTATAAGAGTCACTAAACAGATAGATCATTAAGTGTCCTACTTTAATACTAGTGTATGGACATCAGAATGGTTTTAAAACTAACTTTATAGCAGGTTCATTATGCGAACCACCACAAAAAACCTGCAAGACATCACTTGGGTTTCAACACTTAATGGTTGATATTATTGGAAATTAGATAAATTCAGTATAAAAGTTCTTTATTGACAGTCATGTTTTTTTCGAAAATTATCCCTTAAAGAGGTAAAAGGGGGGTGAAAAGTTTGTATGAAACTTCCACAATTTAGCGCAGGTTAAACTGCGGGGCACTGTTAGTATTTATATTTAAAGATATTAACATTATGTTTAAAGATCGCATTAGTGAAAGAAAGTATAATATTTAAGTGAGTAATTAAAAGGTACCAGTGTTATTTTCATTATATATATAATTCATAATAGTTGGATTGTATGTAAATATTTGAACGCTTAAATCTTAAGCAGATGCACGTAGAAATGGGGCTGGTTTCAAGGGCGACGGGCTAGTCTAGACAACGCTCTGGGGACTCTATGGCCAGAAGAGTCCAATTTAATCTCGGTGAATGTAAAGACTTGTGTTTAATGTCTATAATGCAGGCCAATATGTGGTTTACAGTGACATAAACCAACAATACGATTTTCATTTAATATACATGTTTTTGTTAATCTGAGCCAAGAATTTTAGAGAAACTGTGTTGTATTAAAGAAGTACAGGTCTTTTTTAATACTACTATAAGTATGATAGTAATGTCATCAACCTTCCTTGATTTCCACACGCAACTTCCTATTCCTAGGCGTTGTTTTTATCTTTTTTTTTCATAAATTCAGTCTAAATCCCCATTTTGAAGCTGTTCTAGCTGAATGCCAACATTTTTAGGAGGCCTATATCAAACAGTCTTAGGGCTGATATGATGACGAGACACTCATGCAGACGGCCTTTACAAGAGATCTATCGAAATTAAACGAAAACATTTTCTTTGCAAACGTCCTCAAGTTTTTTAATCATTATCAGAACACCAAAACACTTTCGTTTGTATTCCCTTACGTCTATAAATAATTCACACAACATATCCTACATTGACCTGACTCCATAATAATTTGTAATAAGTTAAAGTTGCCATTACGTCAACACATTGCCCGACGCTATAAACCAATACTTATCTACATTTATATTGTAGCTGAGGAAGTTATGATCATAGATTTCGTATTTGCGAGATCTTTGACTGGACTTCGAGATAAAGAGCTTATTAAAGCAATTGTTTTCGGGATATGAGACTCAGTATAAAGAACTACAAGTATAATACTTTGATGATTGATATTTTTAATACTCAGGACACAGGAAATATAAATGTTCATCACATAAATGTTTGTATTGATTGTATTGCACCGAATGCGTCATTAATACATTTCGTTCTTTGGGAACTTTTATTTATCCAGAATCAAAAGCAGCCCGTCCATAGCTATTCACGTTATACACACTCTATTTTAATCAAAATCGGTACAGTGGTTGAGCCATGAAAGCGTCTGGTTAAGTAAATAAGACAAAACTATTTATTCTAACCAACGTAAAATTGTCGCCTTATTGAGCGACATTGAAGGTAATCCTTTGTTGCGTATAATGAAATTTTAATAATTCCATACGGTCTTCTGTACTATTTAATAATTTTAAACAGTCGTTACATCGATTTGTAATGTAGATAAATAAAAAAATAGCGAATTTCATATCTTTTAGTGCATAGAGAATATCTCGTAAACGTTTTTTTTAAGTAGAGCAAAATTCTAACTAAATTTATCTTAATTGCACTCGAAACAAAGAGCTTAAACCAAAAACCGTTGCAACACTCAGCATTCCGAGTGGCCTTAACGCATTGGAGTGTTAATTGTATGCATCGGAACATCATATTGCACTAATAAGTTCCCCCAATTCTGGCACAAAGAGCGTACAGAGTACAGACGCGCAGAAAACAAAGGCAGCCACGCTAAAAACTAAAAGAAATCCAATTCAACGAAAATGCACCTTATACGCAAACAGGGGAAATTACGTCCGACAATGATGTCCGCACAAATACATGCGCCAGGGTTGACAAATTTTCGATGACTTTTATAAAATATGATAATCCCAGAGTAATCCTTAGTAAGGTACCGGAGAGATATCGTTATCGATTACTTCTATGAATGAGACTTTCTGTGTCGAGTAAGTACAGAATAAACAGATAGGTACGTCATCTTTCTGAATACGTTTAATATTTCATGCACTTATCAGATGTATTCTTTTTTGGTAACACGAGAGAATTGCATTCAGTAAAGTTATTACTTAAGTTATATTAATATATTTATAAAAGCTCTTTATCTAAGTGTTTGTATAACAGAATTTTTTAACTGATTCAAGTACGTCTTTATCGTATTTTTTTATGTTCGAATACCTTGAAAGCAACAATTATTTTTAGATTATATATTCCGGCACTGGTTACAACGTTTTGCACATTCCCTATTACTCGTTACTCTATTCCGGACAAAAACATTATGGATAATTTTTTTTTTATTAAAGTGTAATTATGGCTCTATCGTCGATTGGTATGGCAGTGAGTAAAGAAGCACAGGCGAAGAATCAATGCAGTTGATACGAAATCTTTACGGAGAGATATACAGATTGATACTATGACATTATTTCTATGATGAAAGACTTATTTTGGTAGTTTGGTCGTTTAAATATGTTGTATATACCTCGAGAGTCATACGATGAACAACTTAAGACATTTAGGAGAAAAAGCTTTGCTTGTCCATCAAGAAATTAATAGATGTGGAGGAAGTGGAATGCATGTCAGGTTTTTGAATGATTAGTCTCTGCTTACCCCAGTGGAAACTCGGTGTGAATTTATATATGTATGTTATTAATGCTCATACAACATTGTTAATCGAGATTAATACATATCGTCTGATTAATAAAACTTATTATTCCAAGTGCAGTTAACTTATGGATATAGTTTAATCTAGTCTAGACCGTAACCCTCGGCGTGTTCGTCGTCTAACAATAAGGACAGTAGGCAGCCCTCGTTTACGCACACATTTGGCCGGCATGGGGCGCATGCACCGACACCGTTGAAGTAACTTGGTTCGTTCGCTCACGCTCAGTAGTGCCCGCGTGCTCGTGGCGAACGCCCGCAGCCGTAATACAATTCTACTCCCAATTACGAAACAACATTCAAAGAGCTTTCAAATAATCAGTGCTTTATTTATTCTTATTTCAAAACCGTTTCGTTTCACGTGTTTGTGTTCCTCACTTGTTATCGCTGTATGATCATAAACATTTTCAGTAAATCCACCGGTCTCAGTGTGAATTCTGAAAAGTTTAGTGCTTTCAGTGTCAGCTGTGTAAGCTCGTTCACGTTGTCCCTTTCTTAATGGTAGAAAGGGAAAGGAAGGCCAGACAGGCAGGGAGCGTTGTTTTGTTTTCACAACTCCTTGCTGCAAATTAGAGCGGATTTATAAAAGGTGAATATAATTCGTCGTTTCTATTATTAACTGACATCAATTTTACTTTTAGCATACAATTCAATTGTTATATCAAACAATTTTCACATATATAAATCTAATAAATGTTAAACTACACAATTTGTAATAGAAAAAAGTGTACAAACATTGCAAGTACAAGAACGGTGCTATAAATAAATATTCGTACATTGGGACTAAGTATTTTAGAAACATTGTCAGTATACGCGTATGACGATAGTTTTTAGAAGTGTACCTGCTGTATATGTTAGTCTTATAAGCAGAACAGTAAAAGTAACAGTTTATCTCGCGGCGTACCTATATTTGAGTTAGAGAGTCGGTCTTTACTTCGGTACTGTAGACGTCTCCAATTAAGCTGTATTTATAAATAGTCGCACTTAGTGCCCACTTGCGTCTAACTTGCGATGTGTTGCCGCGTTTCAGTTATGTTTTGACTTTTGATGCATGGATTTTGTTGTCTGCCAATTTTACTTGTGCGTCGCGTAATGATCTCGCAATAGTTCGTTTTGGGACTTATATTTCTAGTTTTCAAGTTGGGTCTTTATTAAAGATAAATATTAGGATAAAGCGTTCTCAAATAAAAATAAAATTAATTAAAAGGAAATACTGGTACATATTGTCGAATGGGTTCTTAGTTAAGGTATATGTTTTCCTCAGTTTTTAGATTTACAGTAATGTTTTGATCATTGTTGGTTTCATACTACAGACATTTATATGTCGTTGTGTTGGATAATGTTTTGCCCGATCACATCTTGATTGTAGCTTTATTTTAAGGATAGACGAGACGATTTAAGATACTTTGTTCTCGTAGATATTCCGTTAAAACGTGTTACTCTCAGGTGATTATGCATTATCTCCATGAAATAAATTAAAACCAGTTCAATAACTCCAGAATTTATCACTTTGTCAAACAAATTTTTCGAATAATGTTCAATTTAACCATATTAATAAAAACAAATTATTTGAACCAGTGCCTATATAAGTAAAGTAAATTCTTGGTAAGTATATACTATAACTATAGAAAACAAACACCAATAGTGTGGTTCAGAATTGTTTAAGTACATTCAAATATTTTATGACCTGAATTTTTTGTTAATCATGATCACATCAGCCGTAGGACATTCACATGAGCAAACGCTTCTTTAAATATTTCCGATAGAAGCGATTGTATGCGACCTGAATCAAGCGCGAAGCTGCGGATCTAGTCAGGTAGTATGTACACCTTGTGGGTGGACGTCCTACGCTGCGCTTCCCGGTCTGTGGTCTCCTATCCAGAACAATAAGGACCTTTGATAAGGATTAAGAACATCGGCTGTCGGGTATGATTGCTGTGTGCCCTGCCGATTGTCACTTTTGTTCAATACCAATGAGGCTAATTTTTAAAAATTTGGTTTGTAATCAAGCATAAATCCTTCGTTATTGTAAACGGACACTGCAATCAGTACACCCGTCCAATATTGTAATTGCTATCACCAAACATCAATGTTGTAATCTGACGGTTCAATGTCACATTACCAGGTAATTCTATTCTTTCTTAACCATATAATTGCTAGATTATAGCTGGGTGGATTATAGAAATTCGGCATTTTTATGGACGCAAGTAAGAGCGGCCAATACAAGAGGTTTATACCTTAAGAAAGAGGTCATTGACACTGAGACTAGTAGTATTATTTACTTCCAAACATTATTTAGGTCAGTCGACATAAAACAGTTATAAAATAAACGCTAAACGTGACTGTCGCTATAAATTAATATACCTACACTAATTAGCGTTATTTTTATCCGAATTAAGCATCGGTGGTAACTTCTCATTTTCAACAATAGAAAATGCCATATTAATAGCCTTTATAATAAACACAGATTTTTAAGAACATGAATGTTTGATATTCCATCACACAAATTCCAAAAAACCCATTTAGTGGTACTAAATGGGTTTGAATGAAACTTTGTTATAAGCTCATTCTTCAGAAAACGTTAAAAATACTAGCAGCTACGACTCAATTCCTGTCCATCACAAGGTTTGAAATATATAAAATTTATCATTACAAGATAGACAAATGGACAGGCATAATGCAATTGTGATATCAGAATAGATGTTCGGAACGGAACTAAATGCAATTAATTATATTATATAAGTTAGTGACTCTCATACACATAAAAGTAATAAGCTTAAATAAATATATTTAAATACATCGGCATATCTAGTAATAGTAGAAGTATGAAAGTTTTATATTTTGATATTTATTAATAATGACACAAAAATATTTAAAATATTTGAGCACAATTTGGCGCGTAGGTAAAAATATTCTGGAACGCATTAAATATTTATTTTATCCTGGAATTCTATAAAATCTTTATCAAAAAAAGGTACTACAGCTCGTTGTTATCTTATAATAATCTTATAATTTTGATATCAATGTATCATATATACTTAAGGCAGAAAGAAAAGGTGTCACCTATTAAAAAATAAATAATCCGTTCCCAAAGGAATGCAAAATCCTTGGATTCACGGAAATAAAAACTTTTAAACTGCCACGAAGGTAAATTATCCACAAGGAATTACAACACGCACGAAGCCACAAGCTACAGTTAGTTTGATATTACCTTATAAGTTTTAGAATTAATTTTATTCTTTATATTAGACCTTACCAAGATTAATATTCTTATTAATGTTGGTTAGGTCTTCCTATTAATTATTCCTATTAAACCTTTTGCCTGAAAACATATATGACATCAATTAACTTTAATTGCTCAAACATAAATGATATAATTATGGATCAACTTGTTTGATGTAAATATTCTATTTATGCGCTGGATTATATTTTAAATGTCAGTACATATTAAACAATATATCTTATTTCTAAATTCAATATGATACATTTTTGTTTTCTATACGCGAAGTCTTGCCTTACCTTGTGACTTTTATTGGATTCGAAAAAATGCAAAGAACATAAAAGCCGATCCAAAAAATACACTATTTGTTTTCGATTGTGTTATAGAAAATACGATTAAAAGTCACTCTCTAAATAAAAATAATATTAAAAAAACTATTGCGCCAAAATCAAATATTATGTATATAGGTACAATACTATACAAAAAATAGAGCACGATATAAATAATATTTTTTATCTCTTGTAAAGCATATTTCTAAATAGTATTATTATGAACAGCATATTTCTACTGTTACAATATTTAAAGAAATTTTATAAATTTAAACATATTAGTCTGATACGCTTTACATTTACCGAGGTAGACACCTTACAAAGGTCGTCTGAATTGGTACCTTACTCTCACCTATTTCTACCAGCAAATAGCAGTGTTCGCATTGCTATGTTTCGGTTTAAAGGGTGAGAGAGGTAGTGAAGTTACTGTGTATATGTGACATAGTATCTTCAGTTCACAGGGTTGGCTATACGTTAGTGATATCCTTGTGATGACACGAGCGTATATAGGCTGCGGTCACGTATACCACCAGGCGGAACGTATGTTTGTTTGCTGACTTCATAATATAAAATAAAAATGCTTTTATAGACTGCCTAGTGATCTGATGTTGATTTATTTATTGTTTCCGTGGTACACGATATCAATTAAAGTCCACAAATGAAGTCTCGGACTAGCTAATAATTTAATTTCTTCTAGTCATTAATTAAATTTATTCAATAATTGAATAATTTTCGATTTACAGTAAGACTTCATCTTTATTCAAATCAAATATGTCATCGTCAGAATGTCACCTATCACAATTAATTCCGAAATAACATGAACAAGTAAGACTCCCGAGATATCGCTGTGTGGATAGACCGCTGATACTTTCACAAACAAAGATTTATTGAGAGGGCAGGAGCTATCTGTGCCCATAATTTAATGTGCTCGTTATCTTACAAGTTGAAGCGATATTTCGTCATCGACTTGTGAGCCCAGGAGAACCTTGATACCCTATTAGAATAGTATTAGTACTACAGCTCTTTCGATCCGAGATAGCATAATTTGGCATGGTTAGGAGTTGTATGCGTAGTAACGCAAAACGTGCAATGATTCACAATCGATGATACGAGTATATCAATCAATTATATAATATGTAAATAAAAGCACATGATATAACAAGTTGTAAGAAACAGGGATTATAAATTTACCGTCAAACATAAAGGTACAGACGTATGATAGAAAAAATGTAACCGAGGTATCATTATTTTTTATTTTGTTGCAGAAATCGCTTCTATATCTTGTGCATACAAGAATATTATAAGTATAGAGCAAACAGACGCATCGCCCACGTTGTACGATAACGCAGCTTCCCTTTCGAAGTCTTAATCTGGTATATGACACAGGAAATATGCAGATAGCAGGCCGAACCCAGGAGTAACGCGGCACACCTCAGCACGGCGGGATCATGCTTAGCTGACACGAAAAATCCCCCAACAATGTCGATACACAATAACCTTAACAAAAAACACGAAGCGACAACAACAGTGAACGACAAGATCAATACGAAAAACAACAACGACGGAGATATGGCATACAAAAAGCATTCCATTATAAACAAAATTCACGAAACGACTGATTTAGATAGGTGTAGGATACCCAAAGAATGTTTGGATCGTTGCCCGCACGCAGAAGTCAAAACGTTTATAGACGAATACGGAAAAGAATCGATTATGAAGAAGAGGGTGGTTGACGTATATGGCGGTACAAGACTTGCGGCTGATTTGAAATTCAAATGCGGTCGGGATGAGCGGGAGTCGATCGGAGCGGTTGGGAAGACAATGGTGGTGCGCGCGCGAGTTGTCGCGCTCGTCGGCTTGTTGCTGGCGACGCTGGCGACATGCAGTGCGGCGCCGGTGCGGCAGCGACAGACAAGGAGTATGCATCACGAGAAATCTGCGGTAAGTCTCAATTTACGTTGCTTTTCTATGAGTTTTTGAACCTCACACCTTTTTATTTAATAACTATAACTTGTACACACAAGAACAGATCAATCTATCAAAATCTGTCAAAACTTCGCAATCGATATTAATCTATAACAGCGGGTTTGAGTTCAAAATTGACTTTAAAAAAATTACAAATTTGAGTAGGTTGATCTGTTGCCCACCGTACCTACACTATGTTAAACCTTTTAAAGCTATCAATTAAATTTAGAACACCATATTCAAAGCTTTGCTATATTTTTAAAATTTTATTGTGCATAGGTATAACCAGTTTTAAGACAGAATTACTACAAGCCATATTAAGCTCTAATAGTATTTTGTAACGCCAACAGGAATACATTTCGGAAGTAAATGCATAATCATATTTACATGTAGCCGAGTCCCTCAACGCCTCGTGCATACTAAACAGTCTTAAAGATATCCTGGCGACTAAGTCTCGTCTCGGCCGCCGGAACCGTCGCATACTATACCATTGTCTGTGCTATCTGGCTCTGTCTGATTTACCAGACAATGTCTCTCGCGTCTACTTTTCTTTTCACAGCTTCTAGATATTGTTTTATAAAATCGTGCAACGTTTGAATACGTCTCTTTTCTTATTTAAATGCTGTGCACTTTTATGGAAGACGGTCAGCTATTGATTACGGAGAAATTGTAGGTATCGCCTTAAGAACCATGACTTATATTTACCTACATTTAATTGTTCTATATACATATAGCTTATATTATGTTTGGGCGATTAAATGTTTCAATTTACCAATAAGAAATAAAAACTATTAGCTCAAAAATTTTTGTATTCAACGTCAGCTCATTGTAATCATTCCCTAAAGATTAAATCTAAAAAAATTTAATTACAACCATAGACATGGCAAAGAACGTAATCATTAATCATGGTTAAGAGTCTTCTGTTGGAATTTCGACCTTCCTAAGCAGGGATAAGGTTGAATGTCGTTTACTCATCATTATGTAAAAACTTCCTTTATACAGAATCACATCCCTATTATACGGGAATACGTCCACTCCATCTCTGGCGCGCTTGGCTCCTAAAGGGGAGATCCTTAGACGGATTAAAGGCCATTTTAAGGCGCATTTCCGAATGATACGGGACAAAAAGCTAGCGTGTCGTATTAGATTATAGCGTGACAGACGGACGAACTGCTTGCCAAGAGATTAATGGCGTAAGTGACGAGTGGGAGGTGAGACGCTTGTACTCCGTAGCAAATAGAAAAAAATAGGGGGAATCTTCATTCGTTTTCTAGGTGTTTTATTTAATAAAAATATATAATAGCAAAAGTAATACTATATATGAATTGTCTTCGTTCAAAGTATGTATGCTTATGCTAATTGGTATTGAAAGGTATAAATAAATTACCGTAATTTGAATTCTTATGTCATGTAGACTTCAACTAAATACCCGCTGATGGTAATGCCATTTATGAAAAATCTGATGACTCTCATAATATTTCTGCCATCTTATTGCATAGCTTGGTATTTAAATTTAACAAATTCACAATGAACATCTCGATTCTCGAGTCGAATATTGAATCGGAAGCAGACTCTCGATTACAAAGTAAATGATGGGGCGAGAGCGATGGGTTTCCAAATCAGTTTTAATTGCAGTTTAAACAGCACGGGCGGTTAGCGGCTTCCTGGCCCAACTAGGCCGAGTTTGTTTGATCGCTTATGTAACTTATAAACTCTTGTTTGCCATTCTAATATAACAAGAAGGAACAATTATATCTGGATTTGCATCTCTGCACGTGTAGCAGGAGAATCATGTATTAAAATAATAGAATCGTATTTTTTTTTCATAAATCTTATGTCATCTTTCACTTTGGTTCGTACTAATTAGCCGTTTGGTGGACTCAACCTATTAAAATTCTGAGCAGGATGAACATAGGACGCGATCTTCTCAACTATTTTATGTAATTAATTGGCACCAAATTGACTGTGCCCGGCAAATTGTTAGAGTCGTAACCGAAACTGTTTACTATGTGTACACGTTTCGTCTGTTAGTTCATACTAAGGAATAATAGGCGTTTGTAGTTCAATAGTTTACGTGTGCGTGGGAGCATTGCCGCATGGCGTCCGAGTCTGAGTAACTGTGCAACGATCATTGATGACTATCTTTATTATAACATTTAGTACATTGTCGGTAAGCTTTATGACAGTAGTATGTATAGTAAATATTGTTAAGATAGTTGTGATTTGGCTCATATTGTTTCATATCGAGGTTGACTAATAATAATTCCCATCATTGACCAAGTCTAGAAACTGAGAAAAATGAATGAATATATTGCGGGTATTTCGAAAATAAGATAACAAGTTTTACAAGCAAAACTTACTTTTTTAAACGTCAGTTCAATTGAAAAAGTGACGCGTGCGTGTTAACAGTCCTGACTTATTTTGCTACATTTGTGGCGAAATCGAAAAATATACGCTAAAATCGAAAAAGAACTTCTTTCTAACCTTATTAAACATTGTTACTTATCCTATTTTGACCGTGATTTGAAAAACCAAGATAACCTGTGGGTTCCTAAAGAGTGCCGTCTAAAGTGTTATACGAATTTCAACGGTTGGTACAGTAGAAGAATTTAAAAAATGCCATTTGTAACGCCGATGGTAAGGACTGAACCAACAAATTATGCCGTGGGTTGTTACTTCTGTTTAACACAATTAATTGGGTTTCTGCAAAATCTTATCGAAGTATTAAGTATGCCGATGTGTCATCGGTAAAGAAACCTCAGCCACATTCTGAACAGATACTTGTATCCAAGGCCTCGGTTTTTTTAATGGAAACAGAAAATATAGCAAGAATATACTTAGATACAAGATAGAAAAGATTTTATACCCGCCACTTTTTGTGAACTAAAAATGGCGTAGTGACCTGGTAAGAGATTTGAATTTATCCAATTTATGTAAACCCGACGTAAAAATACATAGTTACTAGTTCCGTACTTTTCTAAAGAAGATGGTTTAGCTTTCTGCATTAATGTGAATAAATTAGCTACCATCTCTGCTGTTCACTTATTGCACTAATTCGATCGAAAGATATAATGTTGTAGCTTGTATTAGAAAAAAATGCAATAAATATGAATGGCAAATTTGTGCAGATCTTAAAGTAGTTGCTTTGTTAAATATCTTGCAGTCAGGCTATGCCTAATACTGCTATTTCTTCACAGCCGAGCGTGATCACAACATTTTATAAAATAAAACTGAATATCACGTGAAAATTATTTTGTCGCCATTACATATTAAATTAGGCTTCATAAAAAACTTCATCAACCGCTTAAACAAAGCTTATTGAGGCAAAAATCAAAGAGGGCATGTTCATAAAAGCTGATTAGATTCGTCTTTTACATCTAGTCTTAACCGTACTGAAAAACAAGCGTGGGATGCTTCTATTGATGAAACAAAAAATTTTCTTGGTAACAACAAATCCGCTGAAGTTTAACTGATTTTGGACTGTTATCATAAAATGTTATATGTCATTAAAACTGCATTTTCTTCATTCGCACTTGGACTTTTTTTTACGAAAATATGGGATCAGTTAGCGACGAACATGGGGAACGTTTTCATCAAGATGTGGCTGCAATCGCAAAACGTTTCCTGGGAAGAGCCTGCTATTTTTGCTCGCATATTACTGCTGGAGCTTTGTTAGAGAACCTGCGATGTAGAGCCAGCTGCACCAAAAAAACTTTCTTGCCTTTTAAATCAAAGCATCAATGAAACCTAACGGATGAGCTTTATTTTGCAAGAAATTGTATTTTTGGTTAATGTGATTTATCTTGAAAATGAGATGTGATGTAAAAATCTTATTAACATATTTGTATTAGGTCAATGACAAGGAATTGTAATCACATACTAGGAACTCAGATAAAATTAATAGTTTATTTAATATACATACAGATTGAAGGGTATATATTATAATTTTGGGTGTTTTATTTATCTATAAAATTAAATGATATATTTGTATCTTGATAAACATGCTATTGAATAGCATGTATATCAAGATAATTTCAGAACAATGCTCTGCACGCGTTGGTCTGAAATTATCTTGATTATTAACAATACTTGAAAAAAATACAAAATGCAGATTCAATAACAGAAATTTTTTGCTAAGTATTTTTATGTGACCTTCAAAAGATAGACAGGGATTAGCTAATTTTTAAAACCACTCATAAACAGCGCTAAAAACGGCATTTTCTAGCAGAAACGAGCTATAGTTGACGTAAATAGGAATGTAATCTAACGGGATGACGTACATGTCGGCGACAAGTTCTGTGAAACAAAGCCAGTCTGGAGCGCCTCCTGCTGGGAGCGCTATGAACTAGCTGTGGACGAGACGTCTATTGTCAACTATCAAACTATAATATATAAAAGAACTTTCTACTGTGTTTATTACAGTGCACCACTTAAGCGTGATATATAAATAAATATATTTCAAGTAGTTTCATAAAATAAAGTCAATATTTACCTCTAAAACATGTATGTAACGCAAGGACAATATATATTTTTTTAAATAAAATAGCATTCAGCATATATAATTTGAGTTTAAACGATAAATCGTTTACCATGAATAAAAAATTAATGTAAAATAGCATCCGCCCAACGTGGGGCTCGAACCCACGACCCTGAGATTAAGAGTCTCATGCTCTACCGACTGAGCTAGCCGGGCTGTGTTCTTAAATGGCGAAATTATGTATTATATATTTAAACAGTTGAGATAGTATGTAATTTCACGTGGTTGTATTGGTGTTTATTTAGTCGAATAATTATATCGTTGCAATTAATTACTTCATACTAATTTGATGTTTTTTTTTCATATGATACATATACATTTTTGTAACCCTAAATAAGAAATTATTATCTAACCGTGTCTTTTTTTTTCAGTCAAATTTTTTCATCAAAATTTTGTCTGTCATCCAGCTACGGCGCCTCGTGTGCAGTCGGCTTTGCGATAACCGACATATATAATGCGTTCGAGGCCACTGGCTGGACTGACCCAAATTACCGCACATAGTCATAATGTAGGATTCATCACAAATAACATCATCACCTTAGCTGAATTGTAATCATTTTCAAAAATTTAAATATGCACAAATAAAATTATGGATGAGTTGAATCAAATTTATCAAAGAATTAAAGGTAATCTATAAATATAATAAAATACATCATAACAATAAATCTAATCTGCTCAACACAAGTATTTAAGATGCGCCATTTGAGTAGACTACAAGTAAACTTATTTGACGGTAGCTGTAGTTATTATAATTTGCATTCGTTAATGGGAGCGCGATGGCCGCCGTAATTATCACCTGGGGGTTTCATCGCGACTAATTACGACGGACCTTGATTAAATTCACGCCAATGAACGGGACCTATTTTACATAATAATCTTGAATTTCGCAGTTGACTGGTCTGTAACTTTTGGCCTTTTGTCGGCTAAATCGGCTGGTCTTCTCTTACTACTGGTATTACTGTAGGTATACCGGAATACCTACAGTAATTTAACGAAATATTATATAAGTGAAATTTTGGATGAATATTTGTTACTCAATAATATATCTATAAACGGTTGAATTTACCAGGAATTAAATTTAGTAGTCGATTAAAATGTGGAATAGAATATTGATTATTTATTAATTTTTTGCGCTTGCGCAGCCAGTCAGCTAACATTTATATATCGAACAGGATTATTGTATATGTTCTGTATTGTTTCTGTGTGTAAGTACAATCATCATAGTAGCTATAAAATAATGGGGAATTTGCCCATAATTACCGCGCTGGGCAAGCGTAGTGGCAATCAAAGAGCGTAGCTTCGCGACGGGTTGCTGCTTCCCATCCTCGCCCTGTTACATTAGAGCTACACTCCAGGTGTATATACCGACACCTGTCCGTCCTGGTAGGTACCTCAGTCGCCTCTTACGAAACCTGGTATAGCGAGAGGTACTATTCTATTCTGCAGATTAGAGACTTATTATTGTTACCATATCAAAATAGAAGAAAATCTTGTTGTTGTTTAAATTTAAAAACAAATCCATCGCCACTGGAGAAAAGCTTCCACTAAGGCCATTATTTAGGATGATGGAATTGGATTTTAACATGATAATAACTGAAATTCTTTGTATTATCAACAATGGCGCATATACTTTTCTTAGACAATTAGAACTACTGGTAATAATAACTGTAGGAGTTGCACAATACTTCACTGTAAGCGGAGTTACTGTGTCCTATTTTTGTACACAAGTGCACGTCTAATGTCTGAGTTACTCGAAATAAGTGAGCTCCACACGTTGGAGTCTGCGTCAAAACAAATTATACGAAATTTTGTTTGAGACATTTGTAGATACTCTAGATTAGAGCTTAGGTAATACTTGAATATATTTTTGTTATAATCACTATTACATGATTGCAATTTGATTGCAAAAACGTATGCTAACAATAATTTTATATGTATATAATTTTTATGTGTAATTTTGTATATATATTTTCGTTGATATACGTATACATGAATTAAATAAAAACTGCTAAATTTAAACCATACAGTAAAGTAGAATAATGTTTTACTTAATTTTCTTTTATTTACCCTGCCCATGATTAATGTTAGTCGACTGCAGATTACAGACACCGATAACGACAGTTTGTTCCATGAATTTAACCCACGTTCACTCATACTAAAAGTGGGTTAAGCTGAATAATTGTTAGTTAATATCAAGCATTAAATGTAGTCGACAATGTTTATTTAGTTCATTTAGTAATGATTTGAAATATTGATTATCTACTTTAGTTTACAAACTAAGGAATAATATGCATTAAATATTGATAACGAAGTACATATCGTGATTTTTTAAATTTCACAGGTAGAACGAACATACATTATACAATTTTATATTAAAAAAAGAAAAAAATATATTTTATGTTTATTTAAAAAATAAATGTTACAAATACAAAATATTTTTTACTATTAACTAGTAAAAACGTAACAAACAAAGCTCCATCTTGTACTTGTAAATAATAAAATAATAATATGTTTTAAAATAACGTTTTGTGTTTAATTTAAAACAGATGTAAATTTCAAAGTAAATAAATGTTACAAAGGACTGATCTGGCATGCTCAGAACTGCGGTAGGTGGGTAATAATTACTTTCAAGTAATTTTATTTCAGTAATGAGGAAGCATATACGATTCCAGCTAATTTTTAACGCAGCGAAAACCGCGGCGCACGCGTCGATCCCGGCCTGGCCGGAAACTGCGTCTCCAAGTTAAATATAGCCCCAGACAGAGACAAGAACAACATAAAACTGCAGTTCATGAGTTGAGCAAAAAGAGATAGATAGTTTTTGGTCTATTCATCGTAAATCCAATTTTAATCATGTTGAAATTAGTGTTAATTTGGCAACTTCAGGCGCGGCCTTTAAGGAACTGAGAGAGCGTTGAAGGCACAGATAAGTTATCTTAAATTAGCTATCAGAATATGCACAGCAACAATGTTATCTATCTCAGTGCATTCATAATATCTCGTTTGACAACTGTTCCTTCAAAATTTTATTTTAATAGTAGTGTATGGGGAAAAAATATAATATTATGCACGCATGTGGTACGATTGCACTGTCTTGTAAACACAATTAAAGGTCAACCTATTTATCATGTCGGCTTATAGATAATGCAAAGATTCAAAAAGAATGATTGTAAGTGGTAATTATAGCTATTGTAATTAATTTGCTGACATAGAACCAACATGATTGCTAATTGTTATTCATTGTTTGCCTCCCATTGGCTACCAGGTGAGGTCTGCGCGATTCAGTGGTGTTCCGGTGACTCATCCTATAATATCCGTTTGGTGCGTTACGCCAAATTGTTTTTTATACCCATGTAATAAAATCGTTTTTTTGAAATTACCTTCTCTCGGCCAAGTCCATCATGGCGAACGGCCATTGTTATTCTAAATATGTGTTTAGTATTTTTAGACTATTCTTTAAAGTAAATGTCTGTGACGTCAGATAAATCGTTGACCCATATCCGTGTTTTATAGGACTACCTAAACGTAATAGAACAACATAAGGAGCAATGATGCAAACTTTGCTTCAAACCATATTTTAAGTGGAGGCGATTCACTAAACACATAGTTTCTAAGGCAATGCAAATAAACGGTTTGTTTATGCGTAACCAACCAAAGGATACCAATTTTTTATCAGTAAATATGTTTCTAATATACATTTATGTACAAAAAAAAACAAAACTTCGTTTTAAAAAGGAGTTATCTTCGAAGCATTTATCTAACAAATTAGTGCATTTACTATCTAAAGTTATCAGACGTTTGTTTTTACCACTCCAAATATTTCTTTAATAATTTTTCCCTAATGAGGTCATTGCTCTCACATTTAGTTTGTGCTTCGGTGCCAGTGATAAAACGCCGTTTGCATTGGCACAATACTCAATTCTTCTGGAAAACTGAAACTGGCTTCTGGGAAAACAATATGATTTTTATAAACACTATGGGTTGCGGATTGCGTTTTCGCGTGTTCTTTGATACCTAATAACAACGTCTTTATAAGGCATCACTTTGTGTCATTTGGCATCACGCCCAAAAAAAGTGGAAATACTGTAAGAAAATTAAGCGCAATATTGTTTGCAACAAGATCCATTGGAGATACAAAAACCGTTGATTGACTTGTGAATGGGTTCAAAGATTTTTGTTTATTAGTGTTGTTGTTGCGAAGTGTCAACCCCTACCTAGTGTATTCACACACTATCTGTCAAGCCTGATCGGATTTCCTAAGTGGTAGGAAATCGTCATCAAAGCAATGTGAACCTTGGGTTGTTTGACATAGTATCGGAAATATAATGTTGATCATTAAGTTTATTAGGGCGAACGTACTCTGATGGAAGCAGGGTATCCTTAAAAGTGCATACCGCATTCTCGTTATCCGCTCTTTTTATATGGTCAAGTTTATTTCTTGATCTCGCTGAGTAATGGCTTATGGGAACAAACGAATGGATTTAATAGAATGCTTGTTACCAATGAAATAGACATAAACATTAGTCTATATCCGAAGATATAAAGAAAACAAAAACAATTTCAATTCGTGTCTATAAAACAAAAAAATATATATATTTTTGTGCGAATATGCATTTATTCGATAGTTAAACCAAGTATAATATTATATAAGCTAATATCGAGGCAGTTGGACGTTTTTTACCGAAAGCTAAACCAATAAATTTACATAAAAAGAGATATTAATATAAAAATAGTTTTAATAAAAAAGATTTTTGTATAAAATGTTCTAAAAGGGAGATCTATAAATACGTATTATTGTAGTAAATACCTTGCTAAGAGTGTTAAAACAGATCTCTAATCAAATTGAATACTTAATGCGATGTCGATTTTATAAAACTATCAAATTACCATTATGCCAATGCTGTTTTGTAACGTTTGTAATTGGTAATGCATTGTTGCTTAGGCAGATCGACCACAGTTCATTCATATGAGACGAACAACAAAGCCTGTAATGAATTAGTCGGTCAAATAACTAACGCATATCGATCAATCATGCAAAACTTAACTTGCATGCATGCGAGTCACGTAGCATGGGCGACGCCAGGACCTGTAACTAGTGACGTTACGGAAAACATAGCGGTTCGTTATGTAATCAGAAAAGGCAAAAGACAATTAAATTTCGCCAAGGAGTTTGCAAGTGTTTTGGAATGTTTAATACTACTGACACTAATCAAAAGCTTTTGTTTTTCCTTTGTCACTTTCTTAATGGTTCCGCTGGGTCGAGAGATTGATTTTGACTTAATTTTTTTTTATTTAAATAGTACCGTTCCGGTGGCTGCTTTGTAGACTATCTAGTTTCCTTTACAAACATATTGTGTAAGTTAGTGGAAACGTGTTTAAAACATATTTGAATTATATTGTGATACCTTTGATATTTATAATAATTACATTTCAGACGATAGCAATACTAGCCTACTTATATCACTTATAATGCGATACGGTTACGATTATTCGTGTGTTTACAAATTCGACGGTTAGTTGTCAAACATAAATTATATGTAAGCTCTGATTTAAGATTATATTTCAATTTGTTCAGTGTTATGCCTCGATTTAATGTATAGAAATCTTAAAAAGACAAGGTGCTTTTTACCAGTAATTACTTATTTAATAGCGACCCATTCATTAGCAAGTTAATTTAAAAGGAAAAAATTCATACCTAATAAAAGCAGTAATATTCACTGAGCCATAGTAGTGATTTACACACCAATTAGTAGCTGTGATAAATCTGTGTCAGATGGTATTCGAGAACGGTTTTAACAACTCGCCTATATCGGGAGTCCGTAAACGACGCCATAATGCAGTTGAAATACTAATAAGACTTCATAACGCAGTTGAAAAACAAATATTAATGGCGTCTGACGGATGGACGGGCGCTAGCGGCGCGGGTGCATACTTGTAAAGTGAAGCTTTAGAACGTAGTAATGGACATTTTGTAAACAAACTTATGTGTTTACGATAAAAGTATTGTAATTTAACACCCTTAACGTCGTGTACAACTTAATTTCAATATAGATAACTGAGTTTACATGTGCCAATAACTACTTCTATTGATTTTCTAATAAAATTAGATTTTTTTACCTTAAATAAAATTAATAGTAAATTAAGACAATTATTTAGGATACCTCAAAGTAGCCGTGCACATTAAAAAAGCAGTTTTAATGTGCAATTTGTTGTACAATTGTACACTTACTAAGGAATATTTTCGTTTAAAAAGCACTAACAATTCATAACTATTATTAATAATCCATAATTTTTTTTTTTTCTTAAGCCAGACGTCATGTTTGAAAATCTCAAGCATCCCCATTAGTCATTTACCGCATTTCCGAATATCCGAATAGGTCGCCGCACGCGCACCCATCTATCTAGAGGCTAAATTTAGCCTGGGGGCGGCTACCTGGCGAACTATAAATACGAACACTTTCATCGCAGGGCGTGACCTGTACATCAGCTGATGTTTGCAAATAATCAGGTCATTATTACCCACAACTGCTTAATAAAATGGACTTCTCAAATAGTTTTTAGATTATATACTTATAGCATTAGTACCCTTGCCTGTTACCTACCACCACAGTAGTCCACGCATTGTTGTATTTAATTCTTTAAATCACAAGGTTGGCAACACGCTAGTAATATCTTTACTATCACATATATATGTATATATATATATATATATATATATAATAAATATGTATGGCAAAGTCAAGTCAAGTCAAGTCAAGTCAAAGTATATTATATATATAATAGGAGGAATTAACCACTAAAGATTTTTACACAAAATAATAAATTGTTTAAAACTAAAGATATTTTTTAAATTTATAACATTAGTGTTGCACTTGTTATTGCTTATAAATTTTAAAGAGGGCTATTCATACTATTTTTGATTACTCTTACGCACCTTTATGATTTACAGGTAAATCTACAATAGTGTTCCATAAAATATTTTACGGAAGCAGTTTGTAGAGCATATCGGCGATATAAAGGTCGCCGGGCCCCTCCTTATAAATAACTGGCCCTAGGGGGTTGTAAAAGCTGCACAGACGCCCCTGCAGTAATACATCAAGATATCAAGTGCTTCATAAGGAAAGGGGGTTTATTTTCGATATTTCTAATGTGTTTTGTGACAGGAGTGACAGCGGACGGTGGATGGACGGATTTGATGCTTTTTTCTTTTATTTTGTCCAGTTTTGGCTTGGATACGGAAATCTGTGTGTGGAATAATTTGTGCTGACATCTCATAATTATTTTCAATTATCATTAATTTTAAACTCCTTTGTTTGTAGGTGGATATAGAATTCTAGAAGATAAATATAACATACATATTTTTTATACAGTCATAGTCTTTTCCAATGCCCATAATTATACAGATCGAAATCTTATCTTACGCTACCATCAGAAGCGGCACACATAAATTCATAAGACATGTTGGTTTTATATTTCCAAAAGAAAGATTTATAATCCACTTTGTAATCTGATTAAATAATTAAAAACTCAAAATAGATTGTCACCAGACGCCTTAGTCGGAAAAGGTGAAATATATTTTTGGCAACGACTTCAAAACATTTGTTTGTTACTGAAAAACTGCATTTAATTTACAAATGGAATGTCCGATTGACATTTTGGACAGTATTTCTCATATCTTAGACCATTCTTCTTAAGTTTTATTTTAATTTCCACTTCAACATATCTCAGTATAGTAGTCAATACAAACATCCAATAAGACTGCAAGATTCTAATAAAGGAAGTTGAAAACGACGTAGTAAAGAATCTTTCATACCTGCATCGATATCAAAATAGGGCTTATAAGTATTATCCTCATGATCGGTAGGTACCGCCATTTATAGCGGCTGGGTGCAGTGGGTACTTAGTACGCGGTGACAGCCTAGGCAGAAAGCTAGGGTGACCTTAGTGTTTTATGTTTATCGATCTGGTAAGTTCGCGTGTAATACCTATTTGAAATGATGCTCGGATAAATCACACTGTATTTATAAAGTGAATTTTAAAATGACACATCACCGTATCGCGCGGCAAAATGTTGCGGAATTGTATTTATGTATATGCTCATTTTAAACAAAGGCCGGAGCTTTCATAAAACTTTTCGTTAGTTAAGAGTTTCGTTAGTTAGCTAATATTTTGGATAATTTTATTATCCAAAATATAAATATTAATAAACAATTACATTTTGAAAAAGTTATTTTACACAAACGAAATTTTAACATTGACTATCGGTTGTTTAAGATTTTTCGTTTTAAGAGAATAATATAACAACTAATAATAACAACCATATTTTCCAAAGTTTTTATTAAAAAAAAACTGCCATAGTGTTTCGAAACGAAGCAATTAACAGCATACGCGTTCCTGGCCACCCTACGCATTGTGAAGGGAGGCAGATCCCCGGCAGGCGCGCACCTCGGTTGTTCAATGGAGGCACAATACGCCATGCTATGGCGGGAAGCGCAATCGATTGTCGGGTCAACGACACGGGAACTGACCTTTGAACGGCTCAGCTGATCGAACTGCGTTACACATTTGCATCTTTCATTAAAAGTATCGACGCTTAATCGAATTATCTGTTATTTGCATTCCAAATAAGCTTCTTAACGCTCATTTGTTTTATGCATCCACAACCTGTTCACATTGTTTTTCTTAGGTACATACTTGTTTGTAATTTATTTTTTATATGTAACGTCGGTTTGTTATCGAACTAAGACGCAAGGCAATAAAATTGTTAGCATAGTATATATTACGTGATTATAAATTATTATAAAGCAAATATCAAATATATTATTTATTAAAACATCGTTGTCACGTTCTGTCAGTTATAAAATAGATTTTATCATAATTGTAGGTAAACATTACTATAATAATTATTTCAAATCTATACGGTGTACGTATAAGCAGTTGACACTGATAAAGCACGTCAGTTGTTGCCCTGTCTTTCAAATGATAAGTTGAACAATATGCAACAATTAACTTACCGTACAACGTAGGTACAACACGTAATTAAATATAACCTCGCTTTCAGTGCTTATTGGGTTCCAATAAAGTTTGCAAAGAATTTCATATTACAGATCTTGTGCGAGATGAAACGTTCTCTCGTAATTTAATACAATTTTGTACTAGTATGAACATATTAATCTCTTCAAGTTATTAACTCAGTTATAATTAGTTCTATACGGTCGTTACACAATTTTTTAAACCTTAATTTAAAGACGGTAAACTTTCATACTAACTTTGCACCCCGCTTTTACCCCCTAAGGGGGTGAATTTTCAAAAAACCTTCCTTAGTGCTTCCGTACATCATTAAAGGACCCCTTGCGCAAAATTTCAAGTTTAACACTTATAGTTTAAGTTTAATTTTTCAATCCTTAAAGTTCCTACGTTGATATTATGTGAGTCAGTCAGTCAGTCAGTCAACTTCTCCTTTTGTATATATAGATCTACAATTGCGTTCACATAAAAGGTCAAAAGCAAGAAGGGACGACCTTCGTTCGATAAATCCTTTTTTGTTGTTAAAAATCACAATTTTCTCCCCATAATGGATTTGAATGTCGGCTGAGCCAGTCTCACTTTCTGCGACCCACATAATGTGAAGTAACCCGCGCTGCTTCGAGATGAATCATATTGCCAAGTCTTTCATCGAAACGATAAATAATATGTAGGTATTACGTGAATTGTAACTGTAAACTCCGATCCAGATATGAATCATTTCTATACCTGTTTACAGTTATTTTAATTGTCAACTCGGTTTCGAAAGAGTAACCTCGATTTGTAAACTAATGTACAATGGGTTATAAATATAATAATAATATTATTATATTTAGAGCCCAGTATTGATCCGAACCCTAATCAGAACGGGATATATCTAACTCTTGAATATAAAATGAGTGTCTAATTCGAACCTAATCACAAATTGACTGTCAGGCATTCATCAATCATACGAGTACTGGCGCACATCAAATCAAAATCGGCCATCGGAGCAGCTCCTATGAATAGGTGAACGACTCTTTTATTAGGCTGACATCGGATTATTCAATCAATTCGCTCTCTGTTTTGAACAAATATTCGTATTAAATCGTTCTACTAGCGGTGATTTAAATACACAAATTGGGAGCAATAAAAATGCCAGTTAAATAAATACGTCACAAAAAATAAGAACATAATTGACTAGGATGTGTCACGAGAATTTGCAATGGCAAATTGGGCGCTTGACTTAGGTGTCAAATTATTCATTGATCGTATCCATTATAAGTATGTAATTAGGTTTTACCGTGTATAATATTGAATCAAAAAGAAATCATATTCTGATATCAACTGATGTTGTTTTGTTCATATATTTATGTGACTACAATATCACTTTCTTTTTTACGATAGTAGAAGTCCTTGAAAGGCATTATTATAATGTACTGATTGCATATGGAGACCCGCCAAAAATAATTCAAAAACTTTTAGCGTTTTTACTACGGGCTACAACAATTGCTACATTATAATTTACGTTTTATTGTATGAAATATAATATTCATATTCATTGAATAGCATAGATAAAATTTATTACAACTACATTCAATCTTTATATGCAATTACTGAGGAAGTAATATATCACTTTGTTATTTATGCCTTACCCAGATCCAGCTTTTGTTATCATCACATCAATTATATCATGTTATTTTGCTTTACTTTACATTGACTAATTCGTTATAAATTATCTATTTTGGCAAAGTTTTTCTCATTGACTTCTATATTGTGTATGTAAATATATCAAAGTTTTATTCGTGTATACATTATACCGATTTTTAGCTCATTCATAACATTTTCAGTTATAATTCTTTGAAGTCATCTCAAAGAGTCCCAGGTTTTATAACTTAAACAATCAACTGACTGCACCTACCTGGTTTAAAATTAAAGAGTATCGATCAGGAACGCCATAAAATTTTATTGGCACGTAAATAATCTTTTTTAAAGGGTAGTTACTTGTCAATCGTTTATTTGGTTCTGACTAGACTACTTAAGTGATTGAGGGAATCCAAATTTCTATTTTATTGTCAATTCGCGTGATATAACTAAACATTAGATTTTATATTTAGAGGTTTTTAATAACCCTTGTTTAATCTAAGATAGCGTTTTTGTACGAAATTATCAAATTTCAATAACTTATATGAACAGTATGAGCCAACAATAGAAAATTGTAATATAATTCTGACCGGCAGACTACGATTATATTACAAATATTATAATCATCATTGTCATAGTAGCCGTAAAACTTTATCGACATCTACAGACAGGTTTCCCCAAAAAGGAAGATTTTTTTCCATAATTTCCGCACTAGGCAGGCTTGATGGGAAATAGCTTCGCGATGTGTATTCTACTGACAATCCCCGCCTTGCTATCTGACGGTTCCGGTACTTTATTTGCCTTTTACGACACCTGATACAGGTACTATACTACTTATCCGGTACCCGACGGCCGCTGAATTGCCATAATTTTATGAAAACTAGAAATAACGAACACACATCTAGACCTGATGATCCAGCTTGTGACAAATCTCACCACAAAGAACACTAAAAATCAACGCTGTGACACACAAAAGCATTAAAGTTAGTTTGTACAATAAGATAGAAAAAGATATTAATACGCACAGCACAATCTCTGTACTCTATTTTGCTTGTACGTTCTGCGGAGACATGGACACAGACTAGTAAACAAACAGAGGGACAAGTTTAGTTTATCTGCGACCGGTGATTCGTTGCACGTGTTGTTCGTTATAGACTAGACGTCGTTCGGCGCCAATAATTGATGTTTAAAGATATAGGTACAGTTGTTTACATCGTTGAAACGTCATATGAGATAAGAAAACGCAAAACAAGATCATTTTTATCTTCGATCACCGATTCTATAGGAAAATAATTATGATACAACCCAAAAAACAAGTTTCCTTTTCACCCCTATCATCTTGCTGATACATACCTCGTCCACTTTTATGTAACTATTTTTTTTTTTGAATTAGGTTGACAAACAAGCCTACAGTCCACGTGATAGTAAGCGTTACTACAGGTTATGGACGCTTGTAATATCATAAGGATATCACTAGCACGTTGCCTTGTGAAATTAAGATGTTATGTCACAATGTCACTGCCTTTTTCACCCTAGAAACCGAAACACAGCAATACGAAAACTCCTACTTGGAGGTAAAAATAGGTGAGAGTGAGATACCTTTGTATGAGGTATACCTCATGTTACAGTAAAGGTACTTTGTTTTTAGTTTAGGTTCTACCAGCGCTCCAGGGTTTTTCCCGCATAGTTCCCTTTTCCATAATAATATGGAGATAAAACATAGCTCGTATTATCTGTCTATAACATAGCTTTTTTTTAGTTAAAAAGGTGTAGAAATCTATTCAGCAGCTTTTAAGAATATTTGTTACAAACCAACAAAATTAAAACCCCGTTTACATATTTTTATATACAATTTACAGCATCCTATTTATGAAAGAAATAAAAGATCAGTTCATCAGTTTTTTGCCTATACAAATCTTTTCTCTTTATGATATTATATATTAGATTATGTTTTGTGGTCACACTTCCTAACATCAATTCAAATATGTTAAATCTAGTTGAACCCTCTGTAAAGAAAGGGTATAAATATATTGCCAGTATGAGGACGATCGATATATAATTATTTGCATCCTACGCTGCAGTTCGCAAGCACCTAACGAACAACACAACAAATTGTTCCAGTTGACGTCGTTAACGCGTGAATCACCGGTATTATGCGAATAAAATCTGCGGGTGGCGCCGGTACCCGTCTTCCATACTACTCATCTTAATAATATCTACAGTTTGCATCTTTATCCCTTACGCCTAAAGGTGGATTTCGTAACAATTTTATTTTTCACAATTGCTCATTTATCTTGTCATAGAACGACAATAAAGTGTTTAAAAGAAGTCTTAATATTTTACTGTGATAATTCACAGCTTTTTTATTCGGTCATGATAACTAGTGACTGGACCGGGACTACGCAGGTATTCAAATATTTAGTACAGATGAAATTTGCAAGCTTTCAAGTTTTTAGTATTAGCGGGAATCTGTATGCAGAATCCACAAATTAGCGGCACTTTCTCTAAGCACCTTACTATCACGAAGTGGCTATCCATCCATCTACTTGGAGCTTATTGTCAAGAATCGTACAGAGGAATTCAACAAATTCTCTCCTCAACTTACGTAGGTGCTAAAAGAGCTCAACAAATCCGTCTGGCACGAACCGCGAATAAAACAAATGCCAGAAAGTATTTGAATTTTTAAATTGTTCCAACGAATCCGGTTCCGGTGGTTACCTTTGATTCCTTCGTAAAATAAACAATGGGCATATTTGTTCTGCATCTTCTTTGTTCCTGCTTTTACCTACGGGAATATGTTTGCTCTATTTTCTTTGTGATAATCACATTTTTTTAATCACGGTAGTTTTACATCGTTAGTGAAGAAGCTTTACTCACACCAACACTAATGTTCTTTTAATGCAAAATTTGTAGGAATTTTACGAAAGTAAAATAAGTAAAAACTACCTGCAATGACAAAGCGATTGGTAATTATTTCATTATAATTATTTAACTGTAATTTATTAATTAATTAATTACAAATTCTGCAGAAACATTGAAAGTAAATATTCAAGGAAGTCATCACGCAACCGAAACATTCTTAAATTATCCTTAGGACCTCGTGAAAGTCCCGCGGTTCCGCTCTCTTGGACTCCAATATTACGTCGGTCTCATATCAATCAACTATAAATTACCCTTACAATGAAATTGAGCCACAGGATGTAACCCATCACGACCATTGAGGAGCTTTTCTGAACTTGCTTTATGCCCCTAATTTGTTATAATGGACTTTAATTACTACGACATAGAGTTAAATTTTGTACGATCTGGCTACAGGCTGATTAGCGTTGACCCAACAGCCGTTTGATATTAAATAGAGAAGTACATAAAAAATATTTACAGATTTTTTTATTGATAGAATATTTTAGTTATTCGATCAATAATACTTGAAACAGTCGATTGTTTCTGCCTATTAGACTGTTGTCTATTAGATAGCCTGTGAATCATTTTGGGTTAACTTTTTAATGCCGTCAGAAGTGTTTTTCTAGTTAAATTAACCTTGCCAATAATAATTCCAAGATATTGATTGCAAGAATAGACTTTTTGTTGACAAAAAGCTGTTTAGTGTAATTGGACCGACGGTTTATTGAAAACGAGTCGTTCAACTTGTTAGTCGAACACGGCATACACCTCCTCGCCCCATGGATATGTTTATTTGATAAATTTGATAAGGTACAGTACACTGGTATGTACATAATCGACTGAAGAGTGACTGATGGATTTAGCCTGCGTTCCACGTGCTCGTAAAAGTAATAAACAAGAACGGGGGGCACAAACTGGCTCGTAAAAACATCTATCATTATGGTTTTCTATAAAAGTTAGTGCCACACTCGACTCGACGACAACCGAGTGATTTATCAAATGAACATAGGACTTTTTTATTACATTACTTTAAAGTACACCCTATATAAAATAACACATATATATCTTGGTTATCAATATATTGTTTTGGTATCGCTCGAGCCTGGTTGTTGTAATAGGTATTAGTTTGTCCTAACAACTGACTGTTTATGCCTTAAATAAGAAAACAACCGACGTTCTGTTGTTTTGTTGTAAATTAACTTCATCAGTTGTTGAACTTAAACAACTTTTTTAAAGTGTTCATAATAATAACATTAAAGGAAAAGGCATGTTTAGTTTTGGAACGATTAATATAATAAATATCATGTGTACAAAAAGAATATTACAATCGTCTAGTTTAAGTTTCACACCGGTTTCATTTTCGCGTTCTATCTTGCAAACTGCTGCAGCGCGTCCAAGCGAGCTAATGAGAAAATGTACTCGACGGGAGACCCATCTCAACCTGACAATAAAATCGGGATATCTCCCATTTTCCCATTTTCGAGAGCGCCGGTCAGACGGTCAGACACATTAATATACCTGCTTCGATAAGCACCGCTGGTCTAGCTAGAAGAATAGAGAATAATTTATTTCGACGTATTTGAAATCTTGTACCCACGATCTACCCCAGCGAATGCGATGAAAGTAATTTTATGGCGATTTTTGCATACTTTGAAAGTGGATTATTATAACTTTAGTAGGGATCCTGTTTTTTTCTAGACATAAATATAGCCTATATATTTATGTTACTCAGGAAAATGTAGCATTCTAATGATGAATAAACTATCGAAATCCGTCGTAGTTTTTGAGTTCATTTGTGGCAAACATATAAAAGTGTATAAATACAAAAATACTTTACATTATTAAACTAACTTCATTTAAAAATAAGTTAGATCCAAAATCATAGCAATTATTGTGACTGATTAAAATGACGATATCGATGTACAGAGGACACTATATTTCTATATTGTCATTAAAAATATATATATTTCAAAAATGTATTTTCCTTATAAGTAAAACCAAAATGCTCCGTAATTAAAGATTTATTGTCTTAGTTAAATACCTTTGCGTATTTTATGACTGATAGAAATATTTTGTGCCATCTTACTGCAGATAGAAATCGCGTCGAGTACTTACTGCGAATAAAACTCATACCGCATAAAATTTGATAGACATGATTGGAATTTATAATCGAAACGTCATAAATTTAAAAACATTTTGTGACGAAGAAAAAATACTGCCTACAATACTTTCCAATAAATATAAATGAATATATTGGCGTATGAATTATTTCGACAGGTCATTGCGATGTGTGAATTGTTGCTCAAGTGACGAGTCGTTCCATATATCACGATACTCGACAACGTTCTGTTATATACAGCTTCATAATATATCAATCAAGATTAAAGCCGTCTTTCATAACCTCTGTTAAAGTCAAAAGTTCCAGATTATCTTGCGCAGTAGTCATCTGTAAAAATATTATTGTGTATGTAAATACTTGCAGAGAATCTGTATATATCTGGTTCGAGTATGTCTATATAACTTGCCGTTTTACAAGAACAACAGTGAATTATGTATGAAAGAATCACAGGTACTTCCAACCAGTTAAATGCAGAACATTCTGGGTAGACCATTACAATATAAGTTAAGAGAACTCTTTATGTTCTTCCACAACCAAAGTACATTTCTGTTTCAACTTCAATTTGAAACGCATATTTGTGTGACGTCCGGATTTAACTAAGACTCAGGGTTACTCAATATTAGATAATATTATAAATTTAACCTAGGATACTTTCTTTTTATACTTATAAATATACAGTCATAGTTGTCACACTTAGGTGACACAAAAACAGTTTCGTTAAGTTATAATTTACTCTCCTTAATATCAATTATTTAACATGTTGAAACAGTAAATCACAAATATAATAAACATTACCGAATTTTACGTTCATGAACGATTCATGTGACTTTTCTTTGACCACCCTTACAACATAAAGCCTAAATTTAATACATAAAGTCAACGCAAAGTGAAGGTAATAAAACAGGTCGATACAAGTAATAAAATGGTATTAAATAAATAACACAGCGCCGCAATGGCACCCCTGGCACACGAGTAACTAAGTATTTACTTCGTCATGCTTCTTTATGGGGAACGTTTATCCCCATTACTACCGCTAAGCTAGGCCTGTGTGGATCCAAATACTTCAACTGTGCTATATTTTATTACATACCGTATGCATATTTCATTTTTTTTATTCCTAATTAGTCGCCATTCTGTACTTTATTGATCCCTAAAATAATTTAAAAGCCGTAATAATTTCAAGTTCCCTAGTAAGTATAGAGTACATTTTAAGGTTAGACTCGAAATAACAGCACAATATCGCATACAAATACTAAAGGCAAAATAAAAACATTGCACCAATACTTGGAAAGTGCTTGCTTAATAATATTTCGTACATAAAATTGTTTGTTTCAATTTTATTAATTTATTAAAAAACTACAGTTTAAACATATTTTACAAAACTTAATTTTGTAACTTACGCATGGATTTTATGTATATTAATATAGAGATAAAAATTCAAGATGTTATAACAAAAAAATATTACGCAGTTAAATGTATAGCCTTTATCGATTAGAAAAGAAACCATTAGATGGAAAAAAATGTAAAAAACTAAGATTTGAATAAATACAAATTATATTCGATTCGATTTTATTAACAACCAAATAAAATGATGACGAAATATATAAAAAATAAAAATTGCAAATTATAGGAAAGCTATTTAGCTTAAATAAATTATAGTGGAAATCTATTTAACACAAGGCTCAACCCTGTGTAATACAGGATTAGCTCTAATCGTATTTCAAGATTTATCATCCTTTAACTTCTCCTACTATACACCATCGAACCAATATAAAATGTCAAATGAAGTAACTCTTAGATGTCGAACTGTACTTATAACATTAAAAACACAAATAGTCAGACTTTGAATAGGTGGATTTTAAGATTCTGGAGTAGTATTTCACGCCGTCGATCGCACACAGACGGGTAGTATGTGTGACCATATTTCTTTATTCTCTCCATGATTAAGGAGCATTGACTCACTGCTTTGTTGTCTACATATAGTGCTCAAAATGGCGGTGGCCAATTCACCAGCTGTGCAAATATCACATATACTATGTAATAATAATCAATGTGTTGTTGTTAATTATTTAACTCGATTATTCGAATTTGGTCTAAGGTTGATCAAAAACTTAAGAGCAATGATTAAAAACGTTATTTTTCTTAACTCGACTTGATTGGTTATCAAATTTTGGACTATATACACATTATGCCCGTTCAAAGTTTTTGACAATGTTACCTTAAAATACTTAGCTCTATTTAATCTGATAAAGTTTGTTTATTTCGTTTATCTATCAAGTACGGTGGTTTATAATTTCAAATCATTTTACTTTTATATAAGTAAACACACGTACTACAGCTTAGAGTCACGCATATGTGCTAATCAAATATTCAATTATTTGCTCGGAGGTTCGATGCTCTTTTTATACAAAAAGGTCAAATAAGTAATTCACTTTGGTTTAGTTGAAAGATTTCTAAATCATTTCGTATGGTGCATAAAATAAATACATTGTTATTGCAGTTCTGAAAAATGAACGAGCGCTCAGTTAGTTTTTGATCAGTTTTTATAGCAACTTTTACTGTTTTAATAACTATAAAATGTTACGAATGATACATTTCTTTTGGTAAAATAATACTTCGAAATCATTATAAAACTACATCAACTATTTATGGTTAGTATAAAAAAGTAAGTGTCGTGTCACTATGTGGATTTTGAGTGACATTCTCGTAACTATGATTAATGTACTCAAAGTACACAAGGCAATATCGCCTTGTTTACGTACACACTTGTACGTACACAAGGTGATATTTCAATCTAAACAAATACATTAAAGTTTTGCAATCCATATAAAACATTAATGATGATATAAAATTAGTCGTGAATATTTGACAGACGAGCATCTGTCGTCTTGTTTATACCAGGATATCAAGAAACAGATCACATATTTTTACAGAACAGTACAATGGGTATATATATATCTTGTGATATATATATATCAGTGTCAGTATGTTATTTTTGTACATCAATAAAATGATTATGATGAAAAGTGATGATCATACCGGACACGATTATTACACATGTGAACGTCTTGCCATGTTTTCGTGTCACTTCAACAATGATGGTATTAATACCGAGAACTTTTATACGTCAATTATTATTACTTAAGTATATTCTAAGACATAAATTGGTCACGTGAGAAGTTCGGATTGTATAAACGAATTTTAAACTTTATGCCATATAAAATTAAGGTCGTGAAATACCGTGGTATGATTAATTACGTGCAGAAGGATACTGTCTAGACGAGTGCAGTAATGACGTGGCCGGACATTTATTGTCGTATTAATATATTAGAATGCAATAATGAATAGCTCGAAGTGCATATGGAACATAATTTTCCCTGATGATACGGAAAGTTGCAGGTCAACTGACGTTTTCCTGAAACGTTTAAGAGGGGTCACTGTCATGTGGGGTTTTCATAATATTGAAGGGCAAATGATAAGTAATATTACTTTATTAAAATATCAATGCAAATTAATTAAATTAACATGTAATTCTGAGGAATAATAGAGTATGAAATATAGTGTACCCATTCATGAGTTTCACTTTAAATAAAATAAATGTAGCTTATACTGCAGGATCGTAGCAAGTGGAGATTCATATTCTCTGCCTACCCGGATGGGACACAGGCGTGATGTATGTATGTATACTTCTTCAGATCTTGATTACAATGTCAATGTAGTAGCGAGTTACTTACTTATACTTAGTTATTAGTATTATGATATTTTTCATGATATTTTTTAATGATATTGTTGACATTAAAAAGTTTTCACATATAAATAAGCATACTTTATATAAAAATAACCTATTATAACAAACATTTAAATAGTTTAAAAAAACGTTAGTTCGGTTGCTTCGATTCTAATCATACTATGTTTGTAAGACTATAGTTACTTTTATCGTTATTTATACTTATATTATACCAAAAAAGGCTATCTGCTAAAAAGTCTCTACATTGTCGATTTAACTCTTACAGAGTCTGAAGGAAGATACATATGAAAATCTTTACATTTTATTATTTATCCTATTCATGTTATCACTAGTACATTGCCAACGTTGTGATTTAAGATATTATGTCATATTACCCTGTAATTTCGCTGCCGTTCTCCCTTCAAACCGGAACACATTAATGCGAACACTGCTATTTGCCGGTATAATAAGGTAAAGTGTGAAGTACTAATGCATACGAACTATAATGTGGGTTTACCTCTTTCTATGCAATATAACTATAAAATTGTTTTATATTACAATTAATTTACAACTTGTATCAATTATATTTATTTCTAGTTCAAATTAAATGAGTAATACTATACTCCAAGATGGTTTAATATTCAAGATTTTATCATGTACACCCAATTTAATATTATCGAATATCGCATGCTTGTTCACAAAGTCTAACAATTCGTAAATAATTTAATGTTAGATTGTTAATTGAACAATACGGCTTATGAGACACGTCGCTGAATTCAAAGCGAGTGTCGCGACGCCATGTATGTTGCATTGGGCTTGCGTTTGCATCAGAGTCACCCAGGGGTGACATATCTTTAATCATTAATTTTTGAAATATATTATTCCTTGCGATTTGGCTATAATATTTAGACTAATTTAAATGTAATGTTCTAGACTAATTGTTCAAAGGTGATGAAATGGAGGGCTAAAGTAGAGTTATTTTTATTTATAAAACTTTATTACATACTTTACATTACAAACATCAAGGCTAACTGTTCGTAAGTTCTACCAATCAACCATTATACATTCTTAAAAACAATTTGAGATGTATATTTCTATGCATATCAACACTCATATACAACGATATACTCGTATGTATAGCGTACGCCAGAAGGACAAGTAAACAGTATATTATTTGGGAAACTGTATAAAAAAAAGAAACCGAAGAGATGGTTGGAGAATTAAAAATCACAAATTATCAATACAAAATACAAATAGTTATATATTGTACCTGTATATGGTGTACTTATTCGATTAATAGTCTTTAGGTAATACAACTTAGCTACGGCTTCAAGAAGGCGCTCTACTGTAAGATTATTACCTAACAAGTGGATACATTGCGTTCAGAATGAAGTGAGAATAAGAAAATAATTGAAATGCATTCTAATACTTTTGAGTACCAACCTACAAGTATTTGACCTTTTTCTTCTGAGCCTATTAGTTTGGAATTCTTTATGTAAGTAAATACTACTTTTTTAGAAAAATATGGCTCGTAATTTGTTCAAGTGCTATACATACATAACATTTAGCCTAGATATGGACAACATGGCTTTTTCGTATCTTCCAAACGGTGATAGAAACATAAAAAGATGAGCGATACCACAGAAAACTCTCAATTTTATTAAAAAATAAGTCAATAATGAATACAAGCTTAAATTGAATATGCCACAACTGACAGCCCTACACGTCGACACTGCAACAATGGCCACGTAAATTTTTTCCGAAAGAATTATGCGTGTTATAAATAATTTTAAAGTGACCATTCGGCAGGGCTCCGGTGAGGGATTTGCGCTTGTTCGTGACGTGTAAGTGAAATTTATAGTGACTTATAGCTTTTTCGTATGCAAAAAATATATAGCCCGATGAGTGTAAATAATGTGATACGCGTCAATTAAGCTGGTCAATGTTACAGTTGTTTATTGGTGTTATAAATAAAATTCAACTCCTTTAATCGGAATGACTCAATCATCTTTTCTTTAGACACAGAATAATAAAGGTGTTGGAGTCAACAAAATAATGTCAGGATCGAAGCAAATAACTATATTTTCAACTTATCCCAGTAATAACAATGCCTGTTTGCTTCCTTATCGTATATATAGATATATTTATTTTTTTGTTGGTATTCTTTGTCAGAAAATATGTGTATATTTTAACCAAATATAGTAGGTATTTAAAAAAAAAGTCATTGTACTCTTGTGGTTTATTGTGTGGTTTTCTTGCCGTCATAAATACCGCAATTAGTAATCAGAATCAATATTTCTTCATCACTTTCTTTTTGTTCTCATTCTTGAAAAAATGATAAAACCAAGAATTTTAATCCTCCAGGCGTTCGTTGCTTTTGACTCATTTACCATAATATTTGTCATTTGCAATCATGAAATAACATATTAGATAAACAGTGTGATCAGACGGCCTGAATTGTCATGCTAAAGGTAACCTACGTATTAATGTTGTTATATTATATAGCGGTACATTACCAAATTCCACGAACATGACAAATAAGGAAAAATTGTGCGTCTAAATAATTATAACTGCCGAAGCATTTTGCAATGTCTAAAGAACTAAAGTTAACCTATATTGACAATATCGTTCAATCTTTATTTAATGGTTTAATACATACATGTGTTTATTTTGTAAAAAAAAATAAGTTGTATTTTTATTTATGTATTTATTAGTTTACAATTTTATTATTATATGGACATATATAGTCTATTAGTATTAAATTTTCATGAAATCCCTATCACATTTTCTTCGTTTATGTCCATCCAAAGGTTGCCTGGAAGAGATTGCTATAAGCGATAAGGCCACCAATTGTATTGTAATTTATGTTCTTATTTTTTGAAATGTAATTTCTAACATTTATGCGTTCACTGCGTATTAAAATTATGAATTAATTTTAACGACTTTAAAACACAGTTTATTTAAGTTTTTGATGTTTCAATTACTCTGCGGCATTCTTGAGAACTGTTAAATTAATAGATATAAATTCTAACTATAGACTTTGTATAATCTTAATCACTTAAAGTACCTATATCAGTCAAATTAAAAATTTTATTGGGTCCAGGTGTAAGTAGCCTGTCACTCAAATATATAGTTAGTATACTCGTTCTGTTCTTTTGACATTACAAAGATACAAATTTTCATAACATCTTAAACAGACTCGTTATCGCCTGTCACCCAAACCTTTATGTCTGCGAATAAAACTCACCCGTGTGTATTAACCGTCTAATATTGCAGCGTAGTGCCCAAATGACTTTTATATAGGCAGATGTTTTTTATTTCCGCTGTACCTTTTATGGCAATTTTATTGTGAGTACGAAATTACTTCGACAGTGGTGCACTGGGGTTGTTTTGGTCGATACTCAGCTGCTGTCTTCCCTGATGGGTATGAAACATTGTTGTATATTCTAACTTGTAATAGACATATTCCAGTCTTGAATTTAAAATAATGAACATTAATCTTATAGAGTTTAGTTTTTAATTAATCAATTTTAGAGTAGTGTTGTAAAAAAACATTTCGTGTATAAATCGCACAAAGATGTTGGTAAAAATTGACCAACAGTATCATCGGATTACGACCTTCTTGCTGCATCCGAAGAGTGAAAACGAGATGTCCAAATTTGGGCTATTTCTAAGTATATAACCAAATGCTTATTAATGCAATATATTTGATTTAAAATAGTATCGTTTGTTTATCTATTATGCAGCATTACTTATGCAGCGTGATGGTGGCGAATGGCGAAAATGCCATGCCGTCTGCTTCCTCGAGCAGTTAGCAGAATATCAGTTGCTTAAACTAAGCTATGGTTAACTATTAGTCTTAATTGGCCACACAATTTCTCCTTTTTTGCTTTTATCTTACTTTCAATTACTTGTGTACATACATACATCACGCCTGAGTCCCATCGGGGTAGGCAGAGATTATGGATCTCCACTTGCTACGATATCAGCACACCTCTCTCGCTTCCCTTACTCACATTAGTCCTTTCATATACGCTCGTTTACTATTTCTGATATATACATTATTTATCTTCTGGTATATTACTTTACCTTCTACTTCTACCTACTTACTACTCCTACCTAACTTTAATTATTTTAAACAAACGTATTGTCAATCTATCTAAACTTGTCAATCGATTCCTCTAAACTATATACCTCTACCAACCGTGTATTGTATGCTACCAGTGTATGTTAAGGACAGAAAATTTAGATTTGCCATAACAATATTATTTCTCAAAGTCCCATATCACAATATAAGTGAAACTTCTCGGAATTAAGCAGAAATCGCGTTTCAGACGAGTGAACTTCGTTAAAATCTGCATAATTAATGCCGCAACACGCGTCATAGCTTCACAGTGAATTATATTAAGTCAATTACGCCTGAAATTTAGGCTTTTACAGTGCTACTTCTGCTAGGCTGTTTTGTATCGTAGCATATCGTAAATAAAATATGTAATTAGAAGCAGAATGAGGAACTAAATGTATAATCTATATACAATTAGTTCCAATTCTTACTATGAAGTAAATTTAAAAAATAAATATAAAACCTACATATTATTAATAGATGGACTGAGGGGGGCAATGGCGATGATTCTAACTTGTTCGCCAAATTTCGTGGGTTCGATCCATACCCAGGACAAATATTTATAGTTGTATGATGATATATGTGTTCGGTTGTTCTGTGTCTGGACGTTAAATATATGTATTTAAGTATTATATCTGTAATTCCTTTGTTATCTGATATCTGCAACACAAACGCATTGTTTGACTTATCTTAGAGACAGGTCAGAAACAAGATATTGTAAGATTTACTATTATAATAGGTATTTTTTGTGACTGGCTCTTGAACACAGCTATGCCAAAATTCACACAACATACAATTGCTTGAGTTATATATACACAAAATATCAACGAGTACGAACGTAAAAAACATTAGAAAACTTATAATCAAGAAGAAATCCTAAGGGCTTTCTTCGCATTTGCATACACGCAACAATTTCATAATAATGCCCTTTAAGCCAAAGTTACCTTTGATCATACCTCGGCACGTATGACATTGTGTTTAAGTTTGAAAGGAATACCAAAATTACTTAGCATAAAAGGGAAGTAATTCCCGAAGTTGGCAGTTTTTCCGAGCTGCCGGCGCGTGGCTACATCAAACGGATAGAAATAGATTGTTCGCTCGCTCCTTAGGGACTTCTGTCTGGGGAAACCTCACCGCGGTGTTTTGCTGGATATTCCTTTATAGGGATGCTTTTTGTTTTGTGCTCGAAAGTTTACCTTTGTTTTTCTAACAGCTACTTTAAACATGGGGAAGATTATTTACTCTTTATTTACTTCAGGATTTCTAATGCCTAATGTTCATATCTATCTTTCAGGCGCCAAAGATTTAATAAAGGCGCAAAAGGTTTGATACCCACCTAGGACAAATTTATTAAATGAACATTTGTATTCGTTTTATGTCTGGGTATTAAATGTATGTATTCAAGTATTATACTTGTAATTCCTCTGTTGTATGATATCTGTAGCACAAGTGCTTTAAGCGACTTAATTCGGAGTCTGGTTAACGTATAAGATTTTTCTTTATTTAATAATTATTTTATTAATTACTGTTCTAATTTCATATGAGTGCAATAGTAAGAGCTACGTTTTCTACAAGTTTATACTCTACATAGTCAGGATAAAAATAAGACCAGAGCAATCTACGAAAAATCACAACCCCTCTCACCCCTCGGGAATCGAACCCTCAACTTTAGCTTCAACCAAGTCGTAAAACCTGAAGGTAACGTTAGACCTTTTCAATCCCTTGTGTGAAGTAGCCCTCATTTCACGTAGAGCAGGACGTGTGAAGCGCCAGGCGCCGGGACGTCGCCTGACTCAGACGACCTCATTTGAAGACATGCTCGCCCAGACTGTGATGTCACGCTATGTTTACATTAGAATAATAGAGATGGCGTGGAGGGATAGGGAAATAATCAGTGTTAATTATGTCCAGACAAAATGGCATAAATTAGGGAGGCATTAACTGAACTACTGATAGTTAAACATTACACCATACAGCGAACGACAGGTTGACACGAGATGAAGTCGATGCATTTAATGACGCAATGTGACATTAATTAACCCGTTTCACTATAATGAACATAAAGCATTGCATAAAATTTATAAACATTACTTTCCTTGGACATATACGTGACGATTAACCTAATAGCATCTCAACTATAGGCATGTATGGCCATAAATACTCTGTTTATTGAAGAGACCGATTTCCGTAAATCGATAGCCTACAATAGTTATGATGATATGATAATGAAAAAGGCAGCACTACTAGAAGTAGACTTCATACAAAGGTCGTCTGCATCCGTACTTCACTCTCATCTATTTCCATCGCCTAACAGCAGTACGCATTTTCGGTTTGAAGCGTGAGAGGCAGTGAAATAACTTGGTAATGTGATATAATATCTTTAGATTACAAGTTTGCTAACGTGCTAATGATATCCTTGTGATGATAATACAAGAATCTATAGGCTGCGGTGATGCTTACAATCACTCGGTCCGTGTGCTTGTTTGTAGACTAAATAATAAAAAAATAAGGCAAAATAAAAATAAATCCAGGTCTCGTAATCGCGTGCAAATACAACTAAATATCTTATTAATCGGAAACAGTGTTTACTCGAATCTACCAACTGAATGAATTGAAAGCACATGCGATGGAACTTATAAATGAAGTGTTTGTCGAAGCGTATTTTAAGCGTCGAATTTTGACAACGATGCGGGCGGCCCAACGCGTTTGAATCGCACGTGCGTGAAAAAAAACACGTCTTATACATTTATGATCACTCGTAACACGAAAGACTTAAGGGTTAAAGTTGCGGGAGCAACATACGTCCTCCGTCGTGGGACTTCGACGCGATCAGCATTCATACGGTTAGTTAATTTTAACACAACATGGTTACAGCCACTTCGAATCTGACGAAAGATTGGGTCAGGTAACAATTGCTAATATTGGCTCGGATCAGCCAAGTGCATTTGGTTATAATCGAGCAATATATTCAACAAGTTATTTGAATGTTCGACGAGGGATCCCGTCAGCAACTGAATTAAAGATGCAAAATTTGTGTGTATTTAATTTTTACTAAAGGCACAATAAAGATCGCCGACGTATCCGCTCAGGCTACGGTCCTGCTTTTATGTGTAATAGGTTACTCAAAGGAGGATCCATATCGTATTATTTTTACAAATCAACAATTATTAATGAGATTACTATAGAGAGTATGTTTTCACCAAAAATATCATACATACTTATTACACAACATAAAATAGCTTAGAAAGAGTATGATAATATCTAGTTATCTCAGCATATAGCGCCTCCTCAAGACGAACTATTATTTATTAGCTAAAACAGTAGGATACGTCCCTAAACTGTAGACATTCCAAATTTGTTAAATATTTGTCCTCCTTGTATGTGAAACTGCTAATGAATGAGAGAGGTTGATTAGAAATTCTATAGTGTATACAATTCAGTATGTTTGTTATACTTTCACGACTTAACTATTGTACCATTTTTTTATACTTGGTATGTAAAGTCCACGCAGGAGAAGTTAGAATATTGATATATACATACGCGCTTATCAGGCGATCATTATCTCACATAATGTTCTCTGTAATAAACTGTACGGCTTCCAACGCCGCGACCCTATTCGGTGACCACCTTACGTTGCTTTTTTAAAGTCACTAAACACGGCACTTAGTATGTAGTTTAACAACTATTTGTTGACTGTGACTTGGTTTGTAATGCTTCAGTAATAAAATAATAGTGCAATGCTAAAGATTATGTCTCTACCATTATGAAACAAAAAAATAACTTTTTGAGCGTACATTTTTCTAGAATACAAATTAGCCAATGTGTGCCTTTGAGATTAGAGAAAACAAATGCACGGACAAATGAATAAAAATTTGTTAATACTTTCAATGAACAGACAACGCTCGTTTACAATTGTTTTATATGTATATATAAATTACGAAATGTGAATTTACTACTCAAGGGACACCGTACTACAATTTGAATGTTCATGATCATTAATCATTTGTCGTAGGACAATACGCTGGACACAAGCTCCAACAGTAGACAAGCCCCGGGTAACCCGATTATTGGAACAGCTAATATTAATTTGTCCAATTTCTGAAAGGCACGCGCTAAAACTAAACAGTTTGCTGCTCTTTCTTACTGTGTGGAAATGAAGGAAATGGTTTCATCTGGTGTTGTATCACTAAATTAAGTGAGATGAGATGAGATGACGCGTAAAATTTTGCGTTGTTTACGAATTATATTTCTGTAAAACTATTGTATTAATATCATACATCAATAACATATCTATTGCAGTAATATAATAATTGATTATTTTTTAAATTATTTTTATTATTCAGAATCCGTTGCCTTCTAAGGATATTATAATTTGTAGCAATTCATTTTTCGTAACAGCATTTTTATTCATTTCGTGTTAAATGTTATGTCCCCATGGTGTACCATATATTAATTTAATCCACACAATTAATCGTCACTGTAATTAAACTAATTGGTAAGGGGAGTTTTATCGCGATGCGCATCGTGCATTAAGTCATTATACCGTTACTTTTAAAACCCTAGTGAAAAGTATCAATCAACTACAAAGGTTTACTGTTTAAAATTATTCACCTTCTTTAACAAAAGATTCAAATCTAGATTTGAAAAAATGGGAATAACTTTAAATAGAGCCGAATCAAATATTTCACAGTATGAGATTCATAGTTTTGGATTTTTACAACCGATAACTTCTTATGTACCTTATTACTTCCGACCAAGAACGAAATCAGCGGGTCCAATGAGGTCGTATCTACTGTTCATGTCACCATTAAAATGCACTGAAACCACGTTGCTTTTTCGATGCTTTTTTACATGAAGTCAGTGAACTTTGTTACCCGAATTGGCTCGACTGTCTCTGACAATTTATCAACAACGGCGATGGGACGTTAATACGTCCGAAGGACTTTAATTTATTACAATTCCCTGACAAAGTCCAGTGCACGATTAATAGTTAAGATAAAGTGCAGTTCACCAGTTAAATTAATGAGGTTGGTAGTTTACTCGAGCGACGCCCAGCAATGTATGCCGAAGCACAAAGTGATCTGTAAACTTCAAGACGAAGTAAAACTTACCAATTTTTTTATCTTATTCATTATTTACATAGGACTCTTGACTTCTGGCAAGACCAAGAAGACCTTCTCTGAGTATCGATTAAGGACTCCATAGAAGTCGCTATAACTCCAGCTTGGTTGGTAAACAGCGATCAACTTAAATTATTCTTAAAGTTGATACATAAACTCACCGGCACAATTAACCGCCCACCTTTACCTTTCGTTACCCTGTTTGTTTACGTTAACTACGACTTTTGCAATGTTTCATTTTTATTACCCTTATTTTGTTGCATACGTTTGCATTACGAATGCATTTTTGCATTTAGTCGTTGTTAGACATTCTTTGCAGTAGCGTTACCGAATAAACTTTTCCTGACCTTTGTCGTGTTGTCTAGCATGAGAGTATTATTTGATTTTAGTTTTGCGTGATTGTTTGCTATGTGGAATTAAAAAATAATTAAGAGGTCCAGATAGACGTCAGCGTCTTTACAGGCGCTACAAAGAAAGATTTGCTCCATGCGCTATAACCGAAACCGTGGGTTACCATGGAGGGTTCATAATGGTTTAGGGAGGTGTTTCTTACGAGGCTGGTACCGATCTTATTATGTTCAAAAGAAGCAGTGTAAATCCTCGAAGATACGTAGAGCAGGTTCTTTACCATTTATTGAAGGCAACATCAGATTAATGCATGTATATGCAACGTGCTATACACACAAAATATTTTAATGAAGTTGGGATTTACGTATTATCATGGCCAACATGCAGCCATCTTAATTCAATTGAGTACATTTGGGATAGCCTCAAAATACGTATCTGAGCAAGAGTACAAGACCCTATTAGCGCTTTAGTCGGTTACATCCAGGACATGACACAAACAGGCTCCAAGAAGTTATTAAAGCACGAGGCGACAACATACACAATTCAAATTTTAATTAAAATAAGGTTAGACCACTGTTTTCATAACTGAAATTTCTAAATTTATGTCAATGTTATTTTTTACCAAAATAGATTTTCACTGTAAACTCTTAGATGTTTGTGTAAGGTCTTGTGAATTTTTACCATTACGATAGCTTTCAATACACCCTTTGATTAATAGTGTTTAATTCAAAATATATTTGGATATCATCAGAATCATTATTAACTAAAAATCTTAAGACTATTAAAACTTCCAGAAACTGTGTACAAAAGATTTACTCTAATGAAACACCTGCGACTTAATAAATAACCATTGTGACTTGTAATACGACTGGTGGTCTGATATTTCCTATCCAGACTAAAAACCTATTTGGCGTAACGTTACCAACTAGGTACTTATGGTAGTGAGTATAAGCATTTTCTTTAAGGATTGTTATTAAAACTAGAGTGAAAAAGTTATTAAAATCAACACTTCAATAAGTCACCGCATTTAAAACCAATTATATTGCGGTAATTATAATCAGTTGCTGTGGTAATATAATATTTTACGGATATAACATTCTAGCTCTTACCACTTTCCATCGAGTATTCGATTACTTCGTTAAGCAACAGATACATAATTTTCCTGTGTCTTTATTACAACCTGTTTGTAACACTTGCGCTGCGCAAGTATCTATTATTTATGTTGTTGCGCAAAAACAAATGAATTCCATAAACTATATAATTCCATAAAGAATAAACCATAAACATAGGTCTTTGAGATTTGTTTTTAAAAGTATTATTATAAATAAAAAAAAACCTGCTTGAATAGAGAACGCAATAAGAAAACTTGTCATTTAATATTGCAAGTAATGCTTCCAAATCATTCAGAGCCAATGTCTGTCTGTTCGTGAGCAATTTGAAATGCTTGATTGCTTTATAATGATTTGTTAGCGGCATCATCAACATCAATGAGTTGTTGTGGCTGCCTCCGAATTTTATTGTACTGTTGTTATTAATGTTATTGTAAAGTTCTTTAAACTTTTATTAGTTCGTAACATTGATAATTTCGGCAGATGTTTTTTACATTATTTTCTACAATTGTTAGGTGAATACGTTTACAATAATTTTTAGAAAAAATAAATATTTGTATTTATGTACTATATATACTATTCCTCTGTTGTCTGACATTAGCCAAGTGCATTAAGCTACCTATCTGGAGAGTTAGTGTGAATTTGTTTGGTATTACTTATATGTTAACATTATTGAAATAATTAAGGCTAATTGTATTTCAGAGTGGTAACTCGATTAATAATGTACAACTGTGCTTAAATTTCATCATATTAAAAAAATAAGAACTTACGCGATTACATATGTTGATGATAATTTTGCAGTATGCTGCGAAGGCTACTACAAGACCGACAGACTAGTGTTTTTATTTATTATATATTGCAGTCATAAATAAAAAAGACAAGTTTTCCAAAAACCTATAGTCGACTATATTTTAATATATGTGACATATTTAAAAATTTGATCGAATTTAGCCATAAATTAGCTTATTAATGCAGTAAAATTGTAAAACTATACAGCATCGGCATATCAAATAACACGTTACTGGATGCGCCAAAACTTTCCTAGCCTAACGCAATGACCTTGCTTGGCATCAGTTTAGCACCATATGATCGCCGAATATGCACGCGGTCGTTGACTCACGACTTGTATAATAAATTCGAGACTGAGCTGACCCAATTCACGATGCCTACTGCCGTTCGTTCAGTGTTTAGTGTTAGGAGGCGTGCGCAGACAATACGTGGGAACGTTTACTTTACATTTGGGAAATGTTAGGTTTAGTGTTATTTTTAGTAATGGAACATTGGCCCTGAGTAGATCTTATTGCAAGTCCAGAATCAGGGTTGATAGCTGCTTGCTTGTTGAAACCATACAAAACGTTTTGCGCTACGTTTTTATCACATTAACACATATCATAAAATACCTAGTTGTTCTGCCTAATTTACATCAACAATCTTATATATATTGACAAAAATAAAAAATCTAATCTTCGAACTATATCTATATTCCACCTTATATATAAAGAATAACAAAAAGATATTATCTAAGTGAGTAGATGCGTAGTTAGTAGAGTTACTAGTAGATACTACTACTTCTAATATCAAAATTACATAATTTCTTATGTGCTAGCTTTTTTTAAACTAAAATCTATACCAACAAAATTCAGTATAACGGTTCATCATTAAAAGTCATGTGTAAAATATTTTGTCGAAAATCATTCCTTAAGGGAGTAAAAGAGAGGTGAAAGGTTAGTATGAAAGTTCTACGGCTAAACGCCGGCGAAACCGCTTGGCTACTATAGCACACCAGCGCTCAATTGTTTTTGTCTACTGTCATTCACTGACTGACTAATAGACAAATGTGCCAGGTCAAAGATCTCAAGAAATCTCAAGTGGTTTATTTTTAGATTCAATCATTTATTTACTTCTACGAAAACAAAAATACCTGTCAAGGACACTTTTACACATCGGTTGTGAGTTTGTGACTCTGCCAACGCTTGAAAACATTTATTTCTGGAAACTAGTGGTCATTGCTTACAAACTTATTATTAAGCTTTTAAATTACTAACTTACCCCGTGTAGTACCGTGTGTACTGAATTGAATCCGGCTGTCATAATAATATATAAAGCTAACAAATAGTAAATATAATATGTTATATTTGTACATTCAAATAGATTTCGTACGATGTTGGTATTCGGAAATTACAAACATACACTACAAATTTATACATTAATAAATGATGTTAAGAAAATAATTCACGAGTTCTCCTCTCATAAGATTATTGCCATCGTATTTGATATTATCATAAAAATAAATTGCTCAAAATGTATTCGAATCGTAAATAATAAAATAAATATAAGTAAGTACTATAGCAAACTTTAAAAGACTTGCAGATTGATAAATTTGTTTGGCTAAAGCCAGACTTTAACATTGAGCACTTTTGTTATCGATTGTTTTATTCATATTGTGAAGTAAAGAACTTTCGAATGAGCCAGTAGATGTGTCAGCCAGAGGCCGATCCTTATTAGTTCGTTGACTGAAGCGAGTTGCCGTTTCACTTGACATCGAAACACGCAAATGTCTAATAATTTTAATTGTTAATACCTACCGACAAGGATAACACCAAGTTTTAATGTCAGTTGTATGTATAGCTACAACAATTTGCTTTTCTTGTTTTGTCCTTCCTACAGCTTATGTATATTAATATCTTATATGTTTCAACGAGCAGTGTAAAATTATATGAGTAATTATTATTAGTAAAATTATCTTCCCTCTTATACATTCGATTTTAACTATCTTCTTATTATTTAAGATATCTCATATAGTAGTGAAAAGCATATAAATTCTATTTGATATGTTGAAGGTTATCCTATACATTCAGACACATGTGCCGTGGTATTTGTTTTATAATACCAACTTCACAGCTGCAATTTCGTTTGTTTGTACTTCACTCTAAACTGTGTCTAACGGGATCTTTCGGGATTAAAACTTGCTAATGCCATCAAAATTTGACCGAAGCATAACATACAGACAGATAAACGAACACACCTCCGTAAAAAGTTAAACATACCGCAATCTAAAGACGTTAAAAGAGTAGTTTTATTATGAGTAGTGAAGTTTAAAGAATACAATAGTTTAGAAGATATTATAACACCACATTTGTACTAGTATGGATGACTGTGATATAACCGAAGGTAAATTAAACAATTATTGAGTCACAATTACACGTTTGCACCATCTGTGAACATTCGAACTTTGCGCTAACCTCTTGAACTGTGAACTCCTGCGACTCACATAAATTATTTCAAAGAAAATCAAGAATTGTTTGTGTGCAAGCTTAAACTTATAGCGACATTAATAGCTGCTTACTAAATTTTGAGGAAAAAATGTCGATGACGAAAAAAGGCGGTCGCTCATCTGCTATTTGACTCTGTTGTTTGATTTGATTCTTTTTGGTGTGATAGCAAGTACATATTAACGTAGCTTATAGACGCTCATGTTATCGCAAGTATACTATTACCTCGTCAATTTCGTGTACATATGTTTACCATATTACAAAGTTATTTACTGCCTTACGTTATTACTGCCTCCATTCTTATTGAAACTGGTACAGAAAAGCCTGCTGTTTTAGCAGCAAAAATAGGTGGTGAGATACTTATTTTTCATTTTAAGAGTTTCTATTTCCATCTAAAGTTATTTTAAATTAAAAGTTGTTTACATTATATAGAAAATATTTTTCGATTTTATGGTTCAACTTTTTGTATATGATTAATCTAAATCCAATGTGCTTATACATATACATATTAAATTATAAACGTTTTCCTATTAATAGGATGTATTTCTCTGTTTTTTATATAATGACAAAATAACTTTATTCTATATTTATTTAAATTAATTGCATGTCTTTATAATCGGTATATATTTGATACAACATGTTATAACATGACGTTTTTCATCATGCTTATTTCTCTAGTAATATTATGTATTTTTCTGACGAGTCTATCACAGATAGATAACTGGTGAAATTAATGAAGATAATGTGTTATTATTTTTCTTATAAAATGATAGGGGCTACAAAGTTTTTACAAGTTTTTAATAGTACAAACGTGAATTGCATGCTACATTTATAATCGTCCCAAACTTGACAAACATAATCATGTGTCCCTTTGACATGAACAAGATGTTTATCAAAAAACATGTTCCCTTCAACCGCAAACAGGAAGTGTGGTGGTCACACAATGAAGGAGCGTGTGCCGTGGGAGGTCCTACTGATCGGTGGCAGAGACGCAGAAGAACCCTACTCCTGGTTTTAATTCGAAAAAAACTTTTTTATTAAACAGTTCCTGGTCAACATACAAGTTCTGTATGAACCTTTGAGAATCTAATAAATCACTGTAGATACATAATTTTAAATAACCTACGTCCTAGTATATAATTTTCTTTTTATATAATTATTTTATAATCAGTTAAAAGAGTAGAAGTCGAATAAATGAATACAATAACTGAAAGAAGCGTTTCTAAGCTGTCTGCATTGTTCAAGACGTAGGTAATATAAGGCGTGACCTAATCGAAGAGTTGATAGCCAAAATACAGATTATAGACGACTAATTTTTTAGTGTTTCTATTCATGCGCCAAAGGTCATGGGTTCAGTACACTACCCAGGACCGAAATAGTTCAGTTTGCACTGTGTCTGTGTGTTAAAAATGTATTTAAGTATAATATTAGTAATTCCTCTGCCAAACACTATACTATTGCGAAAGCAATAAGGTAATATATGGCAATAAATATATAACTATAAATAAGGTCTATAAAATACACTGATAAAATATAGCTAATTACGTTTAGTAAAATTGAAATAACAATAAATTCCAAACTTGTTTTGTTTATGTTAACTAATTTACTACCGAGTTCTAAATTAAGTATTGACTAGACTAAAAAGACATACTTAGTTTAGTGATAGCCTTTAGGGAACAGCTATCCTTTCCTGGAAGTTAGCGGTAAACTTAATAGTTGAATCGAATTTGGTTCAATAGTTTACCTTTTGTAACAAATAAAGGGCTTGTTACTGGAACCATTTCGCATTACTTATCATTAATTTATTTCTCATTCTAATTTCAAAGGGCCCGGGGCTCAAATGGCACAAAGTTCACCTTTAAGTTTCGGGTTCAAATAACTGCTTCAAAAAGTTTTTTTTCTTCTGCTTTTCTTTGCTAACTATCTCGCTAAATTGTTACATAACCGTACTCTCAAGCATACATAGTATTATTAGGGGCATAATATTTAGACCGTTATATGCTAAAATTAAACAGTTTTCAGCTCCTATCGGCTTTTATTATTTTAATACAATTTTGAAACCACAAACACACGTAGGCAAGGAAAACTTTATGGTTTATATCTCTCCTAGTAAAATAAACTCATTTATATCTTGTAAGAACTTGTTTCTGTGTTTTTATACTCTGCAATAATGAACGTCACAAAGAACAACTTCCTAATACTGATAGTGCGGTATTATTTATAATTTATCGCTGCGTAAAATGCTTAGAAGCGTGTTAGGTAGTAGCTTCCATAATAGTCAAAGCTAGTTGCCTTTTTAATCACAACAAGCGAACAGCTGAGCAGCGTCCACTTTGTATTGATGTAAAATAATACCTAAATGCGGACATCTAAAACTGGAATAATTGCTAATGAATCCGTTGGTCGGATGGCCCACGCGTGGTAAACACGTCTATTTTTCTATTGCCCGTTCGTAATCGCTTAGTAATCATGTCATCATTATCATCACCTGTAGAACGTCCACTATTGGACATAGCCCTTACTATTGGACATAGTCATGGCAGAGCAGGTTTGATGGAACTCTCAGACCGTAGCTTTGCGACGGGAAACATCATCACCATCTAGCCATTAAAAGTCCACTGCTGGACTATGTCCCTGTTAGGCCTCTCCTATGAAAGAGGTTCTTGCCCATAATTACCGCGCTGAGCAAGTGTGTCAATAATCATCAAGCGCAGCTTTCGCGACGGAGATGTTGCTACCCGTCCCCACTCTGTGCATTTGAGTTGAACTGTTTCGGGTAAGTATACCGCCATCGGTCGGTTCTGTCACCTTAGTCGCCTTTCACGGCACTGCGAAGGGAAAGCTGCGGCCCATTCCCACCCTGTTGCATTTGCCACGCTATTGCAGAAAAATATATACCGCCATCCATCGGCTCCCGCTCCCTAGTCGCCTCTAACGACACTTTGTAAGGGGAAGTAAAGTTGTTGTCTGTTTGTACCCCATGGCCACCTGATTAATTATCAAATTTTGTGATATATCTGTCTATTTGTACTTAGTAGTAATAATATTCCTTTACCACTTATTACAAAAGAAGGCTATGTTCAAACTGTACTGTAGTTCAATGTTTGAGTATTATTCAAAGGGTTTAATATAGAAGATATAGAAGGGTGCGGTAGGTGACTGAGTTCCTATTATTGTCATCGCAATAAATATGCAGCGATATAATTCCTTAATGCATACTTAATCCAAATAAGGGTATAAATTATAATATTGATAAGGTATCTGCTGCTAACTTGTTCTAATGGCAACACCTTTGTTAATAAGATAAATATCGAGATAAACGTTCCTTCTGAAATAATTTACCCTGAGTAATATTTACAATGCAGTAATACTATCTACTATTCAACTGTTCATTTGGCAATGTTTATGTGTAACACAAGCTATAGAACTAGCTGTGTCCTGCGATTTCACCTGCGTTATTTTGTAGAACTTTTATACTAACTTTGCACCCTTCTTTAACCCCCTTAATGAACGATCGGAAACATGTTTACACGTTTTTCACGATTTTCAATGAAGAAAATTACACTAAATTTCACAATCACTAAATTTCATTTGAATAACATCAAAACAGCAAAATCTCGATCTCAAAAAAGTGATTTTCTACGTTACAAAGGGAACCTCTAAGCAAAATTTCAAGTTTCTAACCCTTAAGGTTTAGGCTCTACCTTGATATGTCAATCTATTGGTCAGCTTCTCCTTTCATATATATATATATATAACTAGAACCTATTTACTGGTTAAGCTGCGGAAACTACTCAGAGAGATACGTATACATCCGCATTTAAATATAAAATTAGTGCGGTTACTGTAAAATTAAAACCGAAACTGTGTTCCCGCGAAATATCAAATATAAGCAGATAAAGGCTCCTTATGGTACCTACCGAAGAATTTCCAGAATTTCTGTAATGTAGGAGCAATATCGCAAGTTTATGGCTGCGCGATATTAGTGTTGACTCCCGACCAATAACTGCTGTGCCGACGGCTGTTTAAACTGACGACTTAGATCGCCGTTTGCGCTCAGGAAACGTTAACATTTTGAATATTACATACATACATACATATATCACGCCTGTGCCCCATCGGGGTAGGCAGACACTATGGATCTCTACTTGGTATACCTCTCTCGCTTCTCTTACTCGCTAAGGGCTAATCCCTTCCATGCACACTTGTTTACTTCTGACCTGGCCCTTCTTTAATACCTCTTTTACCTGATTAAAATATGTTCGCTTTGGTCGTCCTATACCGACTCTTCCATTCATTTCCGTTCTATATATTCGTGCAGACATTCTACTTTCATCCATCCTTTCTATATGTCCAAACCATCTCAACATTCCTTTCTCTGTTGTTGTACACCCGACATCATTATTATTTAAAAAATATCATTGCTATTAATTTGCAAGTTAAATAATTCTAAAAACTATTTAAACAGAAATGTCAAAATCATTATATCGGCTGAAGGCCTCTCCTGCGCACACCGGCCTCCCCAGAAGTAGGATCTTTGATCTTAATGCTGACGCTGGACGAAAATTCGCAACTATATTTAAATAATGAAACAATAAATGTTTGCATTTTAAATAGCCTTCAGTCGTTTAGAAATGTATTTAATCAAGAATTATTTAAGTTTAATTACATTTTTAATTATTCCTTCACAATAAATTATAAAGTGCCAGAACGGACTGATGGCAGTATATCCATCGGAGGCATTGAAGCTTAAATGCAAAAGCTGCGTCCTGCGTCTGCCAATACGCTTGCCCAGTGCAGCATTTATGGGCAAAATTCCCCCTTTCTTGGGGAGTCCTATGTCCAACAGTGGACTTCCAACGGCTGTAATGATGACATTTTGACATTTTGGACAACGACATTTGTGACAAAATAATATATTTTAATGTCAATCTGTATGTTCCGCCTAATCGTATATAGACTGTTCAGATTAACCGTAAAACTTCACAAGAATTTGTTTTGTGACACTTATTAATTTAATTAACTTCATAGACTTTGTCTTGTAAGACTTTTTCTAAAAGACAATATCATATGTTAGGTCTGACCTAGTCCTTAGATATAAAATAACTCTTGTGCCGAAGGACAGCGAGGTCAGCATGTAGAATTAAAGACACACAAGGCTATACCAAAAATTTTGTTGCTCAATTGTTATATGCCCACTATTGTATTTATGTACATTATATGCCTATACTAACGCAAACAATAAATGTTTAAAAATTCGAAAAAATTATGCAACACATATGGTAATATATGTGGTACAGTTTAAGTGTCGCACAGCCGCAACATTTTTGGATATTGTCAATAGCCATTTGCCACCTACTTCTACATCTTTATGGTAGCTTTAAAATTGCAAGTACTGAACAAGCGAATTGATGGAGCTGCATGCGGTTGCACAATAAGTATTAATAATAATAAATATTATTTTCATAGCAACATGTCTGAAGCGTCCGTTTCAGATTGCTTTTCCGCAACACGTTGCGACACGCAACTGTGACTAAACCTTAAGGTTTCCAGGACTATTGTACAGTCCCGGCTCGTAATTTAGTTCTTCCTTGGAATTGCGTGATCCTGCAATTTACGAGAATCAGCGTGGGCTGATTAGTGTTGTCACATTTTTAGCCTACCTACGGGCACCGCCCACAAAATTTTAACAGATAGTCCGTTTAATACGCGCGCGGCTCGTAAACTCGCTGAAAAATGTAAAGATGTATACTTATTCGGGTGCTACTAACTAAGTCATTTGGATCTCGAATATGAATAAGGATCGAGGGTAGAACTCAATGTATTTATTTACCTACCGCATAGCGTAGCATCGTAAAGATTTTTTTACCTATTAGCCGTGAAATTTATAATTTCTTGTATTGGTGGGTATTATTATATTATAGTATTAGTAATTTGATATACTATAATAAACATATATGTTTATCTGTCTATTTGTTACAATACGGCTAAACCACTATCTGTCGGTTCTGGTACCTAAGTCTTTTTTACGACACCTGGTACTGGGAAAGGTACTATTCTATTCTGCCGATACACTACGGCACATTTTTGTTACCATATCAAATTTAAAATATCTTGTTATTTATTTGTTACCGGCTCCATTGCTCTTTATAACTATAACTTTGAAAACTAATCCTTCGCAGAAAATTAGTTATGCTTTCGATCAATTGGTATTGTAGACGTGATTGTGCCGGGTCCTCAGTGTCTGGATATGGCATTTGAATGCACCTGTTTTTGATGTTTAAGTCGACCATCTGTGCTTACTTAATTTGAGTTCCGCCCACAGATAGCTCGTGACTGCTGTGCTATGCCGGCCGGCTGCTCGGACCGCCTCGTGCATACGCAAGTGTTACCCGTGAGAAATAAGTCTAGATCAGATGTCGAAGCCTTTCAAAATAAAGGGCACGTTGCCACGTTTGAACTCGGGCGGTTCTTCTTTTCTATACATTGAAATGTATGTATTGTATGGCGTACGTGCTACATAATTGAAGTCTGTGCGAAGTTATGAACATAATCATTTGTTCTAAGGACTTTTCTACTATTTTCTAGAACATACCTTGTAGAAATAGAAAATATGTCTTATTATTATTAAGTACGGATTACTTTGTCTCTGATGGATATTTTTAACATACCCATATAAGTACATGTCCATCTGCTATGTTTATCATTTTCTTGATAGAAAATCCCTCAAATTACGACTGCATATGCGAATGCTTAGTGAGATATAGATAGTAGTATATAGCTAAAGTTACGCATGAAGAGCAAAGTAAATCGCTTCTTATGTAATAGTAATCTTTGAGAAACTATAAATAGGATTACTTGTTTAGTTTAACAAAAATTATATGAATTTATCAAAATTTGTTATAATAATCACTTTATTTGTTATTTCCTGGTTCCGATAATAAAACGAGATCATTAGTAAAAGCTATACGATAATACAGGGAACATTGTAAAGTATCATAATTCAAAGAAGATTTTGAAAAATATATATCTAATTCCTAAATTTGCTGACTCAATTGGGCCGGAACACGCATTCCAGTTCCGCGGGCGCCCGAATTAGATTACGCCGGTCCTACACATTTCATTTGATTTCATTGTTCGCACTCCGCTCCATGAATAAAGCACTGCTATTATTATCATCGCTTAGATAACCACTGCTTGATAAAACGTAAAAAAATAACACGAAAAAAACCTATTTGAAAGCAATAAGAAAGATTTTTTAATTAAAAAAAATTACGGGCTCTTTCATTACCTTTACAACTTTGCCAATTTTTTAATAGCTAGTACCATTTATGTAGTTTTGGAACAACCCTCCAGATTTTAATCAGTATACTTTCTAGTGGCCGTGATCTGTACCAGTTTCAAGAGGTAACTAAGGTAATGCGACTGATAAATGTGATAGATGTAATATCCTTTGGAATACTACCACACCTGCCCAGCGTGTGCACTATCAGGACAGTAAACGCAACTGTCCATGGTAGACCTATAGGGTAGACCTACAGGGTAGAGCAATGGGCGTGTTACGGCTGAAACGATAAGGATTGTCATCATCATCATATCTGCTATTGGAAGTCCACTGCTGAACATAGGCCTCAGAAGAAGGAGGATGTTGGCCCATAATTGCCGCACTGGGCAAGGGTATTGGCAATCGCATAGCGCAGCTTTCGCGATGGGGATGCTGCTGCCCACTCCTGCATTGTGCATTAGAACTAACCTGCTCCGGATGGATATACGCCATCTGTCTGGTCCTTTAGTCTTTACTCGCCTTTTACGACACCCGGTGTACCAGGTGGGGGGAGGTTCTTATTATTAGTATATACTAGCAAAATAGGTTTATAATAGCATTATGGAAGGATATATATCGAAACTTATGTCTTAGACTACGTTGCTTATGATTATTTTATATTAAGTCATGAAATTGAAGGACCATGCAATTTGGCGTGATTCCAGAGGCGGTTTTTTGTTATCCACACGCAACAACTATTTGTTTTGGGTGTGGGTTTTGTTGTTTTGTGTCGGTTCTGTTTGCAAAACACAATGGAGATCCTTACTTTAGGATTAGAACAATGTATGCGATGTTGTTTCATATTTAATTAATTATATTCCTCGGCACAACGTGTAGAAACATTTTATGACAAGTATAAATGTGGTTAATTTTTAATCTAAGCCTTAACGTACAATTTTATCCTACGGGTACCTTAAATTAATCTGGAATAAAAGTATAATTTGTGCTTTTCTAGGTAGATTGCATAACTATATCTGTGTTTTTAATTTCCATCCATCAACATTTTCGCTTTTAACATAGATATTATTAAGATGTGACATTTAAGATCTGTTATTCTCTCATTGTATAAGCAGTAAAGATTCCTTATCCATTCGAAAGCTGAAATATCAATAAATGTTCATAAACGATCGCGCCCATAAAATTTTGATTTGATCTAAAACATCATAGCGCTGGTCTAGTGGTGGCACAAATATACATGCTATAACATAGTTTGAAAATCGAATTGATTTTTAAACTTATTCTACGCTATAGATATTGTTAACACATATAAGTTATAGCATGTTTCGATAGCCTCATTGATAAGTTAGCAAGCTCGGTTCTCGGTGAGGGCGCGTTCCGCTTGTCATTCACCACGGTCGATCGATGGAAACTGGATAGCATCGGCGATTACCTGTGGATTACCATTAACGTGTTGGCGAGATGCGATTGCTATCACTGCCGGCGTTAGTGCGTTGACCGGTGACCTATTTATCCATCTATTTCTAACTTTGTGTTTCAATATTATACATCGTAACTTTGCTTGTATATCACGCACAACTTCGAGATTTACAAAGTTGTTTGATTAAAAATGTTAGTTAGAATAATATTGACACAATAATACAATAATTACAATAATAATGACGATGTTTCTTGTCGTTAATATTTTAATAATGATTTTAGCCGTAAATTCATTATAAATAAATATAATTGAACTGTCAGTTGATGATTGCTACACTAGAAATATAATATAAATATATATTTTCATATACATTTTATGTATTATTATTTTATTTTATGCACTACTAACTCGACAGACGTTGACTATATATTTATCTTTATAATGAAAAAAAATCCGATTATAAATTAAGAAACCATACCATCTCCTTAATTTTATCAAACTGTACGTAAGCAAAAAATTATTAAAATCGGTTTAGTTCATCGCGGAAAAACAACGTGACACGAAATTTTTATATTTAGACGATGTTATATATTTTGACTTATTTCAATGAGGAACAATCTTATACGGGCTTAGTTCTAATTCTTATTTTTTGAAAATACCTTAAATTTTCAAAATAGAAGAATATTGGCTGAACCGATCCAAACATATGCACCATTACGAAAAATATATTTGTTACAATTTCAAGTTGCTTGAACTATTTATTAGGACTCACTAATGAATTTTTGTAGTTATAAGATTTAATCCCTAGGGCATGGGCTAATTTTGATTCTGACAATGTATCCGTGACGTACCGGTAGAGTAGAATAGTACTTCCTACTACACCAGGTAAGAGGCGACTAAGGTACCAGAACCGACAGATGGCGTATATTCATCCAAAACAATGCAGCTCAAATGCACAGGGCGGGAATGAGCAGCATCGTCCCCGTTGCGAAAGCTGCGCTCTGCTGTTACCTAAACGCTTGCCCACCGCGGAAGTTATAGGCAAAAAACCTCCTTACTTGGAGAGTTCGTATAAAAGTTCTACAACTGAACTCAGGTGACACCGTGGGGCGCTACCCGTTATTCACATATATTAAACCAAAATGCACTGTAAATGTAATGTAACTGCTTCAGACAATTTCTTATTTGGCATTATAGTTTTCTTTCATAAATGCAGATTGCAATTTTATATACAAATACGGTTTTGCAATTATTATACCAACACTACCTTCATTAGCATTAAGCATTTCTAACAAGCCGGCTAACCCCATTTATAAAGATATCACAACTTTTATGTGACTATTCATTTACTGGTTTTGCTGCATATTACAAGCGCGCTTATAAGTTTCTAGAATAAAGTTTCACTTTAATATTTGTAATAAAAATAACAGAATGACGGTTATTTACGAACTACTGTATAAAAGGTTCCTCACTTTCACCTATTTCAACTGCCAAACATTTGAAGGGTGAGAAAGGTAGTGAAATTACTGCGTAAAGTGACATAATATTTTGGAAGTTCGCAGCGCGTTATTAATATCCATCTATTAATACGGGCGTTAATGAGCTGCGGTATATTAGTGTAAGCACCAAATGCACGGATCTTACCAATGGATCAAGGCCCGTTTCTATTAAATAATATCACGTGGACTGCAGGACACTCCCTCTTGTTCAGAGGAACTGTAAAGTCGCTCACCACTCGCAGTCGCAATCAACTACCCTCGATATGAACAAAAGATAATAATAACTAGCGTCACTTGCAAGAAAGTAAAAATTGTTAATGAAATCCTATTCGGATTGCAAATTTTCATTAAAACTGGAACTGTACGAACTTTGGGGTCAGCTCGTGCTTCAAATATTGGTCCAGTGCAATGAAACTGAATCTTATCATCTATCCTGCATTTTCAAACCCGCCTACGTGCTCTCTAGTGGACACGCGTAGGATTCCGATGAAAATAGCTATTTCAATTTATCCAGAACGAATTCTACATATCTGTCGTGCATACCCGGTCAACCGTTTATACGTCACTGACTCGTTTTCCGCATGTTAGCTCCCGTAAGGATCTTGCATTATCCATTGTACGTAAATCGAGGAACTAGCTAGCAAAATTTTACGCTCCTTCCACCTTCCCTTTTCATACTATTACAGTTAATAGTCTATTAAATAATATTATATTTCTAATGTATTTATATTTTAATCTATGCTCTAAAACATAGATTAAATCAAATAATTTTGTGCGAGATAATGTGGCGTACCTAAAAAATAGGGTATATTTTTTTGTAACTGATTCATATATTCAATAGATAATATTAACAATACTTTCCGTCAGCTTAATTATACGCTAGTTAATCCCAAAATAGACGGTGCAAAACGATAGACTTTCCTCATATCATTACGCGACATCCTACAATTTCGGTATATTTACGTCACGCGCATCGTCGGAACAAACAGTGTTCATCCTCCATTGTGAAGGCAGACATAATTACGCTTAATTTCGTGTGTCACGGGCAAATTTGAAATTCAAATCTACCCCTTATTGTCCCCTAAATCGTATTTAGATTAGCGTTTTGTTGGCGCGCGCGATACGCGGATACGCTCACAATGTTTATTCGGGCGGCGCACCGCGCATTGAATGCGCCAGCACAGTTCAGTTTGCGCTGGCTTAATTAACTAGTATTCAATTTTGGTTAACAGTATATTGGCATTGGATGTAATAAACTCATGTATTCAACTGTATAGCTAAAATGAGAATATAAAACGAATATGTTGAAATGCACATAAAACATTTAGCTACATGACTTAGGGTTTTCCTTATTTGGTATTTATTTGAAACATGTGCATAATAACGCATTAATTCCATATCTACTTTTTTATTATTGAGTCATATAAAACCAAATAAACTTGTAATCGTTAACATCAAAAACAATCAAAATTATTGGTTTATTTTCTGCAGATAGTATTTTTGTGCCTATAGACTGTTTCTAATTATATGACATAATGAATATACAATAGCAATTAAATAATATAGTACTATTTCTAGTTTCAGAGGTTTCGATTCATTTCTATTTTATAGTTTACAAATAGGTTTATAGAATATTCCTGGGTAAGCGTAGATATAATATATACTCAATACTAACAAATAAATGTATTATTATTATTTAAGAAAAGGAACTTACTAAAGTCCATTTTAATCTATTTTTAAGTTTGTTGTTACTGTCCCAATTAAAAATACAATGTAAATACATGGCATTTGATGAATTTTGCTAATAAATAAGCACACAAATGTTTACTTAGTCATCCATTACTTCTTGTACAATAAGAGCGTGGCCTTGTCTCCAATAAAAGCGCAGCTTGAATGGCGTATTTCATCGCGGGCTCCGGACTCAATGCGGTTAAATTTACTGAATTGACACGAAATGGACATTGAAGGAGACGATGGAATTGGCTTTATTGAGCAAGGAAGTGGCGTCTCTTAGGGGACCGATGCATTATTACTGTACAATGCCCGAAAGGTGAATACGGCTACATATTATATTTCACTTGTCGTCACAGCGAATTCAATGAATAGCGTGTAGTATAACCAGAAATACCCTTGCATCTGTGAATTTAGATATCCCATGGGAATCTTTAGCCTTGGCAGCTTTTTGTTGCTATCATTTATAGTTGTATTTCTAAATAAAAACTGATCGGATCGTTTGTAATAGGTACTTCTACTCTTTCATAATACATTTACAGTGCAACAGTAATAATTTCAAATATATAAGATAGATAGGGCAATATATCTCGTTAGTGATACTTCAAAACCGCGTATGTAGCATAAGTAAATAAGGTCCGAATTGAAACACTTAATAATTATTATGACTTTTTCTACAACCGCTACTTACGTATTGAACTGACGGTGACGATTTTCAATGAAGTAGGTAAATATTTATTGGAGTTAACAGGCCAAATTTGGCAAAACTGTATTTGAGGAAATTGATTTGCTGCTTCACTCATTTCTATATACTTGTAATTCGTCAATTTTTTAATTTTAATTTTCGGTACAGAAATTTAAAGTAAAAACTTGTTATTCATTTTTAGTCAATAGGGACGTGATAATTATGGTAATATCACAAACGTAAATTATAAACTTGGATAGTTATTGGCCTGTACGCCTATAAGTTACAAGTTCAGTATAATCACTAATAGGTTTTTTGAACGGCTTCACTTAGTAAACGGCTCATATTTTGTATTATGTTTGCAATATAAAGTTAATCACGGGCCCGATGAAGCGTTCGTTAATCTCAGACGTCGTAGATTAGATCTCCGTTGAGGACAAACATTCATGTGATGAAAATCAAACTTCTTATCACGGAGTCAGATCAATGTATGTTACAATATTTCATATGTATATATATTTACAATATTTTATTGCGTCAATTTATTAATTTAAACAAAACTGAAATGATTAGCCGTTATTTTATCGCTTATAATTACTTTAATACGTATTTTGATACCAAAAGCTTCTCAAACGTTTGTGTAAACTTTCAAACATAACGTTATAATAAAATATGATGGTACATAGCATCAGACCGAATAATACAACATTGACAACTGTCTGAAAGTTTATAGCCGTATAGTCGTTTTTATCGAGAAAACATTCTTCAAACCACTAAACGGGTCGTACAGAAAATGGTGTTTATTAAGAAAACAATAAAAGAACAGAACCGCACTCTGTAGACTATAACAATGCGTCTAAATCAACACATTATAGACGATAATAGTTCCAACATAAATCTATATATACAAAAAGTCGACCCGCGCGTCGTTCCTTCTGAACGATGGTAGAGAAAAGAAAAACAAGTGAATCTCCCGCGCTTCTTTTATGAGTGTGTTTTATCATTAAGCAGATGTGTGTGTCACTGGCACAGAATGACGGATGACAACTAATTTGACCTATTAACTGTCATTCAATCAACATAAACCGTGAGAGCAGTGGCATTAGTCGGTAATGAGAGATTAACTACTGGAAGTAATTAAATTCCATTTGTTGCAGTCAAAGTCAATGGAGAGGTGACTAAGATATATGGGAACCGCATGTCCGACTGCACAGCGAATATTTAAAACACACATACTAAGTTTTAATCACCAGACCAGACCCCGATATAAGTCACTTAAAGTACCTATGTCAAGGATATTAGACAACGTATAATCGCTACTAATATTACAAATGCGAAAGTAACTCTGTCTGTATGTCTGTCTGTTACGCTTTCCCGCTTAAACCTCTCAATTGATTTCGATGAAATTTGGCACAGACGATCTTAAGACCCTGAGTAAGGACATAGGCTACTTTTTAATTCAAAATTATGTAAGGGGTCGAAAGGGGGGATGAAAAGTTGTATTGAAGTATCGCTATTTTTAGAGCTAGACACTTGAAACTTATTTTTAGGACCATTGATTCGATATAAATAAACATGATATTTAAAGTTTATATAAGTTAAGGTAAAGAGGTATTCCAAAAGAAAAACCATTCCAAGCGGACGAAGTCGCGGGCACAGCTAGTACTGAAATATATGTTGAACACCTTCACACAGAACAAACACAAATATTCAACATAAAAATATTTGTCGTGGGTGAGAATCGAGCACACAACCTTTGGCGTACCAGATAGCAATACTACCGTATGCGGCATCGAGCCCATCAGTACGAGTACATACTTTATCATCATTATATCAGCTGTAGCCATTTCGCTCTGTTACATTTTAGTTACATTGTTTTCGAGTGAGTTTTGTATTCATATCCCATTAATATCTTTATAAACTTTCTCCTATATGTCATTATGAGCGATGTATCACTGTAGTTAATTTTTTTCAATGACTTTGTCAACAGCATGCGTCACCAGAGCCTTAGAGCCCATAGACTTTCGTATTATTCTACAAGTATATCACTAGCACGTTGACAACCTTTTGACTAGAGGATCTCATGTCACATTACCCAGTAATTTCACTACCCCTCTTATCCTTTAACCCGAACATAGTACGAAAAAAAAACATACGGACACTGCTATTTGAAATGCTTTGCGGTACAAATAATTGTGAGTCGAACAAAACGATCTTTGTATGAGGTCTACCAAATTTTTGATTACGAAGTTGTACGTGAAAGTAACATGCATCTTCTAACCCTCGCGTTTACTATTGAACACATCAGCAGGATAAGGACAATGATAACATTGAACGCCAATTCAACTAATTGAAAAGTGTTACATTAACTTATTCAATTTGTTATGCTTAAATTTATTTCTGGTTAGTTAAAATGTATAAGGGATACTTAATTCCGAATTTTGCGTGCGTTACATCATTAGGTAGCTGATCATTATAACGGCACGATATTAATATTCAGCTGCAATATAATGACGTTTCCAACTGACAGCACACGTCATCGGTCCATTGTCTTGCCCCCTATTTGGTCCTCTACGAATGACGCTACATTTGACAGCACTGATAACACGCGGCAGTCCGGCCGTCCTTTTTTGCAGGAATTTAACGTCACTCCCCAACGACGGTGCCTTTAGAGGCGCCGTTGATCCCGCTCAGATCCCACGAACCTTGCGGGGGCGACAGTAGCTAAACAGGCGGTCGCGGGGCACGCAGGATACGAGCATTGGGTCATTCAGTAATGAACGGTCCCGCCCTCTAGCTCGGTGGCATTGGAATTCACTGTGTAGCCTCCATCAATAGGTTCGTCCAGAAAAAAACGCCAGGCCTAAAAAAATTCACCGAGTGTTAAACTGACGTCTGAGTCTCAGAAGCGCCCTCAAGTAATCGTCGATGGTCTCATTCAGATGTCATGTCTTCTGATCTCCACACCTCCGAGGCATATTTGACCTCTCATTCTTGTAACGAACTCGCAGTGACGGTATTCCGATACTTGTTCTTTTTTAAAGGCTGGCAATGCGCCTGTGATTCCTCTGCTCCGGATTTCCGGTGTTTATGAGCGACGCTGATCACTTATCTCATTATCTGACTGACCCAACAGGATAACTGGCTACACATTATCCTAAAAGTATAATTATCTGTATTGGATATATACACATATTCAATTTAAATTGTTTTAGTTATTTGTTAAGAGTGCGGAGCAATTTTAGTTTAATTTTTCATGTGACCTGTTAAAGTTGTAAAGTAAGCCGTACCTACTGCATTACTTTTGATAACTAGAAAAAAACGTTGTATACGCCCCAGGGCAGGAAACAGCCACATGTAATAATTGATATTAGTCATGTAAAAAGTTTTAATTAAATTACTTTCCTGCTAATATGAATCAAGGCTGATCAGCATAATGTATCATAAATATTTCCTGTAAGCTATACCTTAAAATGTCTTTGTTTTGCCTAGCATATTATTGATAGCAGAATACATAAATACACAGTCTTTGAACGGAAATAATGAGCGGGAAGTGGCCCAGGTTAATGTCGGAGATTTGTAATTAATTATCCTGGAATGGGATCTGTCACGCGAAGTTTATTAGCGGTCAGAGTGCTTACCGCGGCCTACTTGGGGATCGGGGACCTCACTTATCCCCAATTCCCTGACCGACTTCCAAGCTGACAGATTACATCTATTACTGACCCAAAGAAACGGGACCGGGAAAGTCGGTTCACATTTCCCTTAGATTATGTTTGGTTGTCCAAAACATGTCCCATGGCATTGACATAAGTACGTAAAAGTAAAGAACGGTTACAGGAAGAATTATTATTTTATTTTACTTGTACCCTACGGGCAAAGATAACAGTATAAGCCATCTATGGGTAAATAATGTCAGACTCCTTTACACAACACCTGGTACAAAGGGAAGTACCACACTTCCCTGCCGCGATTCCTCAGTGTTCAAACGATACGGATTACAAATTATCCAACCTTAACTTTTTCTTGCGCCACATAGCAGTATTCGCATTAATATGTTCTGGTTTGTACGGCGAGAGAGGGATTAAAGTTACTGGGTAATGTGACATACTATCATAAGGTCACAAGGTTGCCAACGCGCTAGTCATATCCTTGTAATATCTCGAGACTGGCTATCAGGCGGTCTGTATTCTTGTTTGCCTAGTGTAGTGTAAAAAAAAAACAAATATTCACTCTTGTCACTGTCTCGCTGTAAATCTCCAAGCTAGTGTATATCAATTAACACAGTTTCGCTTGATAGGGCGTATTAACCTAATTGTTAGGCATTTGGATTATTTTATGGGTTCATTTCCATTCATCGCCTTGAATGATTTACACCTGCGCTCAGAGAAATTATGGCGCCTCGTTGACCCCATAATGCAGATGTATTGGATATTTATCGCTATTTTATACACCAAATAGTTCAAACTCAAACTAAAATATTCAGATATTTATAAGCTACTTTTTTATATGTCTAAGTCGACAAATAAACATACGGTCCGCGTGATAGTAAATAGTAGGGACACTGCATCCTATAGACGCTCCTTTTTGTAAAGGTATACCTTTAGGTTCAAGAATATCACTAACGCATTGCCAACTTTGTGACTTGAAGATATTAGTCACATTACCGATTAATTTCACTGCCTCTTCCACCCTACAAACTGGAATGCAAACACTGATGAGTGGCCATAGATATAGGTGATAGTGAGGTATCCATGTTCACAAAATGATTGATTAAAAAACGACTTCATCGATGTGAACTTCACTTTATATCGTGTCTCATGATTAAAACTTTCCTTTGTCCTTGTCTGAAGTTCAAGTTATCCAAGTCATAGATTACCCGTAAAAGCGTAATAAATAGACAGACGCACTTTAGATTTTTTAAATGTTAGTATGAATTATGGTGTAACGATTTGTAATGAATAACAATTCTAGAATACGTTTTACTCATAAACTTACTATTATGAATTATGCATCACCCATATATCACACTATTTCTTTTGATAAAACCTCAAACAGTAATATAAAATAAACTTAAATAATATTTAAGTTATGTCTCACGCTAACTCCCAAGGCAACCTAGACTAATTCCAATTAGTCTACAACTTCAGCTTGCCGAATGTAAAATATTTCATTAACATAATTATCTAGACTAGCGTGAAACATTTTCCTAAAATGGTCTAAATTGCTGTAAATTGTCCAAGTTGAATCGAAGTTAATTCTGGCCCTTTACAAACTAGTATGATCGTAATTTATACATATGTAGTTTGTTCGAAGTTACATTTTGTTGAACAACCTAAACTTTTTGGTGAGAATTTTGCATTTTAGCTCAATTTTAAAGAATTCACTCTAGCTTTATCAACTTTAAAATTTAGTTATGTATAAATACGTTGTTGTATTTGTTGTTGCACAACAAATCATTGAGTTAAACCCTTAATGTTAAAAGTTGAGTTCTTGTTGGTGTATTATATTTATTTCATTTATTTTACTATTACATAATAACTGTATTATTTAATAGTAAAATAACTGTATTATTTGTTATTTATTATGTAATAGTAATAAGTCAGTAAAAATATTAATTTTTTCTCATTAAAACGCGTCAACACAGTTTATTTTTTTGCCACTAAGTGCCCGGACCCGAGTTCGCTATGGCAAAGTAAATCATCAACCCACCTCATTATATCTATATTTATTTCTCCGGGAGCTCACCGTTCAAACATTTTACAAAAAAGTTAATAAAGCACCTCGAAAGGTACTTTTCATGCCACAAAGACAGCCATTTACACCATTGTGACCCCACAAGGGAGGCTCAAATTAAAAGTTGGAAACAGGATGTTTGCCCAGCGAGATAGAGTTTGTTTAGGTTATGATGAACACTTTTAAATGCATTGTTATAATTTTGTCATGTAAAATAGGCTTGCTTTTAATTTTGCAGACGTTCCCGAAATGGTTTATTTTTTCCTGTGAACAATTACACCCTTGAAGTAAACCTTACTAAATAAAAAAAACACCATAATGTAAAGTACAATTCGGATGTTGCTTTGCAGGATTCCTAGATCTATAACCAGAGGCGCTGCCTCGCGTAAGGAGAAACCTTGTCATGCAGTTACAGGAATACCTTAATGAAAGGCATTATTTACTCAAAAATTGTATTTTTACCTGCTATATAACAGCTCAATCTCGCTATTTGTTAGAAGACTATCTAAAACGCCGGGACCTCGATAAATCTGTAAATAAAAAAATATTAATTTAACATATATTTTCTTTTGTTTACAGCGAAGTTACCTAGAAGCATTTGGATACTTAAAGAAGGGTCATCCTGAGGTTGGCAACTTACTTATGGGCGACGCAGCACAGACTTACGATAACAATTTTAGGTCTGCTATTAAAACTTTACAAGTAAGTATTTCACTAAGTTATTTGTTACTCAGACTTAAATTAATTCTGATATTATCAATAAAAAATAAAAATACAAAATAGTATAGGTACTTTGAATTTTAACAAACGAAACGAAACTTTGAATTAGCTTTAAAAAAATAATTTTAACTTCTAATTTAATTTTCTCAGGAATTTGGTGGCATCCCTATAACTGGTGAAATTGATGAGGCGACTAAACACCTCATGAAGCAGAAACGATGCGGCAGGCCGGACCGGGAAGACGGCGATGAAAGCGGACGACGAAAGAAGCGGTTCGTGTTGCAGGGAGAGAAATGGAAGCACACCAACTTGACATGGAGGTAAGTTTCGTAAAAATATTGAGAACTGAACTGAAAAAAATGAACTTACTATGGCTCACTTTTATTTTAGACTAATGATTAATACAGAATATTGAAACAAAAACTTGTTTATAACATTTGTGAAAATTTCTTACGTGTACAGCGCCATCTCTGTTGTCTATTACTAACTTCATGTTTATTATTATAGTAAATAAGTGCCCTCTAGTTAATACGTTGTAAACTATACAAATAACGGTTTACAGTAGTTCTACTACTTGCCACTAGATGGTACGGTAATACTTCTAAACTCAGAAATAGATGGCAGCAGTAGCTGCATTAGAGAACGATACAAAATTATTTTTTTATATATTTTATGATCAATATTATTACAAAACAACATAATATAATTTTCTGATAATAATTAGTTTTTATAATGCGTTACTCGTCGGAATAACGTTCAAAATATTATTTATTTTATATAAATATAGACAACCCTTTTTTTTTAATCACAATCATATATTATTGTTCTTTTTTGTATATTTGTTTCATTTATTTTTGTATTTAAAGGTTTAACTAAGATGGTGATGCGATGTTTATGTTTATGATATCCATCAATTGAAATACCTTTATTCAGAATAATAATACATTAGAGAATGGATAAGGCTGTTATGTTGTAAATACGTAAGTAATTCTACAAACTAAAAAGTTGAATCGTTTAAAAGGTGAAATTGCCAAATTATTTTTATAAAATAGACATTAAAAAATCGTACCACGATTCAGTGGCATATAGGGGGGATAACTAGTGTAAAATATATTACTTTTTGATCCATACACCAGACACCCAGAATTAGCAAACATATAACTCAACTTCAACAAAAAATTACAACTTAATGTATGTGAATACTTACTTATTTTATAAACAATACTCTTTCCCACAGTATCTAAATCGACAATCGTCCCCAAATGTCGTGTTTTATTCGGAACAGCCCGATACCTACTATTTGCTTTAAGGCCACATAAAATTGATGACAAATAATAGTTAAATCACAGGGTCGTAAATTTTACGACGCTTTCCGCGTGACTTAATTAAAAGAATACGTCCGTATCGTCGCCGTCGACGGCTGAGCTCAAGTTAAGGATCTCAATAAATAAGATTTTGATGTTTCACATATAATGCTACCGGTTTCATGTTTAACAGAAATATATGAAAGGATATCTTACTTAGAAGTTTTATTCTTAAAGTAATTAGATACGCAATCCAAAAAGTCAATTTTTTTCATGAATCATTACAAGAAAGTACACAAAAGTTCTGTTTAGATTTAATAGAAACTTATTAAACTTATCGTAATACTTATTTATATAACAATATACATCAACGATGTATTGATTTACTATTCATTTATTCTTAGTTTCTTAGTAACAACAAATATTGATAAATTACACCTTTATGACGTGACTTTTTTGAAATTATATCAACATATAGGTAATTACAAAAAAGTCACATTATTGATAAATAGATATAGGTGAAACATGCAACATCTATCATTGCATGACCCAACAGTATTGGTTAATGCAAACTCATAGAGAGGACATCCTCTCTATGAATTTACATTAACCAATTCTCACTAAGCTAAAACTTTATCAACAAATCTCAATTGCTGATTTTAGTTACATTATGCTTAAATAGGTATACTATTTAAGCATAATTTTCGTAAGAAATATTTTATTTTTTAAAGTTTGAATAAACATACAATGTTGTGTCGTAATAACATTTTAAGAGCCAGAGTTTAAACGTAACGTCAGCATATGTTCCTACGTAGATAGAAATAGTCCTACAAATTATTCCCATGTGTTTCATTGATACCTGAAAGCCTTTCTTAATTAACATTTGCTAGTTAACGGTGAAGCTATATAAAATTAACTTTCAAAGAAGTCGCGGTATCACGAGCACATGATTAATTGAAACTGCATTAGAGAAATGAACCATAAATATTCCAATTAATCTAATACGAGGTACCTATGCATGTTGCAGCGGTAACACGTGAGTGCGCCGTCACATAACTATAGTTTTGTTACGTGTGTACAAACTTCTAGGTTACTCGTTACGTGGATGGCTATAGCTTGGCTAGCTATGTTGTAGCTTGAAGAGTTTATTCAACTTGGTTTCCCTGGAGTGAAAACTCGGCTCGATGGCGTCTATTTGAAGTGGAAACAGCCACGGAGCACGCGGATAATTTGAAAAGTTCACAATCACCTACACAGACCGCGGCTTCTGCACAATTTCCTGTCGAATTAATGGTCTGTCAATATTGTAGTTTTCATTACAGCTTGTTGTGCAAACAAGCAATAAAACGAGCAGCGCCATCTCGCGATAGGTTTATGAGACTGCGGCGCCGCTCTGCCCAAAACCGAATTCACCTACACTCGAACAATAGCGCTAATTTAGCTTTTCATTCAAAATAATATGGTGTAACATGTTATTGAAAACCTCGAGGGGAAAATTGTGAATACGGTTTTTGAATTCAGAACTAAGTGAGCTAATAAAACAATAAATAACTGGTTGTATGTACGTAACTGTCATTTACTTAATATTCATAAGTAATTAAAATTGTATAGTCGAAATTATACTGACAATATATTTAAAAAAATAGTACTTGCGGTAAATGTATATTCACCTAATACATTTTGCATACATTTTTTTATGATGTCTAAAGAGACGCCAAAATGATGCCCACCACGGGCACTACGGTGACATACGCGCGCGGTCGCCAGCTGCTTAAAGCATAAAACCAAACAATCGGATGCCTACCCTGTATGTAAATGCATGCACTTGTTGCGCCTGTTCAACTGACAAACAAATGGCTCGTGTTTCGGACGTCCAATAAAGGTAGTTATTACTCGGATATAATGGTATTGTACAACAATGTCTCTGGCAGCTCTGACAGGCACGTTGCGCCCCCTACCGAGAAAGCTGTCATCGGCACCGTACTCAACACTAGAAAACAATATAAAATGATATCCATATTGTGTTTCAGCATCTGCAACCGTTGAGCCGTGTGAAATTTGCGCGCATTATTCAGGGAAAAAATGGCGGACCAATTTGCGTGTGACAATCCTATAGATGCTTTGTGGACTGTACCCGAACCCACGGCGTGTAACAGGCATTTAAAAAGAACTGGTAAAATGCACTCTTTCCTTTACTATTGTCAGACATGCTACTGTAAATGTCAGGTCAGCCATGATAGCATCAGAGACTGGTTTTCTTTAAGAATCAAATATTAAAAATAAAAATGTAATTAACTAAAATTATATTTCAAACCTTAAATAAGTAACCTTAGGTATAAAATGTTTTGCCTGCAAATATTTTATGCCTTCCGTTTGGGCTATACTTAACAAAACATCAATCGGCGTGTAACTCACAAATTAATCCGCTATTTTTCCATTTACTGTACAAAGATATTAAATAATGTAGGTTCAAAAAATTTTTTTTTATTCGTATTCCCCCATGGAAATCCATCTCCATGAGAAATTACATCTTTTTACATTTCAAATGGTTGTCTGCGAGGATTAGAGCTTATGGAATTGTCGTCACTGCGGCACTACTGACAAACGTAGATAGCAAAAGCTAGTTTAGGTAATAAAATGGATGACGAGCTATTATTAATTGTAGTTGCCACCCCGCGGACGGCACGCCCACCCCTGCGTCCGCCACTGGCCTCGTCTCACCCCCGCCGTTGCCTGCCGCACAAACTAGGTCGACATTTCAATATTGAAGGCATTTCACAATTTCTATTGCTCTTTATGGCGACTGTACGACGTAATAAAGAACTTATTATGCTTGTATTGAGTAGTAAACAGATAATATTAAATTTGTTTTCTTAATACTTTTCTTTAAATTAAATATGATCTTAGGTTACACGCAGGCACATAAAATTTAACTTCTTGAAATTAATATATGGTTATACTTATTTTATACATTCAAAGCATAAAAACGAAGAGAGAGAAAAGTTGTGTAACCGTTATCTGTCATGATAGAAAATAGTCTCAAAAATAATGTAATGGTCTAAAATATACATAATGCTGGTTTTTAAGTTTACCGAGGTGAGTATGTAGTGAAATATGCATGATACTACTCTATAGCCATCTAGCGGCCGGTAGCTGTCGATGATGACAATTGCATGAAGTACACTAGATAAACGTTAATTTATAAAATAAATCGGGATACGGGCTAGAATCCGTCTACAGTGTTAGTAAGAAATATTCATAAAAGCAAGACTCGTAGCATACGTATTTTAATAATATTATTTGCGCTTGTTATGAGAATAAAGCACCTGCCAATCTTTAAAAATGTTTTTTTTAATATTGCTATATGAGGAAAATATTTTTAACTTTGGGTAACATTATAACTAGGATTAACATTTAAATTTTATATTGAACAATAATATGTTCAGCATAATTATTGATATTCTATTTTTAGACAAATTGCCATTTGTAACTATTTTATATGTTATCAGAATGCATAAACAGTATGATAATATTATAAAAAAGCTAATAGAATATACCCCTGGTGGGACTCGAACCCACAATCCCCGGCTTAGGAGGCCGATGCCTTATCCATTAGGCCACAGGGGCTTGAACATAATATATGAAATTTAAGTATAGATAATATTTATTATTCTACCTGAATAAAAAAATCAAAATGTTTTAGTGGTAATTAAAGAAATTCAGTTGCATATTGTGAATTTAAATCGAACATAATTTTGAGCATTCATTATATTAATATTTATAGATACAACTTATTCCTGCGCCTACACAAAAATCTTAAGTCGAAAAGAGTAACCAGAATACATATTTGATATTTTATTTTTATAATTCAGTGAAAGAAAAATAATAAATGCGATTTCATATTAACAATCTCAAAAAGGAAACCGCCCGAACAGGGACTTGAACCCTGGACCCTTGGATTAAAAGTCCAATGCTCTACCGACTGAGCTATCCGGGCTCACAGCATAGAAGCGAAAATTAGTGATGTGGTACCTTGTAAAACTTATATTCTTTTGCATATCATGTTTGATATATTAAAATCCTTTTTACAATAGCCTTTATATTTTTATAAAATCAAATATATTATTCTATGTTTGAGACTGTTTTATCTTTTGGCTGTCTTTCTTCATCATACCTTCCAAAATGATAATAATTACAAAGTAAAATTAATCATCCTGTGTATATCAAAACATACTTATCAAATAAGCCGTCAAAGAAACTGACAAAGAATAGAATAAAAATGCATACACAATGAATGGACGCCATGTAGAGAAAATATGTATTTCTTTGTTATGAAAAATGAAATTAAGTATCAATGATTAAAAACAATGCTCAACATTTTTTCTCACATATTGTTAGATATAGTGTTAAATAATTGAAACAATCATGAACTGACCTGATCGAGACCTGACAAAAATTACCTAATTCTACTAGGGTGAATCTCTACACATCTACAGTTGTTATCGACCATTTGTTATAATCAGATAATTGTTTTATTTTATTTGTTATTCATTCATAATCTACAGCTCTAATATTCTAATTAAAATAGCTGCCTAGCATATATATATATATATACGTCTATTACAATCACATATATATCCATACATACATACACAAATATACGCATACATGTATATACACATACTATCACTTACACAAACATATATAATCATTACCTAAATTTACGTAAGTATTACTTATGTTAAAAACAAACACACAAGAAAAAATCCAAACATTAGTACCTAATATAATTATATTTCTTGTAATCCATGTGTCGGACAAGAAGCAAGAAAAGTAAATAAACACAAGCTAATTGCTTTTTTACTTTACAATTAGTAGAATTACTTATGGTCATACCATATGTATATCACCAACGTTATAATTCACTCTAAATTGTTTGGTTGCGGTTTGAACGTATTGGAATCCACTGTCACTGTATTAATTGTTCGATAAATTATAGTACATCTATATAATAATATTTAATTATTAAAGTTTATTTATCCTATGAGGGATTTTTAAGGAACGTGACACTGAGACTTCAGCTGGGGAACGTTTCGATCAACAAAACAAAAGTACTCTATTGATAACAGATTTCGTTTTGCAATCTTCTCATTTTGCGTCATCGCAAAGTATTTCCGTGCCAAATATCACGACGACCAACGGGTGAGTACTTTCAGGCAGACTGCCGTGGATTACTTAAACAAACTTTTTTCCTTTACAATTTTACGAAAATATATAAATGATGTTGACGTTGTGTAAGTTATTTTATACGACTTCAGTTTGAATAAGAATTTTATTCCAATTTAGACAAAAGGCGTTCGCAACAGGGTTTCACAATTAAAATGTTCATGGGGTTCTATTTTTAAAGGAACCCGGTCAAACGTAGCAATAGTTATTAACATTCCCTGAGTCTTTTAAACGAGGAAAAACTGGAATGGAACGTAGCGAAATGCCTTATCGAAGTTGTTGCTGAGTGACGTCAGAGACATTCTATACGCTGGGACAATCAGAATTTCATTGGATCTCCCGGGTTATATTATACAAGCCATGATTAACTTCTTATTGTGGGAGAACTAATTCTCTTGCCGTAAACAATGTGTGACATGGCGCCTTTTTCATTCACATTTTTATACAAAGGATATATGACGTCAAGCTTTTAGATACGGGACCTGATCTAACAAAAGATGTTTGCTTGTTAACCCAGTTGTTAACTATGCAGTTTCATTAAATTCTTGAGTAAGCTGTGTTTTTCTGAAGAGTCTATAGCATCCAAGGATCTTATTTATAGATTACAAATACTAGACACAACGCATTCTTTTTAGAATTCTACCACTGTAACGTATTTTATGTTTCACGCTGAGCTCTAACTAAGCCTTTAAAATGGCCTTTTGTTCGATAAGCTCTCCTAACGCAAATAAGAAATTATTTAGAATATGTTTCAGCATTTGTTGATAAAGAGCCTTGGCCTATTCACAACTAATCTGATAGATGGAATTTAAATTTGTAAACTAAACGTGACTGATGAGGCAATTAAGGACAACCTTTTACGATAACTTGATAGATACCGAGTGTTTCTTATATATTAAAACATATATAATATAATATATATATATATATATAAACATATACATAATGATAAATAAATAAATACCAACTGACCCGAAAGATGTTGCTCTGTCTTAACTATATACCAATGTTCATTATGAAAGAAATATTGCGACCATCTAGATATAAATTATCTCTCAAGTTGTATTGAACTGCAAACAGTAATCAAAAAACATACCTGTCGTATTAAGAACCTGCTACTTTTTATGAAGTCGATTCAAAGAATATTAATACCGCTTAGTAGTTTAGACGTTCATATCAAACAAACACTATGACACCTAATTTTTGTATCTTGACCAAAATAATAAAAATATAGATAATGACACATTCGTATTCGTTTCGCCTGAACATACGCTAATGGCTCGGTCTGGAAGTAAGGGATAGCAAGGAAACTCTCAGTAATCTAACTGTTACATTAGACATTGTAAAAGTGTGCTTTTCCATGTATTTTTTCCGCCAGGTGTCAAACCAGCCACGCTACCAAAAACGGCTATGATATCAGTATCCTTACGAATCCTTACTAATATTAAAAATGCGAAAGTTTGTGAGTGTGGATGTGTAAATGTATCCTTGTTACCCTTTCACGCCGGAACAGCTGAACAGATCTGATAGTTGGTACAGGAATTATTGATAATCTGGATTATCACTTAGGTTACTATTTAATATTGAAGACATGATTCCGTGGGATAAATTTGACTTTTTATATTTTTTCTATAAAATTAGGCACGAGTTTCTGCACAGTTTCTCTGTCAGGCGGATACATAGTAAGTAAAGACCTCGCAGACAAGTTGCGGGCGGAAAGCTAGTATAAACTCTACTAGCTCTACTCTACTACTCTAGAAAGATCGAACAGGGCAGGTTTGCATCTCGACATGTAATTGTTTTATGATCCTATATTGCGGAAACATTTTTTCGGGAATAAAAGTGCATGTTCTTCCATAGATTTTTTAATCTACATACCAAATTTGAAAGAAATAGTTAATCGGCTAAGGCTACGTTTTGAAGTAAAAATGGCACAACACAAACATAAAACTAACACCATATGTCTTAGCGTTAGCCGATAGACAATTTATTTAGTATGTAGATTAAAAAGTCTATAAAAGATCAAGCGCTTTTATTCCACAAAAAACGTTCCGCGATATAAGGCGGACAAAATTAAGGGGGAAACGCTTCGAGCGTAAAAAAAGTTTAGCGTGGGCGGGTTGCTAGAAACGAATAATTAGGATAATTAGATAAATAGGATAACACTACTACCGATATATGTACTACGTCTTTATGTACTCACTGTATTGGACAACCGATATCCGTAATGAAGAAGCCGAAGAAGCAGCTATTACCCGGAAATGAATACCCCGATGGAATAAAGAAGACGTTAGATTACGCCCAATGACCGAAACTCACCCGTAATTAATTCCATTTCAAATTTTATTTAAATAGTTTTTTACTGTGATAACCCGCTTCTTTATCTAAGGATATCACGAGCGCGTTGCCAACCTTGTGACTTAAAAATGTTACGTCAAATTACGCAAGCATTTCACTGCCTTTCTCACTTTTCAAACCGGAACACAGCAATTCGAAACACTGCTATTTAGTGGTAGGAATAGGTGAGAGTGAGGTACCAATGCAGATGACCTTTGTACGAAGTCTATCTCATGTAAAATATAATTTATTATTCTCAGACGAAGTCAAGAAAAAGTATAACTTATGCACTATACTGAGGCATAAGTAGTCAAGTTTCATTAAATGAACTCATGTTTCAATTAATTGTATGTAAATCTAAAAAAAAAACATAACAATAGTCACTAACAAATATTCGCGTTCATAATTATTAGAATTCGTGGCAAGTATTATGGAACTTATTAAGCCTTTTCTACTACCTACTTCTGTACAAAGACTTTGAACTTTTATATGAACCATTGATCACCTATATATTTTTTTGTATAGTAAACTCGTAATATTATATACATAATAAATAGAAACATTCTATAACTTTTACAATGCAAATCTCACTATTATCTGCACCATATTCTTATAAAGATATCCGACGTCTTTTGCTTCGCGTATACATCAGTATAAGTTGTTGGTGTAAACATAATAACGCGATTATGAATCTAATTCAAAGAAACAAACTATTAATCTAGCCTTTCTTTTCTTTCTTAAAGTTATATTTAGCGTCTTTCCTTCATTTCAATAAAGAGGTACCATAAATGTACTAGTGTCGTTATAATCTATTTCTAACAGTGAATAACATAGAAAATAGGCCTCTGCAATTCCTTGTAGAAGTTGTGTTTATAATTACCACCTTGGATAGGCATTAAAATAATTGTAGAATGTAGGGAGATGAGACAGCCCATCTCCTCTATACGCTGTTTCAGCTAGATATACCATTTTGATACTCCAGGCGTCGCTTCCATCACAATTTTTGTACCTTTACAACATTATAGAATAAATATGAAAACAACATCTTTAGTCTCTATATATATTATTCGATCTATTAATTTGTCCAAAATGTTTTTTCTAGAATAAGTAATTCAGAGGCATGACACATAGTTTTATGCACATTTTCTTCTCGGTATTGGGGACTTGAGTAAGGGCTGTAATACTCCCAAGATACACAAATAATATACAACTAGCTGACCCGTCAGACGTAGTCCTTACTTAACAGGTTTATCGTGAAAAAATATTGAGATGTAAATTATCCTATCTCTCAAGTTGCAACACTAATTGAAATCGGTTAATTACTTTAAAGTTCTTCTCGGATAAATACCGTAACACAAAATTTTGATATATAAACATATAATACTACACTCATTCACAAGATTATTTAATCCTGCTTCATTTCAAGACATAACTCTAAATTTTTTTGCCAGGATCAATTTGTCAACTTTTAGAAATACTTACATCATTTAGATATTAAAGTGTTTTGCCTAGTTAGTTAGACTGAGTAAGGTTTCGGTGGCCTGAATCAATGTGTGTAGGGCAATGCAATTCTTGGACATGTAATAGTTGGTTGTTACTTATAATAATAACTTAATGTTTACAGTTTCTACATTTTTGCGACTTAATGGGCTTTCTAGATGCAAGTCCAATATTCGTACTGGACTGATTATAAAAAAGTTACAACTTCACCGATAAACATAAATGTGATCCCATCCTTAAATGGTACAATGTAAGTGAATTTATTATATTAGTACATTTTTAACAAAAATACTCAAAAACGACAAGATCGATTTCAAAGTTCTTTCATTTAGTGAAAGTTACATTATCAGCAAGTAACATAAGCGATATTTTATTTCCGTAGTCCTATGGAAACGAGCACTAAGCGCATGATACTGCGGGGCGCTCTGAGTCATCTACAAGGAACTTCAATGGAATTAATATAAATAATTGTAATTGAATGTTCTGGTAACGAAGGTTGACTATTGGTGGTTTGTCACCGCCCCCTGCGTCATCTGTATTATCCGTGTTCATATAAATCAGTTTAAGTCTCCCGTACCTGAGCTATCATCCGAGTTCGCAAATCGTACTAAGAAGAATCCGGCGATCCGCCAAGTATCTCGTGCGTCTAAAATTCCAATTAAGGGGAAACTCTAGAGTTCGCAGATCGACTGCACGCTGCGATCACTCACTTGCACTTTTAATTAATTTATTTATCGAGTTCGCGGATCGACGGCGCAACTCGCGCCGACGCCCCGCCCCGCCGCCGGGTATTTAAGCGGTAGAGGGCCGGCGACGTCCGACAGTTTTCTGAGGAGTGCCGAGGGCGCCGGTCGCCTGCCCTCCCAGAAATCTTCGGAAGAACGTGGGTCACTTGAATTTTTAAAGTCGAGATGTAAAGGGCGCGCGCTGCTTAGGGTGCGAGCTGGGCGCCGCCGCTGCGACCTTGAGGTGAGTGCAGCCGCTCGATAGGCGCGCCGTCCCCAAGCCTGCATTACAGCTGTTCCCCTTGATAACGCGTCGCTTGATTGCTTATTGTAATCGTTTCCTATATTTAGCGGTATTTTAAGCCGCCGGCAAATCGGATATCCTCTTACACTCCACGATCCTTTTTTGTTTATATATTTTCAAATATCTGCCACTACACGCAGTACAGTTCATTTTTGTAACCTATGTTTATTTACTCTATCATTTTATTTTTCTAAGTTATTAATATTTATGTGCTGCTTTACGTATTTATTAGATATTAGATTATTTTTTACGGGGCAACTATTTCGTAAAGGGGTTTTTAGCATATGTAACGAATTTTTAATTTATTCGAGTCGTCGTTATATTATTTTCGCCACAAGATTAATTCGTCGTATCTTGTGGAAGACATTTGTGACTTTTTAATGTTTTAATAGGGTAAAAACTACATATGTAACGTCACACGTACAGGTTCATGTAAATGTGTATCACAACGCCATAATCCAGGCGAGCCTGGGGGGGGGGGGGCGCCATCGAATTTTGCACGTAAATCGGAAATCTGCAACCCCTGTAAATCAAATGAGGCGATGTTACACGTAGTTACCACAGCCCGCATTGATTATGTAAATTTTATTGGCCGGTAATACACTATTGATAGATATGAAATGTAACTTTTAAATAAAATTGTGCATACTTGTACCGGCGATAATTTATGTCCAACAGAATTTTTAAGACATATCATTTCATTGCATATGCAATCAATATGTATGCACCAGTGCTGATATACTATCTTAAATGATTAAAATTGATTCTGATTAACATAGAATTATATATCCTAGCAAAAGATTATCCAAAAAGCCGTGATCATATATCAGAAATAAAATTAAGAAATATAGTAAAGCGCGTTAAAAGGCTTTACTAAATAATAAAAAAATCAGTTGATCATCAATCCCTATTCAAACGTGAGCAATCTGATTTTCCACTAATATTGGTGTGCGGAAATTAGGATATATTCATAAAGGAACAGGATTAAACATACCATTTCTAATAATATACTTACTAATATTATAACGCGTTTACATGTATGTTTGTTTCTCTTTCACGCCAGGATGGCTTTACAGATCTGATTAAAATTATACAATGAGTTTATTGATAGCCTTGAGTAACATATAGACTATTTTTTATTCCGACAACATGTTCCCGTAGGATAGATCTGGGTATTTTTCTATGGAATGCGCTCAACTTTTAGCACAGTTTACCGATTTAAATTTTTTCTCGGAAAAACAATTTCTCCAGGGATGCAATAAAGTCTCGCGCACAAAGTTGCGAGTGGAAATCTACTGTTACTATACATATACATTCAAATATCATTTGGGTGGCCGGAAGCACGGCGCGTATTCCTAATTTCGGGCGGCGGCCAGCGTAACCGCGAGCAGGGTTTTCGAGGACGACAATAGTTACGAAGTCGAGCTCCAATCGGTTGCGGTTGCATGTGTCATAACATTCCACCGCCGATTTTATTCGTATTAACAATTTGTATTGTAACATTTAAATAATCTGTAAAACAATTTCTTTTGTAGCATTCTGATATATGGATGGAATCATATATAAATATGTACTAACTCATTCAACACACGTGGTACTATCATAAATTGAGAGATAAACTACCCTATTTCTTACGTTAGATTAAATTGTACACAATAAGCAAAAAACAATTTTTCAGTTCATTAGGTAAGAAGTTAAACACCGCGACACGTGACCTTTATATGTAGATATATATATATATATATATATATATATATATATATATATATATATATATAACATATAATTTCGTCTGTCTGTTCGTGTGGCTAGTCTTGAAACGAGAAATAGCTGTTATAAGCAGTAACTTAGTTTACAGATATAAAGAAATATCACACATACACAATAATAAAATTTAATTCCGTAAAATTCTATTCAAATAGGGCCATACTTATACAACCGACATTCATGCGGGCTAAGTAAACAGCAGAAGGTATCAGCTAATCTAGGCAAATAAATTGAATATAAATGTCTATTTGTAACTTTAAATTCTCTAAATGACAGAGGAAGCGAAGTATCCGCTGTCATTTAGAGAATTTCTTCTGTTAAGTGAATTGTATAGTTCGCGTCTCTCCTACTAAAATAAATAAGGTTATCAACACAGGCTGCTCGACTAGCTATCACGTAAAACAATAAATTTTGAAATTCTAAATAATCCTGGGATGGATATGGCAATCCAACAAATAAAAAATAGTTCAAATCTAATTTAAATCGAACCGGTTCATAACATCATATTCAAGGACAGCAAAAAGAAATCTAGTCTGATCTATCCAGAGATGGATTGTAATAACTAAGAGCAACGACAATATGAGATTAATTAAGCTTGAAGAACGGTGCGTCATTAATCCTGAAAAAATCCCGATTATAATGAATGCATATAGCTTAAAACTTGAAATCCGACGCGAAACGGACGCGGAGCGTAAAAACGCAACCACAAGCTTAAAGTTACACACCACTATTTGGTACAGTTCCAAGGATAGACACTGTAATTACGCTACCAGGAGTTGCTCTTAATTTGCCTAATTTACTGGAGGCTGCTCGGGGAGCTAAATCGTACGATTTAATAGGATACCGGGATGATGTGCATTGTTTTAAAACGTCTTGCCTCCATTACGGGCGATTAGGTACTTTGTTTTGTAGAGTATGTTCGTTAAGAAGGTAATTTTTGGGCGAGCTTTCATTTCCGACCCTTCGAGGTCGCCACGGCGTGTAGGCTCGCAGATTGTACCGTTTTTAAAGGGTCTTTGTGAACAGATTTTCGGGCACGGGTTTTGTCAATGATTTTATTTATGTATGTGAATCAATAATGACGTGCTCCGGCGCGGAGGGCGCAATTTTTCCATTGGACCC
>JACJUM010002525.1:12041016-12152924 GCA_020976665.1 Heortia vitessoides | reverse complement strand
ATAATTCCAGTTATTTACGAGACCATAACGTGGTTAATTACAGATAAAATATTCGGCCTTTTAGATATTGCCTGAGAAAATCTTGTATCGTTATGACAAATTCTTACCTTTATTTATAAAATATTTTTATACGAGCGGTAACTCAAATACTTTTCTAAGAATCTTCCTCGTATATTGGAGGTATATAACCACGAAGTGCAAATTAAATTTTTATATATAAACATTGTAAAATATATACTTTTCACAAATATGTATGTACGTCAGTACGTATGTATGGCTTATAAATGTGTCAAAATCTGATATAATTATCGAATTATGGTTGCATTTCAACATCATACAATGATTTTTATTTAAAGTATTAAAAATAAAAGTTATTAAACATTATTATTTTTCTTATATAAATTATTACTTATATAAAGTATATATCTTATACATACGTATTTGTATTTCTCGCCATCCGATGTTCATGAAGCGTGAGCTTTTGGTAAAAGTTTATTTCCGCTAGCCGGCTCCTACTTACAGCCTTGCTTAGCGCACTTGAAAAAGTCAACAGACAGCTTTGAAATATCTGTAAAGTCTACTTTTCAGGTTTGGCGTAGAAGTAAAATATACGATGAAATACATTTTTGGGTCTAATTATTATTTCGGGCAGTCTAAACATTAATCACATAATTATGTATTCATGATTTATTGTCAAACTAAACAAAAATAATTTAATAGTAGTCTTATTGAAAGTGATATTTTTAGTAGACATCTTTAGCTCATCACATTGATCAATAGTTAAATTAGTATTAATTCTAAAATAAAACTATAATGAATATAAAATAATATGAACTGATATAGCCTTTCTTGGAAATAACCATCTTACAGAGCTAATCAATATGTAGTGAAGAAGTTAATGGAATAGAAATTACGTATATTTTGCACTAGTAACGAATACAGTGATTTAGGCGCGGGGACGGGGCAACAGGAGACTAAACAACTAATGTTTTTGCACATTGTATAAGTAATTTTCAAGGTGGAGTTTCGATTGCTTTATTTTTGACAGAACGATAATTAGACTAAAGACTTTTTATATTGATAAAACTTCATATACGAATAGCCAGGTGAGAACTCTGCTATTATCGGTTGAATCTATGTGATATATTTATGATAATGTCTATTGCGGTCGCAAAGAAGTCCATCATTATGAACGCGATTCCTAAATTAAATTAAGACCACTTCAACACGCATTTATCTATTCACACCATTGCATGTTTATGTCGGACATAATTTTTTATGGTAATGTTACTTTGACATTTATAACCAATTTTGTTTCTAATTTGCCCCAGCTGTTAGTGTTTTGATAATTTTAAATACATAGACGGCATTAGACATAATTTGCTCGGCTCCCTGCACAAATAATCTGATCGGTTTGCTTTACACCATTGTCATTGTAAGAAAATTGAGTAGATTGAATTGAAAAGACGACCTTATTTAAGGTGGGGTTTCATACGTTTTATTGTCAAATCAAGATACAGTGATCTCGGTTATCCCCTTAGACGCAAGGAGATTTTTTAGATCTAGAATACACTAAAGTAACAGCAGATATAATCTAAGATGTCTTGCTCGGAACGGACAGATATTTTAATTAACAGTTCACTTTTTTAAAAGTCTAATATATAAATATTAATAATAAGATCAGTGGGAGGTACTATTCTATTCTGCCGTGAGGTACCGGCAGAATAGGATACCTTCCACTGCACCATATGTCGTAAGAAGCTACTAAGGTACCAGAACCGACAGATGGCGGTATATCCATCCGAAACAGTGGGCAACCGATGGGCAGCAGCATCCCCGTTGCGGTAGCTGCGCCCTGCGAATGCCAACACGCTTGCCTAGAACGGCAATTATGGTCAAAAAAACCTCCTTTCTTGGAGAGGCTTATGTCCAGCAGTGGACTTGCATGGCTGGCATGATGATGAATAATAATCACACTATCAACTTCCACATGCTTATCTACGTACTGATGAATTCCTCACATATATATGATACATAATCTTCAAATAGGAAGTGAAATTGTATACAATTTCACTGAAATAAAATTGTATTTCCCTGCCTTTTGTCGGAAACAAACTGTAAATGGAATCCATAATTATTTAAAATGCTTTATTTTCGGTAGAGCCCATCATGACCTTTTATTTTATTCATTACTCAAATTGGTAGTTGCATTGCGAGGCACACGGTTTAATTGTTGGATGGCAAAAAATTTACAAAACAGAACGGCCTGTAAATAATGAAATGCTTTTCCTCTCAATTTACCATTATGTCGTTTGTGTTACTGTTTGTTTACTAATTGGGATTTAATAAATTACACATGTATTTATATTATTGGTCTACGTATTTGCTAATTGTATGGTGTTTTTCATTTTTAACCTAGTGTCTTCACAAACTTCGTAACGACTGGTTTTCAATGTATAGTAATTAGATAACCTAGTCATTACGGTGCAAATCTAGTGCAAATACAAACCATAAACCTGAAAACTATAAACGCACCTTGTTGTTTAGAGACACCAAAGCTAACTTGGTGAAAAAATAATCGATTCATTTTATTTGCGTAACAAAAGACGTATGCAAATATCGGAAATTCTTTCGCCGATTCGAAGAAAAATGTAGCAGGTAGGGGCTCAATCAAAAATGTTTACCGGTGGAACAAACTCGCCCAATATTTTAGCCTCACTGCTGACTTACAATACTTATTCACGGTAGCTAGTAGCTGCATTACGTATACACAATCTTTATTCCACTTTATCTTCAGTTAAAACTGCCGCATTGGGGATTTAGCATGTTATCGAGTTTTACTCCATTAATTGCATTTTGTTACTATTTAAAGAAATTACTGAAGAATTCCGTTGTATTTTTGTTTTTAATCTTGTGTACCTTACAATAGCAATGTTGGTTTCTTGTACTCAATTATAGGTATGAAAAGCAATTGAAAACTATTAGCCTGCTAAATATTTGCAGTAGATAATATGTCTAGAAGGGGCAGCTGCGTCCGTGAATCCTTTGTTTCTTGCAAAAACTCCAAGTGTTTGGATTGGACAGGCAGGCAGGTAACGTCGATAGGGTACGTAAATAAAATTTCAATAGAATTCGCCCCGACTTGTCTACTAAGGTTGTAAATCTATTGGTACTATAGTAATTTAATTTAATATCTACTTTACTTACTCTGTTGCACTTTATTTTAATATTTTTAGTTATGTTACGTGCAAGAGAAACATTATTTCTCGAAAATATAGAAAATGTATTTACTACCTGATCCGGACGGAAAACCTATAATGGAAATATAGTCAGCGGTGTGGTTTCAGCTGATGGTTATGGATTGTATATAGTAATTACTTATATCTGATACCTTAAATCCACTATACTGACGTGTACTTCTGTTTAACATATATACGCTACATACAACCTACGCAACATATAATCATTTTAATTATTAAATAAACAATTGATTACCAGCCATTCATAATAAGTAAGTCATTCTTGTTCATGTTAAATAGATTTAAAAAGATTTCAAGGACTTGACAGACTTGTCACAGAGCTTTACTTAATTGCAGTAAATCCTAAGCTTAATTCTCGGCTAGCAGATAATAAAACTACATTAGGGTCTAAATATCAGTAGAAGACATCCCACTTTATTCATTTTTCTCTCTAAAAATAGATACAACTTTGTAGTATAATTAATCCAAGTCCCTACAATAGGCGACCAATCAGAAGTAGACAACAGTTCCAATGTCGAAATGCAGGTTTTTAATTTGGCAGCGGTGGTTAAACCAATTGCAAACATATTCTCGTTAAACAAACACACAGTAGACTAAGCACTATTAAAAAGCGCACATTGTTCAATTATTCAAATGACTCCGTCTGTGTGCATCGATTGTAAGCAAATTCGCCATTAATAAAGTTTCCTTTATTTCAATAAATCCAGACGACTGATTCCTTGTTAATTGCTACGCTGCAGCGGGACGCAGTGCAACCCGCTGAAATGCAAATTCACTGTTTACTAACAGCGCACCTTTCAGCATAAAAATGTTTGTTTAAACCGCTTGACCGCTTTATTTGTTCTATTTAAAAGCTTGAATACTAAGGGGGCGGTTTTTGGACATTACGCCAGAACGCTATTCCCGTAACAGTCAAAACTATAATGCGCGTTTTCACGACACCCCCGCCGTATAATGGCACCGTAATACTAAAGTAGTTAGAATACATTGTTGCGAGTGCAGAAAAGTTTTTACCGGAATTATATCTCTGCAAATAAAAATTTAAATATCAGAACAAAGCGAGGCCTGGATTTTGTAAGACGACACTGCATTAAAATCAGCCATGCCAATGTTTAGTTCAAAGTACATCTTTGCTGTTTCTTTTTGTCGATTTGAAGTATGTTCCAACGTAATAATTATACCAACCATAAAATAATAATATTAAAATTATCTTTATTATACACCAATAAAAACAACACAAGAACATCACATAGGCATGGACTTGTAGGTACAAGAGGCGGCCTGATCCCTAAATGCAATCTATTACAGGCAACATTTGGATGGAAATAATATTGAAGCGGTAATTTGAGATGTAATTAGCACAAGTTTAAAATATTAATATTGATACATAAATTACTATAAAATCTGGTGTAGCAGAATAAATTAAAACTCATTATCGCTATGACCTTTGCCAATTATATTAGTTGCAAGTCATTGCCTTAAAATAGGGGTTGCCTGTGTATGAATTTAATCAATAAATTTCATAAATTCATATATTTATATATTCTTATATGGCAACAATGACGTTCAAGAGTCATAAGCAGCAGTTCACAGACTTTTGGAGTGGCTGCAACACAACAGGCGCCTTATTATGCAAGCTCATTGTGGTGTACTTCACACTTGCGGAATCGCACCGCTGTATTGTATGTAGTTTTCTGCATCGTCCATGCATTCCAGGACAAGTAGCCCTTTTTGTATGCAGCATATTTACAAATATATAGAGGAAGGAGTATCCTGTTTGCGATAAAAATAAAAATATTTTCATATAAGATATTAATCGTTATTACATCAGAAAAAAAAATATTTTGAGAAAATACCACCTTAAAGGTACAGTCGATTATACATGTAATTTTTCTTCATTATGTATAATAAATATGTGTAAATTAAACTATCTAATTCTCTAACTGCTTGAAGGGCGTGCATCTTACTCTGTTAGGTTTTGAATAGATATTTTATAAAACATTTTCTATTTCTAATAGGTTTGATTTCGTGTTTTTCATTCCATAACATTACTGCTCTGTCCGGTAGACATTAGTTCTGCATGATATGTGGCCAACAGTCAAATAATTACTAGACCTCAATTCTTTAAGCAATAATAGTAACATTTTTCGGGTTTCCATATTAAAAGGGATAATCTTAAGACCAGAACAAAGAATGTAACGTACCTTTTACTATACATAATATTCAAACTATGTAAATATTATAAATATAGTTTAAAGGATTCAAAGTTTTATATTTGTTTTGAGAATATGTAATATACTATTTAGCCACGTATCATTTTAATATGAGAATGTTTAAGTTGATACGAAGTTTACGCTAAGGCAATGCAGTGCAGCGTATGATTCTTGAAAAAGAAAGATTCTTACTACAGAATAAAACGTCTGGAACATGCAAATGTCACAAAAAATAACATACGAGTAAAATATACAAGGCTTTGAAATTACATTATATGATGTTATAAGGATTATTTTGTTTCATGTTCATGAGATGATGCTAATTAAAAAAAATATATGTTTTTATTACTTTCTTGTGTAATTATATTAGCCGTAAAAAACGCCTAGTAGTCAAAGCAAAAACTCATAATTGCTTATTTTAATAACTTTTTAAACTTTAACTAAAATAATGTATTAAAATCATAAAACATCGATTAGTCTATTTTAGAACGTAAAGAACTTAGTTATGTTTAATTTTTTCCTGTCATTCTAAACACGTGACAGTTCAAACTAGTGCTTATAAGTATCCATGACTCTAGGGGGTGTGTATATATGAGGCCGAAAGTAAATTATTGACTTGACTAAAATACAAAACATTTATAGTTCGTAGCGGCGTAGTTCTCGTAGCTACGGCTTACAAAGATACGTAGCATGCGTAGTCGATGCCAACCCACCAGCCGTTTATTCGTATCTCTAAAATAGAACAAGTTACAGGTTTCAGTTTCGTAAATACATATTAAGTATCACTATACTTAATATGTATTTACGAAATGTCTCTGTCTGTCCCTGTGTCCCTGAATATTGTGACACTGAAACAAAGTAGACTGAAACTCGCTCTAGACATGGGCGGATTCAAGTTTGGTTCTGTACTCAGTAGGCATCGTCTCCCCTTATTAATTATTCAATACCTAGTGGTATTTTTAAAAGGAAGAAGAAGTAAAAAATATATAAAAGCACAATGTGGGGCGTCACTCAAGGCAAGACGTCAAGGTACTGTTGGTAGTACAGATAATGCGATAATATTACTTTTAGTCGCTTATATAATCAATTATTTGTTGAAGTTCAATTGTCTGACAGTTCTCCAACTGTTTTTTGACTGTCTGACACTTCAGACATAACTGATGCAGATCTTATTCTCGGTTATTAGCTTAAAATGCTAACGATTTCTGCCAGCACATCGCATATTTCCTGTCGTCTAGCCTACGTCAGTAGTTGTCCATTTTTATTTAAGTACTGGCTGCAACCCACGACTTCGTTTGCTTGGTTAATCTTTATAGTGGAATTTTTGCAAAGATTAGCAGTTAGAAAATATAAGGGATGTCTAATAAGTCAAGGTTGTTGAATAAACGTATGAGATTTTATTCTAACAGTATGTGTAACAGTAAGTTGTCATTCGACGGCAACCCTTTCTACTTCTTCATAAATAACTTCGTAATTTTATAGCCTTTCTTAATTTCAGACTATCTGATATTATTGACTTGTTTTTTTTTATTTATAAGTAATCATGTTACTCAAATGATCTTCCTTGTTCTATTTTCAATTTCTAAAACGAATGGCGGGATTGGTGCGTAAAAGTCGCGTAAATGATGGAACGGTTTCTCTCGACTGTAACTGTTTTATACCGTGCCGAGTGTAAAGAGATAAGGTTCTTTATGTGTGTAATCATTTCGTGTTACGACGGACTTCGCCACTCGTGAGTGTTATTAAGGCGTCCGTGTATTCTGGGCAGCTTTTACGGTCCGTGATTTTAAAGTGTACAATGTATTGTGCGGCGAAGGCCGCGGCTGGCTTTGAGTTTATTCCGACCGTTTGCTCGAAGTTTCACTAAGCGTTATCACAGCGTGCCAGCGTTATTTGTTTGTGAAAGAATGATATTTAATTTTTGTCTAAGCTTTTTATCTACTTGATTGGCGTCACTGGCATGGCAGCCAAGTTCATGCTAGATTCTAACAGTCTAAGTTAGCCTTGGGTTTGAGAGGCCCTCCTGCAATCTTCGTCTAGTTCTTTCTTTTCCAATGTTACAAATCCTTGTAACATTTAATAAAAATGAACGAATTTGGTTGAGTTAAGGTGAATAAAAAATTATAAAATAATGAACATTGTACAGTAATTTCAATTTGATTAGTTTACAACATAATTTGTTATTAATTTTGTTTACATTACAAAGGTTTCACATATAAAGCAAGCAGTGTATGCTTGCTTTATATGTGAAACCTACTTAAACAAAGACAAAAAGCTATTAAAATAATTAAAAGACACGTTAGTCTAAGAGCTGTTGATATAATCAATTTATATTTACGGAGGTTTCCGTCACTTTATAACCAAGTCATTGATTATACAAATTTCTATTTTTTTTAATCAATAACATAATCTCAAATCTCAATAGTACGCGAAATATGAATTGCTCAAACATTTTAGCCTTGTAAATGTTAACTTTGTCCATGAAATTCATTCATCAGTGGTTGCGTATATCCTGAACATTTTGTTTTATAATATGGTAGCAATCAGTAAAAAATAGATTGCGTAACTAAATCATTGTTATCACCAACTCCACCTGATTTAAATGACATTTGCTACGGAAATTATTTTCAATTGTTAATGCTTACTGATTGTCGATAAAATGCCCAATTTTATCTATGTTTGTACTTAACACAATACTGACAGGTATAATCAATTACGTTTCATGACTCCGATCAGTGCGGAAAGAGTTTAAAACACACAATAAGTTTTAAGAATGAGTTTCATAATAACATAAAGTGATGTAGGCCCATAAACCGCGTCCGTTTATGTGTTGATTCCCGCAGTATTACGTTATCCCATCAACGTCGAGTCAATAGATATCCCACGTTTTATAGAACAGTAACGCTCGTGCGTCGTCTTATTTCAAACCCGCTTCTATCACAACTTGATTTTATAGCCAGTGTTCTGATATTTTCTAAAGGATTTAACTACATTTTATATATCGAATGTACAATATAACTAAGATTGTCAAAGATAAATGCTGTTGGTAGGATAGTCAGTAATGAGCTATGCCTATATGAAAATGAGCACAGAATCTAATTCAAAAACATTTTTTGCAACAAGCCTACCATAATTTTTCGACCGAAATTTATACAGGCAGCGTCTCATTTGCAGAGTTTGTAGTCCCCTTTATAACGAGTAGCTGTTTTTTAACTAGTGTTTTTGCTTTCCCATTTCCACGGTTCGCCGTGCGACCATGAATTGGCGCAGTATGATTACAAATTTAAGCCGTCGCAGCTAATATGAATGACAACGGGTCTCGACCTACTCGACATTCATTTCCCTCGGCGCACCTCTCTTATAATAACTTACGCGACAACTTCGCCTTAAGGTACCCCAATATGCTCATACGGGACGATGGGGAACAGCTTACGAGACCTCACGTGAGCGTCTCTGTCTTTACGATAAATCGTTATTATACCTCCAAAAAATAACCGAATTTTCGCCTTGCAAATCCAATTTCCACATATATGAAGGGAAAAAAATGTATACAAATATACAAGACGATATTAATAAAAATGAGCGTCCACGATTATTCTAATGACAGAGAGGATAGTATGTAAGTAATACGGTTACACGACATTCGGATCAGGCTGAATGAGCCGAAATTGCGGAGGACTACAATTTTCCATGACCGAATTGCTGAGCTGCAAATAATATTATACATATCTGATGAAGGTGCAGACTTTGGCGCCCTATAATCCAGATTCGACCCTTGAATGCGAGCGAACGAGCGGTTGGCCGAGGTTTTAGAGTGGTCCTTCAATCAGCCCTTACTTGCGCGGGCGGCTGGTGTGCGCGGGAGGGTGCGGGGTGGGGGAGGCGACGCAGGGCGCGGGGTGTTCACGAGGACCTTTGAGCTACAAGCTCTTTGACACGAGCCACTGGCGCACTCTTCAAGTAATGATTCATTCTGCTGATGAGTGATGCGGCTAATGCGGCAGTTTCCCCGCGATATTTCGGGATTCACTTTTAAATCACATTTTCACTATATTTTAATTTTATAATGCATATACACTGCACTATAAGACATGCACTACCGTATTCTGTATACAAAATACATGCATTTCTGTTGTTAAACTGAACATGAACTGTTAAATTCGTAATATGATATTTTACATGACAAAGCCAGACTAATCTCTCTACATGAAACGAACAGCGTTCCTGCTTTATTACGCAACATTATCCTACGGCATACCTTCCGAATGTTACATGCATAACAATCAAGCTTCCATCTGTTTTTGATTAACGCAATAAACCCCTTTAATGCAGGCTTAATGACATACAAGTGGATTAACCGCTCGGTGCGTGCGACGCGACAAATAGCGGGCCGTCGTGCGACTAAGTCGCCTTTTGTGTCGCAGGCAAAGACACGCTATCACGCGGGGCACATAATTTCTATCCCCTATCAATTCTTAGAAGACTTTATTGTACATTTTTTGATATACTTGAGCCATCTGCTCATATACTTATAGCATTTCTTTATAATATAAGTACTTTGATTTAATAGCATTATGGGTACGATATAAAGATTAATTATTCGAAATTATGTGATATCTTATATTGATTAGTAATTCCGCCACTATTATCTTCTTTATAGCAATTTAAAGAGTACTATTTGAAGTTAAAATGAATTTCAATATTGTCGGGACCTACAGCATAATATAATGTATTCAGTAGAAATGATGTGAGGCGGTCGTTACCATGTCAATACTACTATCGCATTACGTCCTCAAAAGGCAAAGTTTGTTTGATGCCACTTGCCCGCTACACTGAGTGTGCTGATTCCATCCTACTTAGTGATTGCCGCGCTCTTAATACAAGGTGATGTTGTTTATAAACGAATAATACTTTCAAAACTTTATTAACACATTTTGCTGCTATTTAGGATATTCAATTATTTTTCTCAAAATTATCACATTCACTTATTCTTAAAAATAATATTGATCGGCACCGGCAATAAAGAAATGTTTATGTATGTATGTGTAGCAAAGGTATAAGAAAAAAAATCACACTACACATTGAATTATGAACTGAGTAGTTATCTATCATAATCATCAAAATCTAACTCCATATGTCATAGATACTAGATGAAATACGCATCAGCTGTCATAAGGTACTAGATATCGCACGCATCATCTAGATATAAGATATGGCTGAGGTATCTTTAGATTTCCCCGTCACAAAGCTAAACTCTGCGGTAGTCATTCACTCAGTATATAGTGACAATTATAGGCCAAAAAAATTCCACTTCACCTAGGACAAACCTTTATATGATAAATACTTGTGTTTTTTCTATTTCTGGGTGTTAAATTTGTACTGAAGTTTTATATTTGTGATTTCTTTGTAGTCTTATATTTTGATTAACACAAGTTCTATAAGGGACTTATCTTGGAGCTAAATCAATGAGTGAGATTTTGTGAATATTTATTTAGTTTTTCTTAGAATAAGTAACGGTTTTTGCACTTAGCATCTTATATTTGTAAAATACCTGTCATTCAATTTATAAGTACTAGTTTTTTATACAGTATCATATTTATATTCATACCTTTTTAATAGAAAATCTGATTTTCAATTATCTCGACCGCGCTGGGATACTTGGTAAAGTATGCGAAAGAAACTACGTACAAAATACAATTTTCATGATTGCAAAATTCAGTTAACGAAATCAGAATACATAACAAAATGGAAAAGCAACACACCAAACAAATATTACAGTGACCTTTGGAGCTACCCTATGTACGAATAAAATATTCACGAGTGAGGATTCCGCTGAAATCCACAATTATTCCAATGGTTTCACGGAGAGTTCCCTTACATAACTTACGGAAAAAACAAAACTTTATTGAATCCTCTGCCATTTTAGTAAATTCGTTGATAACGCTATGCAGAGATGAAATTATGAAAACTTTTCTCTTAAAAAAATTTGGTCTTGTGATTTGTATAAGGTAAATTTTAGTGGATTCTGTTGTCCATGTCGCGAACAATTTACTTAAATTTTCGCAGTCTGATCTGTTTTACCGTCATAATTATCCTGTTTCCAAGACCATATCAAGTCGCGTTCATCTTTTATCTTATTAGTGCTAATCCTGCTTTATTTACAAAGCTTGGCAGATATTTCGCAGGCCGTTTCTTCGCCCTGAAGGGCCGACAAATCCTCCTAAAAGCCTATTACTACTTCGCTGTTTGACAAAGACCCCTTTATTGAAGTCCATGACGACAAAGACTTGACTAATAAAATACTCAGTGATCAATAACTCTTTGTCGAATAAATGATGGGCTTTATTGTTGAAATTTAACAATAGTAATGTATTAATACAAATTTTTCAGTTTGAAGCTTTAAGGTATTATGAAATTAACACTTTATTCTTCCTCATTATATGAATGAGGAAGAATAAAGAGCTATTTTTAGTGTTTTAATAAACAGTAGAAGATGTACAAGCATAAAAAGGAAATATGTTTAGACCGTGAAGTGGGGAATGAGAAAAAAGCTAGCTCTTTTGTTTCAGACTGAAAACACTGCCTCTAAGGAAAACATGATGTTTCATGAATTTCCGCATTTTAATAAAATAAGTGGTGAGAACACGCCATTTTTTAGATTAAGACTTGAGTTAGCTTTGTGCGTTTATAATTTTACCTACCTAATTTTTAGGTGTGATTTGATTTAACTTCCGCTAAAGTTTTAATCGTTATACCTCATGTATGTTTGATTAACTTGAATGTTTTTATACCGTTGTTTGTCAAAAATGGCTGTTATTCTGATGGCACTATCAAGTCTAGTACCTTGCTGATAGGTGTGATGGAAGATATCAAAAAGCAATCTTATATGAAGTACTAACCTGGAATAAAGTTTTTATTCATCGCACAAGCACGCCTGCATTCCCGCCGCATATCAAAGCATAAAATAACGTTCCCTTAATACATCTCGAATGATGTCGGAGTTTATGTAAATTGTAATACACGCCCGGAATATTTCGGTCCGTGTGAAGCGCCTAGTAATGGCAAAGGCTCCTTACGCATTCATACCGTGTTCTTATTAACGTCCAGTTTCTGTTAAGGATATTCCTAAAGGGAAAATGATACTTTGAGGCCCTCACAAGGGATGACAAACAGACAATATAAAAACACAAAAAAACTCCTTTATTACGTTAAATCTGTCCAGCGAAGTTATTAACCTGTGTAAGTAAGTTTAACTAAGAATAGGCAACGATATTTTTTTTAGCGAAGGTAGCCATAATAAATAATCATCTTAGTTCAGTAGATAATTCTAGAGCACACCGCTAATAATACGAGTATAACTTGATATGGAAAAATCCTACTTAAAAATATATATAAAATAACATTACATAATAAGTTTTGGTAGTTAATAAGAAGTATTTTGAATTTTTTAATGAACACCTATATGGTAAGGATTACTCGAATTTAGAACATTTCAAAAAGGCAAGTGTAATTAGAGGTGCAAAAGTAAATCTTCAATTAAAATGCGGCTCCAAAGTATTAATTTCACCGTTAATTTTGAGTAATTGCCGGCCGGCTGTGTTTCAGGAAGATACCTCTAATTGTATTTATGTTCGTTTTTTTGTTTTCCCACAACATATATCTATGTCTACGCCTAATTGGTATTAACGGCGTAATATTATTAAGCGGCAACATGAAATTGTACAGGCCACGATCCACAATTATTATTTGATATATTACACTCTGTGTTTATTTTAGCGAAAATCTGGATTAATTGCTGCGTTGATAAATTTATCACTTTATGTTGTTAATTCATTTAACATTATCATTAATCATAAATCATTGTGCTAAAGCTTATTTGCGGAACGAAACTACCTACTTATTTATGATATATTTTAAGTAATATCAGATGCAATGTATTTATTGTTTCTTATTTGTTACAGGTACGTACTCTAGAAGTTCAAGCGGTCTTTGGTAAGATCATACATTTCAGGTGTTTCTTATTGTACAAGGAAATAGTGAACGAGGAATCAAATCGGGAAGTCTTCAATTAAAACTTAGAAACAAAGTTGTTAAAATCCAAATTAAATGTCAAATCCACCGTCGTTTTCCTTATTTTAAACTTTTCGTTACAACTTTTAGCTTTTGATGATAAAAATATCATAAGAATTCGAGTAATAATATTTAAAATATTTCTTATTAATTCATGATGATTATAAAAATTTTACATGATTTCGTCCATAAACAGAAAAACAAAGTTTCGCACAACATAACACAAAAACAGATTTATATTGAGTAAAGGAAAAGATCTTAGAGAAAACTCCGAACGGTAAACGCATATCTCAAAGAACAGTTGTCACCGCGCTCGCGGCGGAAACGGCGCGTCCGGCGGCCGGTCCGGTCCGGACCGCCGGCCCCTCGGGCCAGGACACGCCGCAGGACACTGCCGAAATACTTTATAAAGCCCCGCGTACACTTGATAAATTGTCCCCGGATGTTTTATATTGATTCGCACTGTTCGCCTGCCGAAAAGGAAATGTAGTATTTGAATGTCCCTGCCGTTTTTACTGTATTCACGCGCTTCTGTGGAGAATAAATCGTGCGAATGTAGTGCCTTCTAATATTCAACACTCGTAAAAAAATCATAATTATTTTAAATTTATTTGATAATTAAGGCATAGGTGATAAATGCATAGTTTTATTTCACCTGTTATTACTTATGTGTGAACTAACGGCTTCATCAATCAACACGGTCGATCACTACAACTTTATGTAAAACAAAAGTAAATATATCCCGCGGGAATAGCACCTTTCAGTTCCGGGATAGAAAGTGGTATATTTTTTTCTGGCTATAAAACTACAAGTGTGAAAAATCATGTTGATCCTTTTGTGAGAAGAAATCTTAATCTATCCGACAGGAGCCATACAATTTTTCGGGATAATAGTAGCATTTGTGTTATTCCAGAATAAAATCTATATCTCAATCAAATTTGGATTCACTAAGCCTCCTGGTGTATAATAATATCTAGTTATAGTCAAACATCTGTTTAAATAAAATATTTAACCGTTAATTCTACTATTCTAAAAATATTGAATCATATTTCCTACGATTTATACCTAGTGGAGGTGGATTTGAAATACCCTTCTTTTTTAAACAGCCTTAAAGATTAGATAAACGGAGACGGCAAGCTTACGGCCGATCATAATAAATACTCTTAAGCCACATGAAATATTTTATCACGTGAGGATCATAAATCGCGGTTGCGTAAGAAGGGTGAATATACATTCCCTAGATGAACAGCATTTAGAATACCTAAAGGTAAATGAGCGGTGTCTCAATTTGATTATAAAACACCATTTTATATATATTATAGCCATAATAAAGCAAGACCTCATGAAGGAGAAAGAATAAACTATCATATAAATAAATAAACTACAATATATATAAACAAACTATAATATATAATAATTTAGAGAAAACTAATATATGTGTCTATTTGTTTGTACTGTAAGACATTTGTTTACTTTTATTACGTTTTACTTAATACTAGCTGACACGACAGGTACTGATAATAAATAGACTTAACTATGATAATAAATTAAAATAATAAAAAAAATCATGTATAATCCTGATTCTACACCTGATTCCGTGATAAATCGCTTAAAGCACTTGTGTCGGACATCCGACAACAGAGGAATCACAAGTATAATACTTAAATACATACAGAACAAATACAAATATCATCGTATAAATATTTGTCCTGGGTGGGCATCGAAACCCCGACCTTTGGCACGCAAGATCCATCTGCGTCATCGGGCCTGTCGCAATAGATAAATATAATTCCGACCGATATATTTGCAACGCGCAATTTTTTAAACGCGCTGTCTGACTTTTCTATCAAACGCTATTTGTTTTCAATGAAATTATTTTTTTATTGTTACAGTTTTCTTTAATTTTCTGATTATTTACGAATTTTTTATTCTTCCAAAAGAACTGCGTCCTAACATTAACATACCCAACATAAAAGAATCAACGAAATCGGTCCAGCCACAAATAAGGGTTTAGTTCTAGATATATACTTAAAGCATTATAAAAAAATATGTTAGAGAATCTCTATGATGAATGAAAAAGATCTTTCTGTTAAAAATTAAAGATTCCATTTTTAAACATATCACATCTACTTATTCTTATCATAGTACACGAAATACATTCAAACAGTCATCCGCGAAACAACTTGGTACTTAATTGAAAAGTAACAAACTAAAGTCAGTAAGATACTTATGGCCGGAGGACTTTTCGAGCGGGTAGCACACGTTAATCCCAATACTGGCCTTCAATATAATATAAATAGGAATCACGTATGTAATAAGGCGGGATGGAGCATTCCTCACACGTCCAGAAGCTTCCCGGGCTTACCCCAACTTGGGCCATTACCGGCTGGGATTTTAGACCAGGAGCGTACGTTCTTTATCCGCTATTGAAAGAAGTGATAGATTGGAAATGATGTTAAAATCTTTTTTGTTAATAAGTCTTCGTCTTTCTCTGTCACAAAAAAGAATACTTATCTGAATCTGTAATTTTTTCCCCATTGTTAGGCAACAATTATAATTTTGATTCCTAAATTAGAGGAGAAAAAATTTGACAGATTTGTATCCAAATGTGTCAAATTCTTATAAAAATTAATAATGTTTTTAGGAATTGTGCAACAACGTCTAGTTGAGTCAATGAGTCCTATTTTGTTTTTGAAAATTGAGTGTCCGCATTTTTAAAAACAAATGAGGATCAAATCCGACAATAATACCTGCATGGTGACATCGTCAAAGCGATCGTCACAAGCAGTCATTTCCAGCGATCACTTGTGGCGGCGCCATTATTGAAGTGGGCTGGACCCGACCCTTCCCTTAATTAGGCGTTTAATTAAAACATAGCCGTCAAATAAAATGTTCGCCCGCTCCGAGCTGCCGTGACATGCGGGTAAAACGTTTATTATGCTGATATATGATTATGAAAATCAACTTACTTTACACTTTGCGTAATAAATAGTCGCATATAATAATATCATAATAAAGAGACCATTTAAAAAAAATGACTTGTCTTGACTTAACATTAGAATCAATCGTCTACTAGACCAACCAGCCTTTGAAACCGACAGATGGTGGTATACTCATACAAAACAGCTTAGTTGAAATACAAGTGCGAGAGTGGCCAGCAGCTTCTCCGTCGTGAAGCTGGCTTGTCATGGTGATCATGGGTTGAATTCTCTAAAATGATGAGCAATATTTTGGAAAGTCCCATAGCCAACACTGCAAATACTGGATTGATATGATGACAAACTTTTTACAAACAACTTTTCAACAAACCTACTGAATAATCAGTCGTTTTGACTAAAAACCTTTACTAAAATCGAATACATTGTACAATACATCAATAATAATAATCGTAAAGATGTATTCCAAACAGGTGTCGCTAACAACGTCTCGAATGTTCCCGCAGTTTATGCAAATCGCGAAGCGGTATCGACATTACGCGATGATACTGGCGCATTGTGTTGCTGCCTCCTAGCCTAATAGACAATGCACCCAGATTGCATCTTAGTGTTAACATCAATAGGCGTATTGTACCTAGACGATTACCTAGAAATTATACCTATAGCAGTGCAGCATAATCAAAATTGTTCAGAACCTAACATTCATCTTCAAGATTTTCTACAAGATTAATTATTTACAAAGATAATAATTTATTGACTACAGACATTTTATAAATAATCAGTTACCTATGTATATAATTCACATAATCTATTCATATTTATAAAATAATTATGAAAGAATGGGTGTCTTGTTTTTCCTTCAGAACTATATCGTTTAAAGGATCTTAATGAAATTTGCCTATGTCTAGCATGAACCTGAAGGTTACATACTCTTACCCTAGGAATGTCAGGTTACTAAGTAAATTCTATGCAAACAAAAAGCAAGCCGAAAGCTTATTTATGAATTCATTAATTAAGAGTTCTCAAAATCAGTCTAGCTTAGATTAATTTCAGCATAATTTTTATTCTAGAAAAACCAGACTCATATGCTTATACTTTTATTGTAATGCAATTCAGAAATTCTGCAGCGCCATGTATCATACAATACAAAATAAATCTACTATCTTTGTAGTTGGAATGCTAGTCACAGAATAAAAATATTTAAAAGGCTGTTGAATGAAAGATATATCTTTCAACACGTTTTCTGACAATCTGAAAAACTGAAAAATGAAGAATATTATCATCTTACTCACAGTATGCACCTGTGAGTAAGATGATAATATTTTTAACTCCACTCTTTACGAATAGAGTATAATTGGAGCTTCCATATATTTTATCACTTACCATGTTTATTGTGGTGACAAGTTTTTAAACTAGTTTATAAAGACATAGTTGAGTAACGTTTCATTCATTAATACTTTCAAGAGATCTAAATTTACAATTGATTAGGTCGTCGCATTTGCTACGTCGTAGCGCTTGCTACGACTACGCGTCTTAAGGTTACCCGCGATTTTATTCACATAGATTTCACTTTGTCATGACTAAACGCGGTAACTATCTTAAGATAAAAAGTAACATTTTCATAATAAGAGTTAAGTCTTAATAAGACCAAATTATACCAAAACCAGATCAGATAACGTTACAAACAAGCATTTGTTTTTAAAATATTAATAGGGAAGGGTTATTGCAATTACAGGTACAAAACATTCTTTAACTTCTAATAGTGTGCAAGTTAGTTAATATAATCAATATAATCAACCAAAAACAAAAATATCTCAACATCTCAATATTACTCCAGTAAAACCTGTGCACATAATTTTTTTTTCTTATTAGTAAAGTTAATAGAGCTCCGTGATTCTCAGAGGATCCGATGACTCAAGAAATTGATCTGGCAGATAAACAAAATGATAACTTTATTATTGTTCACAGAATTTTTCCCAGTTAAAATTCCAAGTTTCCGATAGAGCAAACGTAGAAATCAAATAGAAACGCCAACTACAACTCAACTACACTATGAAATCGTATAACTCAATATACACTTTTGTTAACTTTCGCAGACTTTATTACTGATTATTTAGAGTTGCACTAAATTGATACAAAAACGAGCAATGTATTTTATATGGACATAATATGTTATGTCTATGTAACATGTAACGTTGCTGACAGAGTAAAAAGAAACGTAATAATCGCTTAACCCCTTGTACTATATGCTTAAAAAATAGGTAGAAATCATCTTGTCAATATCTGACCTTCAACAACATTTTATACATTGCCCTGACTCCAAGATATGTCACTTATAGCACTCTTGCATATCACATATCCATATATCAGACAAAAGACAAAACACAAATAGCATACGTAAATATATATTTAACACCCCGACACAAAACAAACAAATATATTTACTATGGATGGGAATCAACCGCTCAAATTACATTAAATTACAAATTTAAAGAAAAAAGAAAGCACTTTCTCTAAGTACGGTTAGAATTCAAACAGCGGATAGGTCCTGTGCTTTTACGCCATCAAAGCTAATAAATAAATAAATAAAGCATAAGCAAAATATGTTCAATGTAATCCACTGAACAGGTGGCCTAAAAAGTAATTTAATATGATCTAGATAGATATATATTTTTTCCTTTTTTCCCCGAAACCCTGATGATTCATAAAATAACATTGGTTGGTCCTGAAATAAAAACTTTTTCACCCCGTTCGCTTTTAAATGCTGCGCTCTAAAAGTCATCGAATTACTAGTAATTTATAAGAACTCATCAAATATGTGCCGTGAGATACTGGTTGATTAGAATAGTGCCTTCCCCTGTACTAGGTGTCATGAGAGACTACTAAGGTACCAGAACCGACATATGGCGGTTTATCCATCCAAAACATTGCAGCTCAAATGCAGAGGGCGGGGATGGGCAGCAGCATCCCTGTCACGAAGGCGGCGCTCTGCGTTTAGTAAAACGCTTGCTCAACGCCGCAATTATTGGCAACATTCCCCTTCACTTGGAGAGGCCTATGTCCAGCAGTGGACCTCAATGGCTGGTATAATGATGAAAATGATGATGATAAATTTAAAGAAAAGTTAACAGAGTAGTGTCATGTTCAAGTCAAACCATAAAAAATAAGGAAAGAGTAATTAGAATAGAGCAGCTTACAAGTAACGTAATTATCAACCACAGCCTTATTTCATTTGAAATCGTCCCCGTGAATTATTTGCGCTCGTCACTCAGAATTTGTTTACGATGCGGCGTATTACGTTAATTACTCTTTATAACCGGATGTTAGACTTTTAAAAAGAGATTAACGTCATTATATTTCGTATGACCATTACAACCTGTTTTTTATGGAATGGCTGACTAAACTGGTTGGTAAAAATTAAATGGCTGACTACGTGTGCTTTATTTGACTAAAAGAATAAATCAATGTCATTTAATTTCTAAAAAAATCTTGTTTTTTTAAGTGTAATAAACAAAATCGTACGTTCCTCGTAATAATTCATCATTATATCAGCCATTGTAAGTCCACTGCTGTACATAGGCCTTCCCAAATGAAGGGGAATGTTGCCAATAATTACCGCTTTGGGCAAGCGTGTTAGCAAACGCAGAGCGCCGCCTTCGTGTAAAGAAGCCGCCAAACTTTCCAAAGAAATGAAGAATTTTGCCTATAATTACCGCGCCGGGCAAGTGTATTGACAATCACAAAGCGCAGCTTTCGCGTCGGGAATTCTACTACCTATCTCTGCCCTGTGCATTCAAGCTATACTGTGGGTGGATATACCGCCATCTGTCATATCTGCAACCTTAGACGCCTCTTACTTCATCTGGTATAGGGGAATGCCAAGTGTCCGTATGTAACGTCAAGTAAAACTGCCTTTTTACAAGTATATATGAAACTATCAACAGGACTTACAATGAAAAACTATTATATTATCTACGTTTCAATTTTTTAACTTAAAAACTTAGACTTAAAAAAAGACTTTAACTTAAAAAAGTGTTCAAGTTCCGCGCAAATATAAAACCTTAATTTGTTCAGTTCTAATAGAACAGTAACTACAACCTTGTTACAATAAGTCTCACGAGGACCAAGTCGCGAACTCCGATAACACATATATAATATAATGAGTAATAGCAAGTAAACGCATAAGGTTCTGTATAAGCCACTTAAAATCGCCCATGCATCATACAAGCAGCGGGCAATAATTTGGAGTTTATTTGCGAGGAGGCCATTAGTAAGTTAATTATGCAGCGGTAACTTGCCGCGTGTGTTCTGCGATACAGCGGGGCCACCTTATTTTTGGAACACTGTATATGTAGACTTCCTTTTGTAGGTCGTCTGATACGAAAATATCTGGCTTTTGAACTTTAGCTGACTAACTCCATTTCGGTCTGGGATAAGTTTGGTACTCAGTTGCCCTATTTCCAGGTGAATTTTATAACTGTTAACAATTTCCTTACATGTACATTGACAGACTGTAAAGTCTAATTATATTTTACAATAAAAGCAGTTTGAGATTGGATGTATTGTAAGAACTTAATGGAAATATGGTTTTTAAGGTCCATTGGCACATTTATCGAAAAATGGGAATCGGACGATCGTGGGAATCCACAAATATTACTGAATAAATACTTGTGTTTCTCCTGTGTATGGGTGTTAAATATGTATTTGAGTATTATATTAGTGATTCCTCTGTTATCCGTGAATGTATGAGATGTTATGTGAACTTATTGGTAACAGTAAGATTATTATAATTACTTATATATTTTAAAACAAAAACAGGGAAAAAAGAAATATTGAGTTAGGTAACAGGAAATATTAATTAATACCTATTTGAATGTTATCTCAATCCAATCAATTACAATTAATACAAATAGAAAACGTGTATCCCATATTTTCATCGCAATTTAAGAGGGCGCAATGAAACGGATCTGAAACTATTCCCGGCCCGACAAGGACAAGAAATAAAATTATTTTCTAGAATTTATTACTGAGATTTCTCACTATGTGAGTAATATTAGGCTCAAGCGACCTTCAAGTTGTATTCAACTTTGCTGTATGAATAAATATTTATAAAACAAAAGCTTCATAAAGTGTCACTCCTTATAATATTTTTACACAAAATACGTGGGCAATGTTGCAATGTTTATATATGAATTGGGGGAAGACGTAGCGTGACATGAACCGAGCGGTACTCATCGAAGGCCATGTGTCTCTGAATTAATACAAAAGCCTAAAACAATAGATAAAATGTCCCTGATAGCAAGTAAGGATACCGTACTGAGGATATTAAACACGCAAATTGCTGCTCAACCCGACTGTTTTATTGAAAATCTGCTGTGGAAATTCATTTGCATTAAGTAATGTATTGCTAATTGGTAAGGAAAGCTTGATTGTTTAATAAAAATACAGCCTGTAATAAAGCTAGGGATTCGTTTATAAAATAAAATATACAGTTCTACAAATTCGTTTTAAGTTTAAATAAATTTTACGTCTATTAGCAGTATATTATTTTATTATGAATACTAGCATATTTAGATGCATATTTTTACATTTTATTATGAATACTGGATGCATATTTTTACAAAATCTTCCCAAGCTTTTACCTATCAAAGTTATGATATAAAAATTGGTTAAGATGTTGAATTTCTGCCTTGAAACCAATATAACGTGGACTTCCGGTTATTTATAAAGCATCGTAATCTATTTTATAGGCGTCAATTAGGCGAAGTTTCATCAGTCAGTGGCAGCATTTCGTGCGAGGAGTTTAAACACCGCCTTGCTACCAACTCGGTCCCAACTCCGTCGGATTGAAGATAATAATTTATTCACATGTAAACTCAGTGCCTCGCAACTTAGATTGGACTTAAACGAGTATGTTGCGAACGCGTATTATGCTTAATGAAGTTAAACATGTGCCAAACAGGCGACAAAATAACAATCTCGCAAATTGTTCATTGTGAATTGTAATGAATGTTCGGATGAGGGCTCTTAGCCTTTAATATTTGAGTGTCCAAGGGGATTCCATGACGCTGACATTATTTGTACTGTACCGGGATATTTGAGGACGTTATAACTTAATTATTTTAGTCTTGCACGAAGTTAATCGGCTTAACATTCAAGAATAATTAACAATATTAAGTTAACAACTATTTGATTAGTCGCACGAACATATTTTTAATTAATTTCCAGTACAATTACGTGAAATAAATGATCAATTGGGCGTAAAGTTAATCAGCAAATACGTCGCTGATAAAACAAGCTTATTAGAATCGTATAGCTAATTAAATTCAGTTAGCTCAAATAGCGTTAGCTGTCAGTAAACAACATTAAACAGTTGGCAGTTTTGCAGTTCGGGTTCAAAAATCACAGCTTGTAATTGAGCCAACTAGCGCGCTCGTGAGAGAAATCTAAATTGATAGTTTTAGTGGTTACTTAAATGGCGATAGTTTGACCGCATCTGGGTAACTACATTTGAAGTTAGACGACCGGTTAAAGGGCTATTACTGGACGGTCTTATGAATTATTTGTTGTGTTGGGCACGCGACATTAGTAATCGAGTGAGTTATTGTGCTTGCGATATGCGCCAAGGCCCGCAATACTTGGAACACATAATAATGTAATAGTGTTGCAAGCCTCTGTTTAGAGATAGATTACATTTTTAATACGAAACTGAAATGAAATAATTACAATCTCTGTATATACATTTTTATTTTTTAGAAAGCTATCTATCATATACACAGCATTTTCTATTAAAATGTCTGCGATAATGTTGTCCTTTCACTGCCATAGTGACAGATAGTGATGTGGTACTAAATGCATAGATTCTATGACTGATTGATGATGTTTTTATTCTATGCCGGTTTCAATCAACTGGTTAGTGGAATATCGATCTAAATAAAATAAATAAATATAAAGCAACGCTTCCTAATATGATTCAAATATTATCTATGACAATACTCAAAGACATTTTAATTTCCAAATCTGGTTTAATCTTGTTTTAACTGTTTTTTTCCAACATCCAGGCGGGGTGAATGTACTTCACTGTTCCCGTATTCATGGACTGATTGTTTGTTACATTATTTAATTTTTCAACACAATTCATATTTTCCATGTTATCCTGCTGTATTGTAGCCATTACACCTTTATAAAAAGGGTCGGCTTTTTATTAGAACGAGCCACACAGTCATAAATAACTAGTCATATAAAAATGCTGTTAACCTTATCTTTTCAGGTCAGTCTGATGTATTTTTTAATCGCACGGTAGCTTTTAAATTTTGTAATGCAACGTTTAATATAACCTTTTTGTAAAACAAAAAATGTAAAAACAAATTAACAGCTATGTATAATACAAAATTCAATCATAGCAGCAAGAGCAAACTCGTGAAAATATATTTGACAATTAAAATTTGTAAATCTTTTTGAATATATTTGACAAAAAAATAAAACTTATATTTAAAAAATGAATTTTTTATACCTTTTGTTTTAATAATTTTTTAACTATAATAAAAATCTTTGTAACATTTACGTAAGAAAAAATTCATAAATATTTTTTGAAGTAAATATTAAAATGAGTTAAAGATTATAATGTGGGTAGGCTTGTCATGGCATTATTTTTACTATATTTTATTGGTATTCAGCAAATCTTCAAGAACAACAATATTTACAACAATAGGTTCTTCAATTAAAACTTGTTTTAAGTGCTAGTCCGATATGGGGTGAACAAAATGATATGCAGCGTACTAATTAAAGATTTATAAAGAAGGCGCCACTATGACTCGCGCTACGTGGCGTGTGTTTACGTGTGCTACTGTTGCGGACTGTTTAAATAACTTCAATTGTAAATGAAAAAAGAAGTATTTTTTACTACCACCTTCATAAATAAAGTTTTTGTGCTAGTTCCTTTGAATGCGTGGGGTAATTTACATCAGATAACTTGATCAGTATAGTTTTTTATAAGCTTGCGTTTTTAATAACACGAGAATGTAAGTATTTACCAGTCAGAATGAATCTTTTACGTATCTTATCTGTATTATTCAATTTTCATAAAAAAAATCATCATCACCAGCCATCGAAAGTCCACTGCTGGAAATTAGTCTCCCCAAAAAAGTGGGCAGTTGGCTCATAATTGCCGCGCTGGGCAAACGTAATGCCAATCGCAGAGATTTCGCGACGAGGATTCTGCTGCCTATCCCCGCCCTGAATATTTGAGCTGCATTGTTTTGGATGGATATACTGCCACCTGTCGGTGTAGGCACCGTAGTTGCCACTTGAGACATCTGCTACAGGAGGAGGATTTTACTCTGCCGGAACCTCACGGCAAATTATATAAATTAAAATATTAGATTAATTTCAAATATATAAATAATATTTTATAGACAAAACCTACGGGAAGGTTTTACATACCTTTTAGTTAGTTACCTTTAGGTTTTCCATACTGAGCTAACGCACGCGAGAGTTCTCTTAAAGGGAATTATAGAATAAGTTTTATCAGGTGAAGATGCTTTAGTCGACATAACTGGGACAGCGTCCCCAACAGACATGAAACAATGATTACAGTGGACTCCGTTTTAACAGGAAAACAACATATTTTTATTCCATAGATATTAAATTTATTTGATCGTAAGATAATTTCTACTGTAGTGCTACCTGTAGCATTATATATAGTATGTACACCTGTAAAGCTGTATGAATCTATTAAAAGCTGTTGACACTATTTTACATATTCGAATATCTTTTAGCATAGATCATAAAACAAAAAATAGATAATAAATCATTTCCAGTTCATTAATATGACGAATAAGAATATAACAAACAATAAAAAATAGGCACAATCGATATCTAAAAAGTTAGGAGTGCCAAACTTTCCGGTTCAAATACCTGAGAGCAAAGGTCGGACATTAGCGAATTCTCAAGGAAGTTGTAAACCAGGTAAGCTGCGTTAATTTAAGGAGGCCGTACAAGTAAATACAGCTTAGCAGCGCAAATGTGAGTGTTGCTCGGTCGTTTCGAGCTCGATCCACTTAGTCACACTCCGTCGCTAGTTATAGCCTCTTAATTAAATATTAGGCTGAAAGGTACCGGCAAAGTAGAATAGTACCTCTCCTTGTACCGTAAAAGAACCGACAGATGACGGTATATCTATCCGAACAGAGTAGCTCAAATGCACAGGGCGGGGATGGGCAGCATCTTTCCCGTCGCTAAATCTGCGCTCTACGATTGCCAACACGGTTGTCCAGCGCGGCAATTATAGGCAAAACTCTCCCTTTCTTGGGGAGGCCTATGTACAGCAGTGGACTTCCAATGGCTGATATAATGTATTTAATGTTTTAGAATTTACATGTTGCAAATTTTTTTATATACGTGTTCAACTCCAAATAATTATATTATACCTAAAATTTCTTAAACATTGCATTGCGCCGTACCGGACGAGGAATATATAAAAAAATTTAGCATTAAAGCTGAAGGAAACGTCTAGAAATATTTTTTACTTGTATTGCTCGGAAATAAAAGTTGACGTTTTGCTTGTCTGAGGTGAGGTCTGTCATTGTGCTGATCCCACCACTATTTATCATATTAATTGAAGTATTTTACGTTTACCAGATAAAATAAAGTCTACCTCTATATAAGGAACATACGATTCTCTCTTGCTAAAGTCTAACGAACGTAAGTTCAATATGTCCGTGACTAAGTTGACTACCTAGTTATTTAGTATTCAGACGTCACAATCCGAAATAATTCAATGGCATATCGCGAGGTATCTAAATCGTTCGAAAGCATAATCCATGAGATTGTTTCAGTATTTCCAAGCAACAATAATGCCTACGCAAAGCAAAAGCACTTAACCTTAAATCTCCAATGCCATGAAAAGGGAGCTTGAGTCAGTTTTGCTGTTGACGAATTTGGTATTTATGTGTGTATGGATAAGGTCGAGCAGACTGGGGTAGGAAGGTGGTTTCACAAAGGGAAGAGATGGGTTGGAAACAGCGGTGGATGCGAGCAACGCATCCGGCTGGCAGGGCCGGCGAACGGAAGCTGCGGCAATCACGCCGAGGCGACATCTAGCGGACGGTTGCTTGGAATGTTTTTGTCATTTGCGATAAAACAAAGTCAATTGCTGATCAAAAGAGAAACACTTACGAAGATTATTGCTACTTTAAACACCTTGCAAAACGTATCCATTTTGTCATAATTATAATTATGAAATACATGTTTAAATGTTTAGCCGTGTTGCATTATCATTGGGATATCATTTTTGGAAAAAACATTATATTTAAATAAAGCGAACCAAAAACCAATTGTTATCCATTTAATTTCCCCCTACCTATCGTTAACTCATAACGAAATTATAGGCTTATTGATTTGAATTAACATCCAATTACTTTAGTGACTTATTTACAAGCTTATGGAGATTTACGAGCTTCAATCATGCAATGCAACCACAAAACCATTCAAATTACTTTATCGGCGTTTTTCCATTAGCCCAATTCCTCTCACGTTTAACTTTTCCAATCAATTTAAATATAAATCGCTGTTTTATTCACGATACGAAACGTCAAGGGTATCGCAGAACACACGGTTTACATAACATTGTTTTACAAATCGTTCATACACTAATAGACCCCCCTTCTACCCCCCTCTTGCCCCTCCCTAAATATTCCTTTGCAAAGCTGCGATTTGTTAAATCTGCCTGCTGGCGGTGGCACGGGATTTTGTTAACTAAAGCCCGATTGAAACGACGCGCCCTTTAACGAAATACAATTAACCAGGATATTGGATACTGAAATGTAACATACCTGCGTTGTTCTAAGCCAATTAGTTGGTCATTTTTGCAGTGGCACGACCGTCCGCGGGGATCCGCCTAAGCTGGAATAAGCCGGTTATGCCCGGTTCGAATCTAATTAAAAGCCTCGGTGTCCGTCCAAAATGCTGACAGTTGCCATTCGACGCTTTTTTCCGCGGTCGTTTCAATAGCCACGGGTTAATGGGTTGTTTTCAAAAAGTTATTCCCACCACTACCGGCTCCACCGGGGATACGAAAAAGAAACTGAGAATGAATAATTTGATCAAGTAATGCAGCAACCGCAGTCGCTCAAAATGAATACAATTGTTTTGTTTTCCCTTGGTAAATTTATTCCTTGTTTAGAATAATGAAACGGGCGTATTTGCTCGGGAAAATCCATTCTCTAACAATTTAAGACAGAATCCGCCTAATGTGTTGCAATTTTTCATGTATAATAACAGCATGCAAATAATATTCCCTTCCTGGATTTCACTTGTGTCTTCAAATACAATTTTCCTTCTTTTAAAACATGTTCTTTTGAGGCATTTCTCTCATTTCTTTTGATATATTTCGGGGTAGATAATTCCAGTATAAGAAGGTGTACCCATTATAAGAACGAAAAATTAAAACTCACTAAAAGGAAAAGTTTCAATTAGTTTACATCAATTTGAAGGTTTTTTATTTTTAATGGACCATGTCGAGAACCAAACATACGGTGATAGAAAGCTTTATAGACGCTCATAATACTATAAGAATATCACTAGCACGTTGCTAAACTTATGACATGAAGGTATTATGTCATGTTAGCCAGGAGTTTCACTCACACCTCAAACCGGAACCTAGCAAGGTACCAATGCAGACGACCTTTGTTCGAGGTCTTCTTCGTGTATTATTTATCTTTATGATATTATGCAGCAATTTTAAAGAATTCTTATTCTACCGATTGATATAATGGATTGGTATTACGTGCTACTAGTTGCAAGTTAATTAAATCCAAACATTCGTATTCGGTGCGCCGGTAAAGTACGCGGCACGCTCGTATCGCCGAACAACATTAAGTAAAAGACTCGGTGAGCTGTAATTTAGTAGAAAGCATTGAAATATTCGTGTATAATCTGAATAACATGCCGATATGAACAACGGGGGAGTACAGCGAACGTTAGGGTGTATTTTATCCAATATTAAACGTTTAGGGAACTGCCAGCGGAATATTTTACGAATTACGAGAGGGCTTTTACAATATTCAATAAGATAATGGACAAAAAGTATGTGACTTTGAAGTATTTTGTCTTTTGAATTATTCCACATAAAACTTCGCTTTTGTGTTACATTTAGTAACTTCATTACATCGTTACTTTGGTTTTGTTACAACGTATGTTTGTTAGTACTAATAGCAGCTTATTCTTATAAAAACGTTGTAGTATTGTATTTTAATAAAGTAATTTGGTAAAATTGGTTTGACTGAGGAAAAAAGGATCACATTAATATTTAAAACCGTCGGATGCCGAACTCTACTCTGCAATATTTATATCATACAGGCATCAGTTACTGAATAGTGATTGCAATCCTTTAGGATATCCTATAATATAACATCGAAGTAATACACATTTGTCAGCTGAGAGCAAACCTCAATTTTCGAAGACCTCTGTAATGTAATTTTTGGCCTCTCCATTTTCTCAACCCAAAAGTTAGAGCTTTATTGAAATATTGGATATCGAGTATGGTGGAGTTGTTTTTATTATTCAAAAGTTTGCCGAATCCTTGGTCCAAGACGCCCAACTATGTACGAAAGACACATCGGTTTTATTTTGATTTTACCCCTGGTGAAATTGGTTTAACGTGAAAGAAGGGTAATGTTGACGCTGTCTGAAACAAAACTCATAGAACATCAGGTCCTTGCACTGTAAAAGCATCGCTCCAAAAAACTTTGAAGATACATCAAATTATTTTTTATTCCTGTTGTTATAGAACATGCAACAATTTATATGAAACCGAGTTTACGCTATCCGTTCCTTCTCATTATATAAAATATATGTGAGGTTAAATTATAGATATAAGTGCAAATAACTTCCCAAGCGTAATTTGTAACAAGACCAACACATGGGACGCCTTGCGGCTGGCGCCTGCGACCGCGGGTAACTCGACCCGCGCGCGGTGTCGATGTCTTTTCCCATCGAGATTACCCACTTTAATTACAAGTAATCATGTAATCTTAGAAAGCAATAAATTGACATTTATTTTTATAACATTATACTGTATATAATATAGGTATATATGTCACTCATGCGGTTATATTTGCCAAATAATATGCAACATTAAACGCATAGAAACATTACTTCTTTACTACAAATACTTGGCTATGTTTAAGCGGGCTACAATATTGCCTATCCAAAGTGCACCAACAATGAACGCACGTACTTTAAGTTTAGGTTACTTAGTTCTAAAACTCTTCAATACATGGTCTCTATAGAATGTTTGAAGCAAGTTACCCGAAGTTTGACGCTGTAAGGTATTTAGTCATTGTGCGTACATTCACTTGATTATGAACTTTGATTACAGACTTTGAACATGTCTGCTAACTTCGGTTCACGACACATCGTGACAGCTGTTTTTATAAATAAAGCGGCTCTTATTTCATGAATAAATTATCTTTATTTTCCCGCCGTGCAAAACCCTCAAGCCGTGGCTATCTTTAATGGGAATACCTTTAAAGATAAGAAGACAGTGCCCGCTTCTGCAATATCTAGAATGCAGACAGATAAAAACAGCAAGTGCTCGACGAGACAAATTTCACGGCGTGCCTTAGAGTAAACCACTCAACTAGGGAGATGTTCCCTTGCTTTTATTTCTGGCCGAGCTGACACCCGATCGCTTACGTTGGGTGTCACTTCGCCGGCAGACTTGATTTATGCCACCAATATGGCGGTCGCTGTCACTCGTCGACCGATATCGAACCGTTCATATCGTCTAACGCGATTTACTTGGGGAAACTTAAAAAGAATATTCCGCACAGTGTATTGGTACGTCGTTATAGCCACTGGACGCGGTAAAATCGAAATAGGTTCATGGATTTTTTGACTGCAACTTTCGAGAGACTGAGAATTTCATTCGTTCATTTAAAAGTTCAATTTAAAACGTAATTTTGACACTATTTTTCTATTTTGCTATTTAAAAATATAAGAGCTCTAAATGCTCTTTTTTTAAAAACACGTAACAAATTCAAATCGATAGTTACAATACACTTTCATAAGCATATTTTCTTTAATTATACAAGTGAAATCGACGAGGAGAGATATCACCGCTTATATAATGGCTTTTCTGACAGCGGAATGCTTATGTCAAGTTGTCTTCTAACGGGGAGGACGACAATCCCAAGGATGTGGGACGACACCTCGGCCCGTGTAAGTAGGCCGAATAATGTGACGAGCTCAGCGCGAGGACTCTCAAAGGCAACGCGTCGAGAGCCCTCACAGGGCCCTAACTAAAATCGCTTGATTTGACATGATTTTTGATGTAGATAGCATTTTTGAAAATTTCCAATGACGTCGCTTCTTTCTAAGAAGTATTTCAAGATATACTTTGATAATCTACAAAATCTGCAAGGTATATCATCAAAGTAATGTTTAAATGAGCATTGCTCCACCATAATAAAACCACGTTTATATGAGCATTGCTTATTCATGTACATACGTATACGAGTATGTTAACAATATTACAAACATCCATGCATTTTATGATTATATACATATATAGAACCTGTTTTAACAAAACATATTTTCACCATTATGTATTTCTGACATATGATAAAGACGAAAGAAGATAAAATAAAATAAATATATATAAAGTAATCATACAATCTTAATTATTTATACTTCGCCCGAACAGGGAATAATAAAAGAAATACTTTTTAGGTATATTTCCAACTAATCGTACAATGCCTCAAAGTAGGGCGAATAATGTGACGAGCCAAGTTAAGAGCACTCCTAGCCCTCACCCTCGAGGGCCCTTGTCCGAGTTCCTCTGCAGAAACCGCTTCATTTGTCATGATTTCTAACATTGATTTTGTAAACCATGTAATACTAAACTGTATTTAAAAATATATATTTTGATGGATATCACATATATGTTTATGTATGACATTTATCTCAGTATACCGTTGAAAGTTGCTGTGGGTACATAAATTTTCTCCGTTCCGTTGTTAGTTGCCCGAAATCGATAAATGGCTATCACGCGTGTCTAGGTGCATTATGCAAGAGAAGTAGACTCGATTGCAAAAATGCACAAATGGGATTAATGAAAGTGATTATATAAAACGATGGACACACCTTATAGTAAAAAGTAACTTCCTTAGATAGGGAGGATTAAATAATGAGAAACAACAAATTCAGTTGAGAACCGATCGGCTTTCGTATGTTAGCACAGGGCAGCGGCCGCACTCGGTGAGGGGGCTGTCAAGCGCGTTCGACATGCGCATCGCTCACGTACGTCGACGGAACGACTGAATTGAGAAATTGAAACGTGTACCTAATCACAAAAAATGTCTCCTCCGCGCCTTGTAACCTTACCTAATTATAGACGACGAAATTAAATCAAGACTCACCTTATAAAGCTCCGCGAGTTCACGTAAAACAGACGCCCTCCCGAATTTAATCGACGTCGACTCCAGCACGTCAGATGCGGTGAGAATGCTAAAATAATTTACGCTAGACGTTCCTCTCCATTTCACGGACACGGCCCGAGAGACGAGTATTTAGAACGCTTGATAAATCAGCACCCAAATCGATTCCGGGCAAAGTCGCGTTTAACGAAAATGAAAAATTCGACAAATCTGGCGGAATCTGATAATAGCATTTTCATCAATCAATACAATGAAATCCGAAAATGACAGGGGGCGGCATCTATTATTTTCCGATCGCCGCATATTTTTTACACGATAAATACTTTCGGTATAATACAGAAATATGGCGGTGGCTTTCGTCTTTTTCATTGTTCAGCAAATAAGCCTAGTGGGTGGACAAAGGCGGCGTGTCGTGACGACAAGCACGTAAGGGCGCGCTTCCGCCGCGCCAGCACTCTCGAGGCGCGCGCTCGAGCCTCGAGCCGCCTCGAGCCGCTCCACGTCGAGTGCCTGGAGGGGCGGGCGCTGACGAAGCCCACCGAATAGCTGAGATTATTACGCTATGCAGTCGCCGCAAAATAGGTGCTGCGGATTATGCAGTCATATTGCCGAAATAGACACACCAGGCTGCCGTCGTCACTGTCCGCATATAACCTACTCGTTAACATTTTTGCTCAGCAAATTCTTTAGAAATCTAATAAATAAAATAAAATTGCACGATGTTGAGCACGAAACAGAAATTTAAAGCAATAACAAAACTTAGCACTCGCTGTGGGTTCATTGCGTTGCAAATTTAAAAGTCCTGGTGCAGAGAAAAATATTCAATTTGAGGCGAATAACTGTGGCGGGGAACAATCTAGCTGGACAAAAAGTTCCATTCAACGTTTGTAATTAGAAACCGCACCGCGCCGCTCTCCCCTTGCACTTAATACGTGCACTAGGGAACACAATTCACACATTTGTAAAAAACATTTTACTTTTGAAATGTTAAATATAACCCACGATTATTTATTGACCCTCAATTGACCCATATTATATATCAATGGCAACAAATATTTAACATTGATCTTGACAATATTAAACCTATGAATGTTAATTATAATAAAATTTGGATGTAAATGTACTTTCACGACAAATCCAGAGATGCCTAATTTTTTTTTAAATAAAAGAGAGATTTTGTTTATTCCACGACGAAATAAACAAAATCGTTACGCACGAACACATGTGAATAGCACAATAACTTGTTTCGTGAAACAATATTCGTATTACGCTATCTGCAACATCATAAATACTTTTAATCCAATTGGAACATGCAAAGCTATCTTGCGTTCGGTGGGTTATTCGTGTAGGTACGTATACACAGCACGGAAAGTATAGACACGCCCCGGCAGCAGTAATTCAATTAAGTTTTACATTCAAGAGATGCTCGGACACGAATAAATGCGGTTATCACAATTATCCTATGTTCAGGAAAACTAACGAGCTACACTGTGAATACGTAACGCTCTTTGTAATTTCAAATAAGGATTTTAATCTACGGCGGGAAAATTTGTGAAATGCTACATTTTACAAGCTAGTACGTTTAGTATCATTGCGTCATTTCACTCGATATACAAAAAATCTTACTACAAATTTGATATATTACGAATAACAGAATCAACGCTTTATCAGAATATTGTTGAATTTACTTATAAAGAAGCTCTATTGCCCTATAAATACACGTCCGTACAAATAGAATATAAAGTCGGGAGCTAAATTTTGATTAGATTTGTAAGTCTTTAGTTCCGAAAAATTTTCAAATCCACGATTCTCCTGTAGGCTATGAAAAATACGCGACAGGTGTAAAACAGTGTAAACCTGACGCTGGCCGAATCAATAAAACTGTGCTAAAGACATCTTATCGAGCCAGACCAGACCGCGACAGTTATGGCCAGTTAATTTGCCATCAAGCACATTTAAAAGAAAAGTAGGTATCGATGGAAGGTTCATGGGGTATTCGGCACCACGCGGCGCGACGCGGGGTTCTGCGCCCGACACGCTCGCCTAATGGAGGAGCCAGCTCCTCGCCGGGGGGCTATTAAACACATTGCTCTTATCGAAATAAAGCTAAGACTTTCTTAATAACGGAGGATTTAGCCTTTCCCCCATTACAGACGAAGATACAATTTTATAAAGGATTCAACAATCCTCACAATAAACCCGACTTCAACTCCAGTAAAAGAAAACGAACGTAATAAAACGAGATTATCAAAATTAGTTATAAACCGCGACAAAATAGCTCGAAAAGTACACCGAAACCTATTAAAGTTAGTTTAACCCGATCCCTACTCGGCAAACACCTAAATCTACATTCCGTCGAGTGAAATACAGTCGATTCACCGCAACCTGACGGCGAAACTTCCGAGATCGACGTGTCGACTAACAACTGTTCACCCGAAGGCTTACGTTACTACACACAATTATACACCCTATTTGGCCCGTTGTAAAGTATCAAATCGTCTAAAACAAGTAGTTATTTAATTCTTTGACAATGATGTTTCACAGCCACTTAAAACTTTTGAGTGAATAACAAATCTCCTCCGAAAAGTCTGTTGGGTGAAGTTAGGCTGTTAAATTGTTTGTCGGTAGAAGGTCTTTTAAAAAGTTAAAGGAACAAAAATCGCATAAAAGGATCAGGTGGCGACTCCCTTTGCTTACCGGGCACTGGTTTAACAATTTGCATAAACGCACGACACTGAAAACAGATTACAGTAAATTGCTTTATTTCCACGTATCCGGGCCTAATCTACTTGCCGGTGACTTATGCGGCGGTTGACGTTCCTTGCCGTTTGATTCTTTCCTTTTTCGATGGAACTCACTTTTGAAAAATTAACAAAGGTCCACCGCACGTTTGAATTAACCATAACATTGGCGAAACGTGTCGAAGTGGCAAGTTGACAAAAAGCTCGCAGTGATTGATGCTCCCTCCCTCTCTGCCCTCGCACGCTCGCAACAATGTATAACATTACATGCATAGAACGGGCACGGGCCCCTGTATTAAGTTGCGAATAGAATCAGTTTTGTGTCATTGGAAGTTTCGTATCTTTGAAGGTCAAAGGAATTTTCGATAATCGATAAAAGGATGAATCCTCCACATGGATGAGTTGTTCCACGATTAATATTGAAAAAATAAATCTCAATATGGCCAACACGAAGCAATCTGAAATTGGGGTATCAGAGCGCGACGAGCAGAAATACTCTCAACATTAAATACTCGCTTTTAATTCGTGCCGAGAAACCGCTGCAATATTTTCATCCGCGGGTCAACAGGGTGTTAACGTCTCGGAAAGAAAAAACTCATTACTGCAAACGGAGTGCGCTGCTGCATGTCTTCAGTAATAAGAAACAATGGTTTACTTATTCAATTACTACGCAGCAGTTGACAAATCCATTTAGCACGGGACTTGGCATTATCTTTTGTTGTCTGGCCAGAGACCAATCAATTACGGCCGCCAGTGGGGAGTTGATTACTGCTTCGGTACTGATGTACACTTAACGACACTATCTGAACTCATCCTTGTACTTCACTCATTCTGATCTTATCGCTATAATTTACTATATGGTAAGTATTATAATTTTATGATAAGAAATCCTATGTTACTTATGCATCTATTCTTAACGTATGACGGACTATAACAGCACTTAAAATAATCTAAAATTTATTTTTACGCCATATCGGGCTGAAAATATAATTCCATATGGTCGGTCTCAATAAATCTACTTGTGACGGTTTATAAAATAAACTCCCATTGAAAAGGCGCCAAAAGATCCCTTATCTCGGTCACAGCCGCTTTGAATAACGATTCAGAGTGTAACCCCATCGCCCGGTTCTTTGATGTCCTTTAATTATATAACTTTTTCTCGAAAAGGAAACCTTTTATACCTCTTATGAAGGAACACTAAATTATTACTACTTTCATATCAGTAATTTTAACTCTTGTCATATTGACTAGATCAAGATTACATTTAAAAAAATGTATAATAATGCAAAAATATCTTACTGTTATTTCCATGTTCCAATTTTTTTTTTTTTGATATAGACACATTACAAATGTAAGTTTGTGTTCTGATAAAAAATGTGAATTTGATTTGTTTCAACACAACTATATCCACGAATATTCTGTATTTATACTGTCTTATTTACTCGAAATCAGCTTAGGGAAAATGATGGCACGGAAATTTATGTTGTTGGTACTACTTTATATTCACAACGGCTTTGACATCGTCGCGGCGAAATACGTAATGTTCATTTGTCAAGTCACTAACGTTCTACCATCTATTCTCGAAGGACGATTATATGATAAATAAAAACATACCAACTTGTGAAACAATATGCTTGAAAAGATTATGACAGTTGTGTTAGAAATGGAACTGTTTATACAAACAAGTGGCGGAACGACTTCATTAAAAATGTCTAAAGGTGTTTCAAAGCATTTTATTAACCGATTCGTATCGTATGAATATTGGTTGCATACTATCAATAAGCCTTAAGGATCATAAGTCAACACCGAGGACTGATGAAAAATTCAAACGAACAGTGTCGCTGTCGAGTTTATCGCAGAAACAAACACGAGGGTGCCGTACGCGTATTAGCACCGCCCCTTCTACACTCCATTTCCTTTACTGCTTCCAGGCTATCGTGGAAAATTTTACCGGACAATTTCTTCGTTTCAAAGCGGGCCCTTAGCTTGAATAATTTAGCACTTTATTTATTATGTCTATCAGTTTCGGTGTTACAGGATTGTAATTAAATTGTATAAAATAAAGTGTGAAGAAAATAAAGCGGGTAATGGCTAAGTAGGGCGCGGTGGGACGGGCGTAGGTATCGATCAGAGGCTAAAACAAGCTCGCTCGGCCGACGTGTCTAGCCTGTGCCTGCACACGGCCTACCCCACCTGCGGACTCTGGTACAATGACCCAGTAAAACGATTCCGGGACATGTTGATTGAAACTTGAAATAACGCCGTGTTTTATTGAATTGGATCGAGAGGGGCAAATGTTTCCACCGGCCGAGCGTTTATGTCCTATTGTGAAACCTGTTCTGACCCGACCGAACGACGAACGTTTTATTTGGTAAACTCTAACACGTATATACGCCAAGTCTAACCTGTTTACTCCAGTGAAGATAAGGTTCTCATTATTCGTTCGATTCCGAATTTCATAAGCTCAATGAATCTTATCGTGATAGACGGACGAAATGAAAAAGAGATTAATATATCCTCCGATTTATCTAAGCTAAAAGAGTGCTCCATTCCCAAACTAGAATAGAAAACAGAACAAACCCCGAATTGTCTCGGATTCCTAATCGATGTGGGATTTGTTTTACTTCGGAACCAAATCTCTATCATTATTGTCCAATGTGATGAATCATCCAAGATAAACGTTCCGAAACAAAGTAAATCAAACGCCGCAGCGGTAGCTACGAACTTTCAAAAGCTTTTATTGAATATGTACCTATTAACTATTTATTTTACATTTCGTTGAAAACGCGCTCTATTAATGCTAAGCTACTCGTTAATTTGATCTAACAAACATACGATTATTGATTTTAATGTATTTACATCATCGACATTTTTTGAATCACTTTAAAGGTTTTTTCCGCTAGTATTACCTAAATTGAATGAGACGCGTTCGAAGGCTTAGTGTACAGTCAGCGTTCAAAATGCATTCTTAGCCAAAAAAATACTCTTGATGTCTGCCAATAACTCTATGCATAGTTTATTGATAATTTAAGTCAGTAACTTATATTTACTTGACTATCAAAGGTTATATATAGCTACCGTAGTGATTTAACAAAAGCTCTACCAAAACCTTATTGCCCTTGTTTGGATCTTGGATTATTCGTTTATTGTCATCATCATTTTTAAGTATGCTTGGTCTACGACTGAACTTATCCCGAAGACTGATCTAGTGTTGATTCATCGTATCGGTGGATCTATTTATTTGTTAGCGTTCGTTCTCCTTGAGATTTCTTACCGCTTTACCGCTGTCGTGAATGTCTCTATGCACTTAGGTCGTCCATTAAGGCCAATGCAGCGTTCGCTGACGGAACGCGATCGTAAAACCTTTATAACATCCTTCCAGCACTTGTAAAGCGTTTTGAGAGTTCTTGCCATTTTATATGACCTCACATTACCCTATGCCATCTAGACTTTTTGGTGTCTATCTTAAATGGTAACACAGCGCTAAGTATAGAAGTTTCGTACATAAAGACGTCTGCTTTATCCGCTGCATAGTTCGCAAGTGCTCTTATTTAAATCAAACTGTTTGTTTGGTGTTGTACAAACGCTTGGCTTCGAATCAGAGTGGAGTCTCAAATCCCATGACTTGCAAATTAAGTTAAAACGTATCAGTATCTTGTGGCAAAGATGAATTCGTTTAATTATTACCGTTTTGAAATGCAAGTTGGTGTCCTTGGAGAGCAAATACGTATTATTATCACAGTTCTATACATAGGATGGAAATTATTTAAATACCCGTCTGTATAATTAAAATAAAAAAATAACAACTAAAATAATGAAATTCATCCGTAAATGAAATAATTGGTATCTATATATAAAAAAAAAAGTTTTTCTTTATAAATACTTTTTAGATAACTAAGAATTAAAGATCTACCGGCACACGCATATTGCATGGGACATACAAAAGAAGAACGCGCAGGCAAAGCGCCAAGGAGACAAAACTGTGGGCTGACACGAGCTCGCGGTAGCAGATTTTATGCCATTTTGGTACAATGCAACCAATAAAAAGGAGTTTTGTGAATGAGCTCGGTTATTAGGAGAGCTCGTGATTTGCTAGCCGGAGAGATAAGTTTAATCAGAGTGCCGTTAAGTTTTACTGCTTCGCCGGGTGCATACGGTTTATGGCGGGTCGGGGCGACATTGTCAACAGATCTTGCGACGCTCTTTACGGCTGCTGAAACGTTGCTTTAACGGTTTTATAGTTTTCGTCGTTTCGTCGCGCTGGCGGTCACAGAGTCCTTAATAGCCGACGCTAAGTGCCCGCTCGGGGCTTTGTTGCCTTCAAATATGTGTGTTTTTCTTACAAGCCCGCTAAGATTTCCATCTTTACGATATAGAAGTTTTACTTTTTCGTTTTACGTTCGCAGCAGTATTGTCACGCTAAAATTTCGCTGTGTTGTGTATACTTTTATCTCGCACTACACAAAGAAAACACTGTTTCCCCACCCACGTATAGACTACTGTAAGGATATTACAAGCACATGTATTGAACTATCGAGAACGAGAAATCGCGATAGCAATTGACGTCGCTACAAATCAATTTGTGTCGTTCGCGCTACGCCATTGGTCAGGTTTCCCAGTGTAATTACTGGTTCTCATGCATTTGAATGTTCCTGTAAGTCTTCTTTAATTAATTCTAGTCGAATGACGAAAAGCGCAGTCAAGAACACGCACGCCCCGTCGCCTTTGCACCGTCAGCTGCACCTAAGTTATTAATTTGTAGAATAATTAATTAAATGGAAATGTTACGCTATTAATAAGGAACGTCACGTTGATATGACTTGTAGGAATCAAGAGTAATTGTGTCGATGAGGATACACTTAAGCTAAGCTTAGATTCGTAAAAAAAGTAGCACAAATTTAATGTGATGAGTAAACCTAATAAACATTATATTTATTTGTATTAGATATTTCCAATCCAATTCGATCCAATCTCATTCGTGAGCAAGTATATATAGGATTAGCGGTCAGGAAGTTTATATAGAAAAAAATGTATTTCCTTGATTTTTGAGCAGGTAGTATATTGATTAGAAGGTGAAGAATGGGATTAAAACACCCACAGTAACAATAATAATATTATTAGGATAACGTCGGAGCGGGAGACTAGATTAAAATACAATTGTGACATTTGAATTAAAATTTGTACAAAATGTATTCAGATGAAAGCATAACTTTTGATTTAAAACGCAGGCTATTTACTCTTTCTTTTCTAAGTGGAGTTATGAAAATTTCACGTCATCAAAAGTTTGGCGCTTAGGATTTGTACTGCTTATGTAATTACAAAAACTTCTCTTAGTGAGAAGGTCGGTAAAGGTTGCGTGCCCGTTGCCGGCTAACTTTTGTAGACCGCGTGTTGACTTTCAGCTGGATAATGGAGTAAAAAAGCTATATGAATCTGCTTCATTCGAAGTAAATACTAGAAAAATACATTTAATTTTTTAAAGAATTGAAAAAAATAACAATCCGTTTACTAACTTTAAACGTTAATGCTATACATTATACGTTCGTCGTGTATTAAAGTCACAAGGCCTAAAAAAGAAGCCATATCTATTGCTACGTAAATAGTAATAATAACCACTATTCTAACATCTACGGAATTAAAGATACATGTCGTTAACTGTTTAAAAATATCACAGAACCTATAGCATATGTAACAGCGATGAGCTGGACTTACGGAACTACGTACGATGGCTAGTGTGCGAGTGAATTACAAAATAAATCTAAAATACAGTCGTTAGAGTTAACATTGCGACAAAACTGCGCCAATAGGACGCCGTTTGCATTCCAAACAATACCAATATTCACGCTTGTCTACAGCACTGTGTAATTCTAGGATACTGTTAGTTCAATCATGAATAAATTCTATTGTAAATATAGTACACAACAAATGCAATATTAGCTGGCACATTAGCTGTATATAACGGATGGCTTCCAAATGTTACTGATCAACTGGCGTTATATTCTCGTTATAATCAATAATCGTTATATCTATAATAATAATATTTTTTTACAACATCACAAAAATGGACCTGACTCCATGATAAGTCGCATAATGCACTTGTGTCACGGACGTCAGACAACAGAAGAACCACAAATATACTACTTAAATACTTATATTTAATACCCAGATACAGAACAAACACAACTATCATCACATAAATATTTGTCCTCGCTACCACCCATCGAACCCACAACCCTTGGCGCACAAGAAAGGATCACTACCATCTGCGATATCGGGCACGTCTATAAATACATTTACGTACAATTAGCCGTTATTGATAAATTAAAGATATCATAAAAGAATAATACTTAATTTATTGGTATATTGGTCTATTTTCGATATTTAATTGAATTATGTACCTCTATCTCTCGAGAAAAGAAAAAATATTGTAGTTTAATTTTTTTGACATGAGTCATTTGTAATATAATTATAGAGTACAATACATGTACATATATTTTATCTATAGTACTCTATACCAAGCCTTGAATGTGCCTTATGCAGTGAATATCAAATAATTACACAATATTGCGGCAAAACCAATTTAGCCATTTTGAATTCCGAAGTTCCTTATCTTAAATGTGAAATGCCATCGTAATACACCCCGCATTTAGCGAAATAAGACTCGTACTTAACTAGCCTGTCTTATTTTTGAATATAATATATTTAATACCTATATAATTAATACCGGGACTATTAATGCTATCGGGAATCATCATATTACCTTTAATGTCGATATAAGATTAATTGCAATGTTTCATGACTAGGTGTGGTGTATATTTACTGCATTAGTTTACAATATTGTTCAATTGCAGGGAAATTTAATAGAAACCAACAGCGTCACAAACTCCATTTGAAAGGATTCCCGTTAACTCGCTACCAAGTTAGCGTCCAATTATAGCCTTATATTTGTATGAACTATTCACTGGTCTCACTTCCTCTGAATATTGTTCGTTCGTTAACTTTAATTCATAGGTTGTTTAATTGAATTTCATTATTCGTATTCCAAATTTGTGAATCTCTAGTTAAAATAAGATTACAGATCTGGTTATCACAGTAATATTTTGTAAATTTTCTTTTCGTAATGATAATAAAGACTGAGTTAGATAATTTATAGTCTAAGTTAGGTATGATAAACCGCCAGCTGCAATACTGCAACAGTATCGAAGTATAGAGCAGTGACTATCGAAGTGTAAAGGAAGTATCGGGCAATATCACGCAGGGCTGTTATGAGCACGCAACAAGTCGGCGCCGGGCGGTCGCGACGTGCTCTGAGGAATTTCAATCTGGCTGTGATGAACTGAACGAAGGCGCAAATTACACCCGTCCGCCTTTCATGGCCGTGCTCCAGATAGCTATGGTGACTACTTAAATAGCTAAATAGTGGGAAATAGTGGATGGAACTCGTATTTTAATAACAGTCATGAAAAGAAAATGAATCTTTTTTATGTTTCTGGAACTAGCTTGACGTACTTGCATAAATGTTATGATAGGATATAAGAAGAACTTTAGATAGGTTCAGATTCAACTTTTGAAGCTTGATTTTTCTTTTCTCGTAATAAAATGACTGCACTGAAATAAGACAAATATAAATCCGAACTAACATGTACATGTCATGATATGTACATTTTCTACAAATTCTTTAATGACATGTTCTTTAAATTTGTATAAATTTAAATGATTCATTAATTCAATCGTACGAAAACTATTTAATTTAATAGAATAAATATGCAGGAGGCGAAATCGAGAGCAGTTATAAATAGACACAAGGGAGGTAGTTGTTAGTATCAAACTTCGAAGTAAAACTGAAAATTGTTATATTAAAATTAATCACATTTCGGCCGACCAAACTAACCGTTATATTAAATAAGCTTTCATGCATACATTTACGACTTCTGTTATGACTTACAAAATTAGTGTATAAAGACAATTTGCTGTGATGCAATTATATTTAGCTCTATAATATATACATGGAATTGCGTTCTCATTTCAGTACTTACATTGGAGATATAGAACCTGGCTAAAATCCTTGTTTACGGCGATAAGCAAACTTATTCACGTATTCCATGTAGAAGGTTAACTGCAGTGAATTATCACATGACTAAAACAATAAATAAAATAGAAAACCGTGTGACGCTCCCGTCCGGGCCCAATGCACTTGGCAGCGTTGCCATGAGCAAATAAGTCTTTATTTAGGAAGGAAGGATAATTACCGCCCGGGTAAAAGTCGAAAACACGTAGTTGACTCAATACTATTTAGTTTTACAGTAAATACTGAACTGAGGTCGCGCAACAAGTTACTTTAGATGCATACTATGTCTTAATTAGCTTTTGTACCGTCTTCTGAGTGTAATGAAAAGTTTTTGTATTACTTTCGTTTTGCTGATGCTCAAACACAGTGTGTTAAAATATAATAAATAAGGAATCATTAATTACTTATATACAATAAATAGAAACAGGTCCTTGCTTGATTTGTTATTGCTATCATGAATAATATTACCAAGACTGAAGGCTGTAACAAGAGATGCGATGGAAGTTTATTTAGACTCCATCAGTAGCGAACAATTCTTAAGAACGCCACGCAACAAGTCTGGCGCCGCGCCGGCGCCGGCTGCACACAGCCTTCATTCGTTTTATTAAATCCTCATTTACGTTACAAAACACAACTATGATGTTAGATATCTGATATAATACAACTTTCAAATATTCAAAACCAAAAATATTATGATATGTCGTTTAAAAAATGTATACTCTACCTTTTCTTAAGATCTAATATTACGTGAATTTCCATGAAACAATATAGTTATTGAAAAGGCTGTTGTATTAAAATAAATAAAGTTTAAAGCGTATTTGTGGTACACACGATGAGTTTCGTCGATTTTGATAATCGTTTGCAAATTAAATGCATGGCTAGCAAGTCTGCGCAACAAGTCTTGACGCGACGTTGTGGCGCCACACATAATCTAATCAATGCATAACAAATTTAAAAAAGATACTTGACTGCCATTCTGTTTATGAGCATGAAATTTTATTTGATGAAGTAGCGTGCGGCAATTTAGCATCATTATTTCGTCATATTCTCTACGAACTCTCGTAGTTGCTACGAAGACGCTACCGCTACGGAATAGCAAGACATAAAATTCACTTAGTGAACTACCATGTAGTCTTCTCGTATATGAGGTTTATAACCATCTTTAATTCTAAATATCTAATAAAATAAAATTATTTTTGCAATATATATAATACATAAAAGTAGGTCAAACAAAAATAATAGTTATTTTATATAAGTTCTCGAAGAATACTTCACAGATTCTAAGTATTTATACTTAAGTAACATAAATAGATACCTCCTATTCATTGCACACCCATTCGAAGGCTTACAAACGCCTAAATAGACAAATCCCCAGCGATTTAAAATCCCACGTAAATCCACTTCATTCGTCGGCGAATTAAATTATGTTTCTTACAAAGTCGGTGGGTAAGTACAAAGATAGCAGATAAGCTACCAAGTAGCTACTTAAATAACACTAATACCAACAGAGGTTGGTACCGAGTACTAATAGACTTTGGAACGCCAATATCTGTTGTAAAATAGCAGTAATAAGAACTGTATCACTACCTATTTTATAGCAGCAGGTGAAAATTACAGTCGTATATTTCTCCTGCTTGTCATATTATAAATTAGCAAACAAACATACGGCCCAATATTCTACGCCCGTGTCACCATAGTTATCACGCGCGCGTTGCCAAAGTCTTGACCTGGAGATATTACGTTACAATACCCAGTAACATGATAGCTTCTTTCAGTCTTCAAATCGGATCATAAAGGTGCGAGCAATACTTTTATTGACAATTATTTAAATTAAGAAATTTACTGCATAGTTTAATTACTAAATTGCCTTATTGTAACCATTCGATTTTCAGCGTACTTTAAATTCGTTCCGTCTAAGCAAAATTTAGAAGGATAGCTTGCATTGCCAACTCCACTTGACAAGTCATCTAATTGTGACCTGTAACCGCAATGACAAAGAGCTCTTGATAAGGATGCCACATAGTCCGCAATCGATTGTTTTGCGCGTCAAATAAATATGAATTACCATAGGGTGGTATAACAAGGCCCCGAACACCGCAGGGGCCGTAATAGCAGTCCACTTCAGCTTTATTAAATTTCTTCGCAAATACACTTTTATTGCCGTCGAGCGACTATCCGGCGATCTTTGTGGACCGTACTCTTGTATCGCATGCAAATAGTGGAACAAATGGGGACCGCCCTTAGTACGTTTTATGATTTTTATGAACGTTCTGAACGAGATCGCGCATAAAACACTGCAAAGGATGCCCCGAGACACATCGAGAAATCGCAATTAGAAACGCGACCATTCTTTATTATTGCAATAAAATAAAATTTGCATTTTTATTTTTAGGTTTTAATATAATAAAAATCGGTTGTACTTTATTTGAATAACATTTTAATGGCTACAGAGTTTATTTCAGTTAAAGAAATCGAAAACATCGTAATTTTGAAAGAATCATATTCTTTATTTTACAAAGATAGGTTACTTATTGTTGTAAATAACCTTTGCCCGTGGTTGTAAATAACTAAATAAATACTCAAGGACGACGTAAAAACAAACACGCTTCGCAAATAAAGCATGGCAGACTTATGAACTCGTAATGAAGTTGTCGCGCGTCGCGGCGCCATCGCGCGACACTGCTAATGTAGTGAAACGCTCGCCATATTGCCGATGGGTGTACAGTACCTACAGGTTTTAAGCTAAAGGTCTTAGCGATCCATAATCACTTTTCGCGCGATTTCCTTCGATAGCGCAAGCGTAAACTTGTCTCAGGGCTGCCACTTGCTGAAATTATACTACTATTTTTTGCCTTTTTTACGCCAGAACGTTTAGAGATTAGCATGTTTACAATTAAAATTTTAAGAAATTACTGACTATTGATTTCATTTATTTGAACTTATCTTTGTATTTGGACTGCTAATGCATTAGGATCAAATTGTCTTCAACTAGAAAGGTGTCATGTTAACTTATCATATAAACATGTCACTTTTTTGCGCTTTTCTTAGATATAAATAATTTAAGTTTACTTCACTTATGGTTAAATGGTTAGATTGAAACCAATAAAACATAGTAAAGGCAACCCTATGCCTGCCAGCACTCAGGCTGGCTAGAGGTTCGTCTCGAACAAATTGCCGTGATGCCCCCGCCATATTAAGTTAACGTCCTCCCCCCTCTCTCCACCTCCGTCTTTTCCGTACTAAACTTACTATTCCATTGTCATAATATATTTAAGTCAATAATAGAAGCCATTAGAGAACATTAAATAAATCACGGTAATTAACTCTTCCACATGAATTTGACCAAACGAAAGTCCCGATAATTTTACTAAGAAAAGAAATAGGTTTATTGAAATTCCAGTATCGATTTTTACGGGCAATTAGGTCATTAAGGGTTACGCAACCCCCTTCTAAAGTGCGAGGGAAAAACAAGGCCTAAATTTTTGATTACTAGCAGGTAGGTATAGGGAGTAAATGCCAGTACTTGAGCAAGTGAAGTGGGGTGGGAGGGTGGCGGGGGGTGGCCAAGAACAATAGCCACCATGACATTTAGCATGGAAGCGATTGTCGCGGCCCGTTAGAGCCGCGAGTCACCGGGCGCACCTCCCTCCGTACAATTCCTCAAATACTGACTTTTACAGATCTTTTCGTTCTTTTTTTCAATTACTCCCTGCTCGCAGACGTTTTACACTCGAACACTGATTACTTATCTCGGCGCCCGAGAAACTTACTCGAGCCCCGTCACTTAATTTTGCATGCGAAATTGATACATGCAACACTTTCGCTCTTAAGGATGTGAGAAACATAAGGTGTTTAAATATTTTAGGCACATTTTCCGTGCAAAAGCGGAAAAGTTTATTGGAAGAATAAATTGGGACTAAAAAGCAGCGCTCGCTCGAGTTTCTCTCGAGGGTGGGAAAAAACAGATTGTTGGTGGATGGTAAGTAATGCCGGGGACGTGCCGCAACGAGTCGAATTACTTCATTTTACTCCTACAGGTATAGTCGGCCGGGCCGCGCCCACGCCGCAATCAAATTAAAATTTAATTGCCGAATTAAGTACATTAATGGCGCGTTATTTTTGTCCGAACAAACAACTGAATTCAGAACTAAAATAAAATCGTTACGAAACTGTGTGTAGAAAAGACTGTGACATTTGGGAAAATAAATTCCTTATGGTGTAGTGTGCAGCCCTCGCTGACTCATGCATGGCACGAAGGTTAAGCCCGTGTTCACCTGCCGCCAAACATGTGTGTTGTTCGATCACGTAACCAAGACATGGATCGGTTTTTATCATCGTGTATGAACAGAACAGAAACAGGTTTCTACGTCGTCGACTCTACATTCGTTAGCTGCTTCAAGAATAAACCGGAAGGGATTTCATCTTATAAAAAATGCTTGAATATTTCATCGCCTCCAACCGAAAACACTTGCGAATAATACTTACCTTACTTTCGGCTTTATTGATATAATATAAATAAAAACTATGATAAAAAATTAATGAGAAGCGAAAAGGTGTGTTTTTATAGATATGAGTTTAGTTTTAATATGAAAGCGTGTAGTAATCATACATTTATTCAGGCAGCTGAGAAAGCCATTCCTCTTATCCTGTATATTTTACTCTTTACTTTGTTTATTTATGTATTATAATTTATAAAGTACAATGTTACTCCACAAGAATCGTACAATGTAACAACATACAGCTGATATGGTTCATCCTAGATAAAGATTATACTACAACCTTAAACATTATAATTTGAAATTGACAACAACAATTAAGGGTGGTGAGCGAGCGAGGCGAGCTCGTTTACATATTACAATAACTCTGGCCGCCTGATGTCGCTGACAAGCATTCACTGTGATAATCGCTACCATTGTTTGCGAATACCGTAATCCTTTTAAAGGAGCCTTATCTGCGTAATCGCGATGCGAAGGAAATTTTTGTTTATTTACTTAATTTCTATCATAAACTGTTTAAGAGTTTAAGCGAATATTGTATAAATTATTTCGTTTCGTATATACTATTAAATCCTAATGTTTGCTTATCAAATAAAAGTTTAAAAATACCTCAGTATCCACTTATTCTAATTTCATTCCATTTATTTACAACCACTTTCAAGCCACTTCAATATAAACCAATATATTATTTTAACGGAAAGGTCAATTTCATCATGTACTAACGAAGAACTTAACAGTGCGCCAGAACATCTAATGCAGTAAATAAAGCCATTAACGAATTTTTATTACCAGCAACCCCGACCCCCTGGTGCTAACAGAGGGAGCCTGTTACGTTGGTATTTTTATTTTACGCGGTGACACCCTGAACCCCAGTAGGGAAATTGGATTGGTACTACTTTTAAGGGCTTTTTGGTCATGAACCGTCGGTTTTATGCTCTAACCAATATCGGGTCTTTATGCTTTTATCCTTTATGATAGTTTAGACGATTTTAATATAACAAAATACAATGCTACATTAATTTATCTCCCAATATTTATGACATAAACATGAATATACTAGATGATATCATTCCAACAAAAGGCGGTTCCTGTCGCAATGCTGAACATTTATTTCAAAACGCGAGTACAAAAGGATAGCACTACAAAGATTAGTGTTTAAATCGGCTTCAATGGGAGAAGCAGTTGTGAATAAATTGGGTGTAAAATAAAACGGAATAGCCCGAAGTTATACACAGCCGACCAAGGTTGGTGCGAGATCTGTGAGACTGTATGAGAAGTTGCCGACGCCGCGGGCCACACAACTTCTTTTCTGTACCATTCCAAGATACCAGCGTTTCGTCCTCGCATTTTTCAATACTTTCCGAGTTTTATATTGTTGTTTTAATGCTGTTAAGGATGCGGAGCGCAAATCGCCAAAGTTACGATATAAACTCGCCTGTTTTTGTTCTAATATAAATGGCATTGATTTATCGTATGAACTCTAATTAAGCTTACTGTGGTGGAATGTTCTTATTCATTTTGATTTTATTGATTACTGGCATTTCGACCGCCAGTTATTCCGCATAGACTACATTTTATATCGCTTTATTTGGGAACGTATCAGAGATCAAAAATAGTACTATATAATAGTATAATGTCCTCTCCAGGTTCCAAGCTATTCGTATGCCAGATTTCCTTAAAATTTATAAGCCGGTTAACTTCTGATTAAATCGTATACATTGCATTTTTGTTTAAAAATATAGCTTAAACTATATGTAATTAAGTCCTTAAGCCAAAAAATCCCTACTAATACAAACAATGTAATTAAGTTAAACGTTTTAAAATACTTTGAAATATACAGGATCATTTACAATCACTACAATATTTTATTATCAATGCACAGCAAAAGGTTGAATTAAATGCAGGCATTCTCTGGCATCTGTCACTCCAAAAGTCAATTTCCTCAAAATGGCAGCGTGTTTGGAAACTTTTTTCTCGTATCGAGCAAACGAGCATGTGGGAATAAAACAAAACAACTGTCATCAACGTCAGCTCTGCAGCATCACGTAGTTATCGATTCTGTGCCAACGGGGCTGACGTACGGTTCAAAAATTTTATGAAAACAACAATACGCCCTTTTGAATGAATAACCACTCAAATTTAAGGTAACCGAAATTCTATATAGAGCACTAACGAATACAAACTATTGGTTCTATTATTGAATTTATATAATTTGGTGTTTTGTCGTTACTCTTGCAAAAGAGCGATGCTCTTGATCTCATTATTAGTATAAGCCCGCATCTTATTTTATTTTTACTCGTTATTATGACCTATATAGTATTGGGTTAACTAATAATAAAAAAATATATTTACTACAATAAAGTCTAAAAGTTTACCTTGCGGTCCCTAAAGTTTCCAATAAAAAAAATATATACGTAATTGGTTATAAGAGCCGTAGTTTAATTTTATATAAACGCTGTTATTTGGTTCAAGAATTGAGTTACTTGAACATAAGAGAAACAAAATTACCTCAAATATGATTAATAGAAAACATATATTTGAACTCTAGTTAAATATATACAGCAGACCAAAACTATCTCCCGGCCGGAAAGGAGTTGTGATAAAGATAGATGTTATGTGGGAGCCATCCGGTTTGCGGTTTTAACCGATATCCCACAATTTCTAGTAAATCGCACCTAAAAATACTAATATCGCATCGATGTCGTTGTGTTCGACATAGATATTTGATTACAGTTGATTTCGTGTCCGAGAATCTTTACCATATAATATGTTCACCGAATCTTTTCGGTACCTTTTTAGAAATAGTGTTCTAATGAGTATATTATATAGATAAAGTTAGTATGAAGAACATTTGTAATACGTTGATATTTAAGTATCCACGATTCTTAAAATTACATTAGTATACATTTAAGTTGAATTTACACAACACAGTCTATAAATTTGTTGTTAATTTCACTTATCTAAAGATAAGTGAAACTAACAATTTATTATTTACAATCTACCTAATCTGTTTATTCTTACCAATTATCTTGGTAAGAATAAACATCAGTGAAGCCAGAGTGTGTCAGATTTGCAATATTAAGATAGATTATAAACCAAATTCGAAGCATACTACGTATGAAACATTTTTTCATGCAAGTTCAAACGTATTCATATAATAGAATTCACAATTTCCTTTAAATCCGAATAATCAATCAAAACGAAAATCAGATAGAGCAACCCGACAGCAAACTAATCGTTGCTCAGACTGGGATCCTGGCAAAAAGCTCTAGAAATAAGACTCCAATCATGCTATGAAGCGTTTTTAACGAGTTAAATAAAGTTTAAATCCGGTGAACTCTGGTATAAGAGTAAGTAAGAAACGTAGAGTTGATAAATGATGCGCAAGTTCAATGAATCTACATCACCGCTTTGTGGCGCTGCAATTTCAAAAGGGAATTACTCCGCTCCATGTTCCTTTATCTCCATAGCCTTTCGTTATTTTAGAATCAGAATCCTATGCTACAGTCTATTTATCTACTGAGTAGATTTAACACACACTTTCGTTTATTTTAACTTGAATTCAATTTATCTTTTTTTTTAATCCGATAAGAATTTGAATTTTTCTCCAAACACTCAAGGATTCAACTGCTTTTTCCAATTAAAATATACAATTGCATTTACGACCAGAATAACACATGTAAAATTTTTAGTTTATATAAGAGCCGGCGTTAAAGTAAACAATGATCCTATTGCATGATATCTAGACAGAAAAATAAAAAAGCTACGTAAACCGATCAAGTTATAAAATGATAAAATAGCTTCACTTCGAAAAGGCAGTGTGAATAAATAAATATTAATGGTTCAAGTCAACGTCTCCAGACGGAACAAGAGGGCGGAGCACTAATGACGAAAAATTACAAATAATTTTATAGCAGCATTTTCCGTTGAAAGCGTTCTCAGACCGACCTTTTAACTGCATTATATTCGATGAATTAAACATCGATGCGCGTTAGTGGGTAGATAAAACTATACAGAGTTTTATCTACCCACTAACGCGCATCGATGACACATGCAGAAACATATTGATTTAATCAACTGCTTTGAGTTTAGATACATCAAAATATTAATGCATTTAAAATGGTAAACAAAAATACAAAAAAGTTTGTTAAAACCATTTGAATCAACAATTTTTTTAAATGAACACTTCAGAGCGAGGTTAATAAAATAAAACTAACTCGAGTAGTACGAGTAATATATCAATATCACATATTAAAGAAATTCTGTAACAATTAGACGCTAGAAGAAACTCGAATTTTAGCTAAAACTTCAAAGATGGTTAATCGATTATCTTGAGATTTTAATCCAAAGATGATTTGGTTTAATTTCTCTAATCAGAAACAATATTATTAAAAATGTTCTTGAACAACTAGCTCAAATAAAACTTATTGCAACAGCAAACTCTTATATTAAACTTGGTAATATGGTTCATAGAAATTTATTGCTAGGAAAGACGCTCAAGCTGTTAGCTCGAATTTGCAATGGGCCTCTTAATTCGAGAAATTCCGACGACGACCTGAGAGCCCTCCACTTTATTTCCACAATTTTTCTTAACTTTTAGAAACTACAACATCATCTCACTTATGTTTATATTTGTTCGTCTTCTTTTTCCACCCGTATATGATTTACAACATTAAAATTATTTTAATTCAATAATATTCACAACTAAATCAATGATCTGAATTTATTTCAATATTTGTGACATCCAAACCGTCATTCCTGAAAATTACACCGAATATACATGATTTTATTTCTGTTTATCAATATATTTTGATGATAAATTAATAGTTATTTTGAAAACGGTAATTCGACTGATAAATTATCGTAACTAATAACATAAACATTTAAGGGACTTTTTTCTCTCTTATAAATTGAGTGAGAAAAATAAAGAGTTTTGGGTATAATTAGCATAACAAAAGTAACAGAAAACAGATAGGACGCCAGTTTAAATTTATCAAAGGATAAAGCTGAGACAAGGTAAAATGAAATAATGTTTCTGTAATATTTTCTCTATAAAATAATGTGAAATTTTTTTCCTAATAGACTAACATCTGCACTTAATTAACCTTTAATCCTTTGGATCGGCCTTAACGTAAGCTGTAACTCTGGTAAGCTATAAGTTTATTGAGGATATAGGTTTTTAGTCTTAATTACTTACTTTTAAATACAGCTAATATTTTAATGACTTTAAAACGCAAGGTAATAGAAACGTCAACCAAAAATTTAAAAAGTTGAATAAAATGCGTTTTAAAGCCGTTAAAAGAATAATTTTGTTAGTGAACGCGTAAATATTACAAAATATTACTTACTATTTACTTAATACCTGATATATGTAAACTTATAATGTATATATATAACCTATTACAGTTATTACCTATTATATATGTATATATAATCTATTTTATGTTTTCATGCACACTTGCTCTAAATGAGTAGTAGACCTAACTATGTATACGATGACAAAAATCATTAGTTACGTATCATGTGATCAAATCTTGAAATTATAGGGAGAGATAAAGAGCAGTAAAATTGCTCCGAGAAGCAGCACTAAAACTGTCACAATAACTAACATCATTGTATCGGGACTTTGAACCCACATGATAAATGTACATTAGAAGCCGTTACATGCCGCTTATCGAAAATGTCGCGCAACATATTTGGGAAATGAAATATTTTAATGTGTTCTAAAAAATATTGTAGCTATATCAAAAGGTTTCATCTCCCCATAAAACAGTACTTAGTTACGTGTAAATAATACGTCATTTATGATATGCCTAGATCGTGTAACATGCGATGTAGACGTGCTGTACAAGCTAGTCATACGTAAAATTTTCACTGAAATAAAATATCTAGATGATATATTAACAGTAAATTGAATCCAGATGTATCTTTTCGCACACACTGTCTTGTTCATATATTTCTACTAGTTTTTTTTTGTATGTCCTGAACTGTGCAGAAAATTTATAATAGACTAAAAATAAATACTGCAAAAAAAATCATATAATATGATCTGGGCGCAATTTTCTTACATAAAAAGAACGTTCGCGTAATCAAGTTCATTAAGCATCGTATAAAATACGATATCATTTTTCTACAAACATACCTAATCATAAACAAGGAACGGCCCTAATGCTTGTTTTCGTAAGGTGCGGTACCGTGGAGTTTTCAATAATAAAGTAGATGCCCACTCTACCTACTTTCATATCCAGTAATTTGTTTGGCCACATGCCAGTTACATAATGAATTTATAAATACGACATACAAGGGTTTATCATTTGATATTCTGTTAGACGTGTAAATGTGTGTCATACATAGACCAGGTCTTATGTGTCTAAAAGACATAATCAGATTTTATTAAAATCAATTTCGAAAAAAAAATATTATTAATATCAGGCGATTTCTTCCTATCTTAGGACCACATTTTTCTGAAGAAAAAAAGAACTTAGTACTTTATATACTCGGAACGCAAAGCCAGTTTTAATATCTCTTAAATAAATAAATATAATTTATTAGCATTAAACAAAATTATGGAATATGGTTATGTTTACAGATTGTAAGTAAATAAGCTACTCATTGTCCTGATAAATAGGTTAGAAATCCACTCAAGCGAAACAAAAACCAAACAACAAACATGCAACATGATTATTTCATTTGCTTGTTGTCAAATGTTGACCATCGTCGCACACAATCGCCCGGACCGTCAGACAGACACGCACCTTACACATTCTGTCAATCCCTGTACACAGATCGAAATATTCCCATTGTATACGTTTTGTTGTGTTATTTGAAATTCACTATTACATTTAAATCACAACATACGTCATTGTTGAATAACTTTAGGTAAATTTATAATAATCAATGTCTTTTTACCACAAAGGTGGTAAACAAGCATGCGCCTCGCTTAAGGGCATGTGGTTACCGCAACAAATGGACATTTATAAACACCAAGGAAATTTTTCACGCTTTGCTTACACATAATAATTGATATCTTTAATCGACAACTGCAAACCATGAAGGAAGAACTAGCTACTAAACATCTAAGACTGGTCAATAGCTCTAGGCCACTGCTGCTTCACGACAACGGAAGACCACACACTATACAATAAACAACAACTAAGGTAGACGAGCTACAATTGGAATGTCTGTGACATCCACCGTGTTCTTCAAAATTTGCTGTAATAGACTACTATTTTTTTCGGATTTTGGATAATTTCTTATGAAATGAAAAAAAGTCAACTCCGATGCCGCAGTCCAAAACTCCTTTAAAGAGTTTATTGATTCTCGACTCCATGATTTTTTAGTAAAGGTATCATTACTAGTGCATAGATAACAACGGTGCATACTTCGATTAATCAAATGTGGTTTACAAAAACAAATTGACATTATATTCCTCCCGTGCAAAACGCCAATTTCATATGTCAGTACCTAATATTAGTCAACAAAACACCTCTAAATTATTTAAAAAAGGTGCATTCATCAAAGTATCAATGCAATTTAGAGCAGCAATAAAGGCGTGACGTCACGTGATCGTTCGCACGCCTGTTTGCCGCCACTGTTGACCGTCCTCGGACGCAAACACCGCCCAGCCTCGCTCGCACACGCACGCCGCATGCGTTCAATCAACTCACTTTATGTGTCAGTATCTACAGTTGTCTCTATAATAACAATAATATTAAACATGCAAAACAAACAGAAATCTTTATAACTCCACCGCATTTTTGTCGCAATGCAGACCTTATAGCTTTTTACCTAGAATATAGACTAAAATATACTCCTTCAAAATATTATGCGGCACAGTGAAAACATTCGGTTTTTTAATGAAATATCAATGCAACTGATTGGGATCGGAGCACCAGCGAAGAAGAGAATAATAATGAATATAGTGAGCGTTTCGCATGCAGCTACTGTAATCAAAGCTCCGAAGATATCAAATCTGAACCTAAGCTCATCACAGTATTTCATTTGGAATTTTGTTGGATCCGTCACGGCGCTAACATAAAACTTGAATGCTCCTCAGTACAGTTTGAAATCAAATAAAGAGGGCCAGCTGGCGATATCAGTGCAGTTGCGAACTGCTCATAGCATCATGTTCGTCTTCACAATCTTAATATATATACACAATCTTAATATAGTCACAGGTTCCTTCGTTGTACGTCACAAGTTAGAATATGTCACGTAGAAACACTTAGCAAACCGGACGAGATGTAATTTTTTCGGGGCAGGCATTCAACCACTATTGAATGATCCAAACTCGTATTGATTAAATCACATACACGAAAGCAGCCAGGTCATCAACGAAAACCAACGCTGTGAATATAAAACCAGCTTTAATCAACATTGACCGTAAGTCAATCAAGTACTGCGGTTACTCGTCAATCCGCACAATGTAGCTCATGCCCGCCAAATTAACCAACCTATTTGTTAAAGAGGTTACAGTGTGGGGTCTTCCAACGGTTATTTGGCGCGAGCGAGTTGATCTTTGCAATAAAAGCTGTATTGCAGCACAAATATTGGGTCCAGAAAGCGCGTAGTGACCCCGACTCATTTCATCCCTGTTAACCCTCGCCCGCCGCCCCATGTGGACTCAATTGTCTCGTAGTAAAACCCACGAACGCTCGCTAAGTCCCCGAAACTTTTTGACCGACGTTCTGACAACGCAATCAAATTGAAATTGTACTGACTTAAATTAGAGGCCCGATTCGCTATGGTAATCAAATAGTTGACAGACATTTGTTTTATTTTTCCACTACGGGCTTTGAAATAAAATATCAAAAGGTTTTTATAGTAGAAACAATAGAGGGATATTATACGTGGATGTTCGAATAACGGTACAAACGCAACTGGGACTCTAATCCCAGGCGGTTTCGAAAGAGCACGCTCCGCCAGACTTCCTCTGGATAATTTACAATTTGCGTTCATATTTAGACATTCCCTCAATAGCTACTACCGCTATTAAATCGTTAATATTAAAGCTTGCAATAACAGAATCCCATGCAAACACATTTGTGTGGAATAGTGGTATTAGAATTTTGCATTTCAATTAAATCACGTTTCATCTTACTTGAACGTCTGCTTTAGACGTATTTTAGTGTTATATTTGTGAGAATGGTAGTTTTATTGCTTCTGAAGAATAAATGACAATTGTTTACCAATTAGATTTCTATTTAAAAGTGGTTGCAAGGAAAAGTAGTATAACTTCGCTAAACGGCAGTGTTCGTGCTTGTATTCTGGATTGAAGGATGAGAGAGCAGTGAAATAACTGGGAAATCGGACGGACCGTATGCTTGTTTCTCGATTTAGTCAATTAAAAATTTGTATGTTTGTTACTATCTATTAACTGATGAATACATAGTTGCATATATATACATGTATACAAATAATGGAACATTATAGTTTGAAATTGTTAGTTAATAAACAAACGTCACTAACTCCCAATAGAACCAATGAGTGCCATTGTCAATGAGCATCATCTCGAATTCAACGAATAAATCACGCGATTGAAATGTAAATGCGAACGAGCCGCGTTGTGGAATTAATATTTTGATTGGATTAATCTATTAACACAATATCCCCTACAAAGTGTTTCACTTGCTGCGTTTGTTGGGTTGCATCTATCAACTAAACCTATACTCGTATAGGATATATACAAATCCACGCATATTCGAAGTACAGTCAACTGGTTATGAATCAGAGTTGACAGTTCATTTATTACTTGCGGATGCGATAAAAATGAAGCGAAAAGTATTGTTCTTTTGTTTTTATACACCAACTACATTTTCAATAGTAATAAATTCCAGTACTGACCAACAAACCGTTTCTTCAGCTCAAATTGTTTGTACCGAGTCTTGCGTGTCTTTCAGTGTTTGCGGGGAACAGATTTCTTGGGGTGCACCCTATTCGGGAGTTAATGGATCATTGCCTAGCGTAATGATTAAAGCATTAGACTGTAATGATGCCTATCATTACAGAGTAATGCCATACTTAAGACTCTCGGAGAGTTAAAAAGTGGAATGTGCGTGACATGCCAGTTTATGTTAATAGCTGACCAGCACTGAAGCCTGGACATCACCGCGCGGAGTTAATTTCGTTTTTATAACACCACAAACCCGAATGATCTGTTTACTAGCGGGTCAGTCATAAAAAAGGGGCCGTGGTAGCCATTAGGCGAGTAGTCGCGCCGCGCGGTGTCGCCCCCTATCGTGTTGCTAGTGAAACGGATCGTGGGGGGCGGTGACAGATAACGACCAATATGGCGGTGGGTAATGTCAACCCGATTATGTCGTACTGGGTTTAATTATTGTTACATATAATAAAATATAAATTAGGTCTATGATATAAACATTACAATCTTAATCTCTTTTTAACGTTTGATCGACGTTGTAATAATCACTAGTCTATCTTTTAAAGAGATTTAACTGTAGTTTCGTTTACCATGAATTAATTTAAAAACTTATTTTTACTACTCGATATGTAGTATTTTAATAAAATAATCGTTCGTAGTGAGGCATATATTGTATAAAACCAATTAGCGACAGAAAAGCAGCTAACGAGCAATACTTTCCTAAGTAATCAAAACCAGTTAAAGTCGACATCATACAATTAAAGTCTATTAGCGGATATATCTCGATTACATCTCTCATATCTCGATATCAAGCTTTTACCATCCATCATATCGGGACATGTTTTCCGACCCGCGTTTATTGACTATCGTACTGAGCGATCAGAGTCATTATACTGATTACTGTATTCATAGTATTGACAGTTTAAATTTTTTAAACTGATATTTTTTACTTGTGTGGATTCTAGATCTTACGCATCCTGTGTGATAAAAATGTTAATCATTTGTTTTGTATATTGTATAATCGTACTTACTTTTTTCTTTCTGTACTCGCACATTTCTATGTATTTAAAATAAATGTTTGATATGATATGATGAGTTACAATCTGGATTTTATAATACTTAGACACATATGAATTCATCATATTCAATTGTTATGGTTTATAACAATATGTTTGTAGTAAAATGTTTGAGAGAAGCCTTGTAAATCATATTTATATGTAAAAATCTTGTATAACAGATAAAAATGTAAATTTTCATCAAAACCCTACAGTGGTAAAAGGAGCGAAGTCCGAGGCCGCGCATTACCACGATGTCGGTGACACATCCATTACGGTGACGTTTTCCCGCCCTTTTCTCTGTCACTTTTGACAGCTTTGAAAGCGACTCCTCCTCGCCAATGTTTTTCCCTTCATACTCATCTACCCATATATCAGATATTGACTACATAAAATATTTTTTTTAATGTATGGCACGTTTGGTTTCATACTCATAGTAAATAGTAATTTGTGAATAGCCATAAAAAATAGCCACACAAGTCACTTAATACTTTTTATATTTTATGCAAGTTAGGAAAGTACATTTTATTATGCAGATACAGGACAATTCAAATAGAATATTTTCTATTTACCTATATAAGTATGTGAAAAGTCACAAACATAGAATCTAATCCAGTAACGATCATTTATTATTATAGTTTATATAAGTACACCTTAGTTTGAGTTTTTGAAACGCACTGGTTGTTTAGTAGCAAACTGCAATGGAACAGCTAAATATTGGATGCCACGAATATGAACGCTCCTTGTTGCATTGTCACAAACGAGAAACGCGAGTCGCTATGTCGCGGAAATGTGAACATTTGTGAAGACAGTATTCAGACAACGTGAGTATCCTAAATACGCTTGCAAATATGTATTACAAAATTTACCAAAACATTAAATTTAAAGAAAGGTATCTCAAATAATATGTTCGACTCTGGACCAGCAGCAAAGTGAAGTGAAGTGACAGATTTAGATACATGATTAAACCCTTAATGTAATATTTTGATTAAATATATTTTCTCTTACTTATTTATTATGTGCCGTGATTGGTTTGTAATGGACAGCGCGCTATCGCTTCGTTGGAACTGGTCATCCGCAACTCGTTTGATTAAATAATCAACGCTACTGCGGAAGCAAGTGTATAATAAAATATTGGAAAATAAAAGTCATTTACTACAAGAAATAAATACAATATATTGAATACGTTAGATACAAACACATAGGCACCTTCATTAATTAACATATTAAAAACTATAAAATCATAAATTAATAACCTAGTACTACTTAATTAATTCCGATAGCGCAAGGTAGCCTCGTAAATAGGAATTTATTTTAGGCTTCTTTTTTCTCGCTCCAGATATCGAACAGGCGCAGCTTGTGAACTTGATTAATTGTCTAATCAACGCCATCTATTGGCTCTTACATGTCACTACGCGCAATTATTCACTAGCTACTGTGTGGTGCGGTTGTACCGACGTGTGCTCGTAGATTTATCGACGCAATCTTCACAATGCTACCGTGAAAAAGTTGTACTTGCCGACCATGTTGCTACGGTACAATTTATTACACTTATTGGCTTTAGATTTACGCTGACGTCGGCAGGTCATTTTGCAAAGTCCCTTCACAGCTTTGATGTTGCATGTGAATCCATTTAAATAAAATCCAGCACAATATACGTATTATAGTGTAAAAAGCTTTTTTTACAGTCTCGTATATATATCTGTGTTATTTGGGTACAGAAAATGATTATTATACCAACACCTACTTTATTTTACAAAAACTGTGTTTGTTGCAGGTATGTCATCGCTATTCATAGAATATTCATGTCATATAAAAAAGGTAAGAGTAATATGTATGCTCGATATTGTAAATTAATAATGATAAAGGTACATGTCCTGCACCTCACGAAAGCGCTATTCCACGAAAAAAAAATTTTTAAACATGAAATGAACATGACTACGTTTCCGGAGACGAACAACGCCAATGACCCGTTGGTAATAAATGTCATTAGACTGTGTGACGTCACTGGGGAACATGGCCGTTTCTCGACGTCCAATTATGTCTTAAAACTGCTGGACATAAATTTCAATAACACAATTTGTCACAATTTGCGGAACTGGCGAAAACACTGAGGCCCCTTTGTTTTTTTTTCTAAAGCTTTCATATGTATCCGTATATGAAATAAGCAATACCTATGAAAGTATTTATTATAAATGATCAACACATTTTAGTAACATTTTAAAATGTTTTGTCACATACCCATTATTAAATGCTTATACAGGTTCATATTATCTTGTGAAATGTTAAATCATAAACCATGAACATGAATCGACATCAAGGATCCAAACTTTCAGTCGCCTTAGCGCTGGGAATAGCCCCCTCACCTCCAAATCACAACCAAGAATTAATCGCCAATGAAAATTTTCGCCCACCCGTGAAATTACAATTTAAACGTGCCAGTTTATATCCAACGTAAGTGTGCGCTTAATTTACCTACACGTTATGTTACTAGCTCTTCAGCTGCGTATACATTTATGTTATCAACACGTTCTCATCAAGTAGAATATAAACGACAATCTTGAAGACATTGTTTAGTTACAAAACATCATAAAGGAAATGGAGCTAAGATTTATATTTAAAATCTCTGTATTTATAAACGTAACACTTATGTACTTAATCCCGGTATTATCATACAACATTAACTCACATATTAACTTGACTCCATAACAAATCGCTTAAATCACTTGTGTTACGGACATCAGACAACAGAGGAATCATAAATATTTATTCAACGCCAAACAAACACAAATTTCATCGTATAAATTTTTTCCTGTGTAGGGATCGAACCCACGACGTTTGGCACACACGATATCACTATCATCTGCGCCATTTTGCCCATCTATGCATAACATGCAACTAATCTTGAATAATAAACTAATTTCAACGTTAGATCGTTTTCGTTTCGAATGAAAACTTTAACGGAAAATTATTGAGTAAAATAAGGTAAGGCAGTTGGTAGTATTTTCAGTTCTAACAATGCAGCCATCTTCATTACATAATATCAACCAAAGCGTTCATATTAACTTATTGACAAACAACCGACGCGTAACAAAACCCTCTAGACTCTGAAATCTTCAGTTTTCATGTACTTAACTAAATGTTATCCTGCAAAAATGAATGAACCGGTGGCCTCTAGTGTCTAGTATTGTAGGATATTTAATTAAATAAGCGGTTGGATGTTAAGGACAAATATAGGTAGTATAGGCGGGCGGCATGCCTACCATACGACAGCGGTCGTCGACCCCTTGGACGGATATGAAGCCACAATTCGGCGCGACTTACAAGTGCGAAGCCTTATCTAGGGCCGGTCTAATGACTCACACGTCATTTATCACTCTATTTATATGGGATTACAATTTACGTCAGCGGTTTTATAAGCAAAAATACAATGTTGATCTGCTGATAATATATATAAGTAATACAAAGTTTGCTATGATTGCAACTGTAAAAAGAGTTTGAGAACAACTCAGTATCATTTTGAAAAAAGTATGTGGTATATTTTACTGAACTCGGGTAATGAAAGTTGTTTATCGGTAATGAACACTCTGTGCAATGAAAAATCAATGGTCTGTCGAGATAAGCAAGCAGTCGGTACAGATGTATCCATTTATCTCGTAATAGTCATGTAAAGTGTAGCTTTTAATGTACGTGTGTAATGCAATATTATCGTGGTATTTATCAGAGCCGCCCCGCTCTGCGCGGTTATAACCGCCCGCCCGCCGCCTGCTGGCCTATTCGCGCGCGGCCCTCAGGCGCGGCGTTACGCCACTCCAGCTCGGAACACCCGCCAGACCGCACGCGCTCACACAAACTCCTCAAACAAATCATTAATTTGTACGATAACACGCGTTTTATTGCTACGTCTTTTATTTACGTTTTATTTCGCGTCTAATGCAATTGCACGAATCGTATTATTTTCTCTGACTGTTATTTATTTGTTTTTATTGGTTTTTTGTGCGTTAGTGAAAAGCAACGGACGACAATATGGTGAGTTCTTATTTTTATGATTATTAAAACTATTCTTATTTAAATTAAATTAAATTAAATTAAATTATGATGCATTATTTTAAATTGTATTTTTCCAAAATGTTTTAACATCTTGAGCTGAAATAGTGACCAGTTTTTTCACCGCAAATCAAACAACAGGTCTGTAACATAAATATGCACTTTTATCCAAATATTACCCAAATCTCAGTTGCAATTTCATTCCACCCAATTGACAAACATTAATTTCGATTCTTCTATGAAGACGTCAAGTAGAAATGCAAAGCGTAGTTTATGGAGCATCATCAATAATTCGAGTGGGTAGCAAGGCGCGCCACTCATGCGCATTGTGAAGCAACCAACAAACATCTATTAGATCGTTTAACCTCGTTACAGCAAATGACCTATAAAAATAGATACCAATACACTCTCTCAATAGGATGAACAAGCCATGAACGATGCACATACCCTGATCACAATAACTGCTTCCTACTAGCGGCATGGCACTCACGACCCCTGAGTTAATTTGTCTGAAGACTACGTTTACAAACTGAGTCTTTATTGACTAAATAAGAGACGATCTGAAATAAAATTTAATTTAAAACGAATCAAAAATATTTACTACCTCTTATTAAAGAAATTGCACGGACGGATGAACGTGAAATTTGATACAATTAAAATTAATATGGAAAAGAAAAGCAAAAATCTGTCGTTTTGTATAAAATAATCTTAATCCATTACTTAACTATTGTTTATTGAAAGACAAACCAATTACGAAAGAATTTTTATTATTAAGGTCGAATTTTTATGATATTCTTAGTATTCATAGAATAAAATAAACATGTACAATAAATATTAGTAATGATAACCATACTTAACAGATTTTTGCAACAGATGATGTAAAAAGCTTAGGTATCTATTGACCAAACTGAAAATAGCCAGTGACGATAAGATAGTTTATCAGGGTTACACCCTGTCATGAGTGTAAAGGATAGCATAAAATCTAGAAGTACTTAGTCGTATATAAGTCACTTCATAATATTTTTCAACTAGTCCGAGCCCAAATCAAGAGTATTTCCAAGACCATTTAATAAATAATATTGGTCTCAAATGTACAATCGAATGGAATACCTCCAGTTGATTATAGGATATGTGAAGGACGCTATGAACGACGAATTGGCATTCAGCGCATAACTGGAATTATTGGTCTTGGTCTTTCTAAGGCATGCGCTCGAGTAATATCCGCAAACAATGGTTCCGCCTCCCAGGCACTAGTTATGCAGGCACATGCCACTAGGTCGCACTTTAATAGACTATTATTTTCATAGTCTTTCAATACACATTGCAAACCCAATAAACCGGCAGTTGTTTTAAAAACAAACGCCTTTGTACGCCTGTATAAAGAACTTACTCGATTTACTCAAACCAATTTGCGATTCTATAATTGTGATTTATTTTTATGATACCATGCATGAAACCTGTTTCTTAAGAAGCTATAAATCCGAACTAATCAAAGACAATAAATTACAAAAAAGGTATTCATCTGAAAGTTTACACGAGTGCGGTAAGGACGTCTTGGCCAATTAAGAACAGTGAAGCGAAAAGGCAACTCTCTAATTATCTGTAGTGGTTTCCTCAAAACTACGCTATCCATTAGGAAAGTTAAGTTCGGCGGCGGCGTCACATCTCTCACGGAGTTACGCCGTCACTCGATATTAGTCATCTCTGCGCAGGAAAGTTGAAACAAAGAAATAACGCGTGCTGTAGGTATCCACCGCGTTTACTCACGCCATGTGGATAGTATAGGCCTTGTAATGATTAGCCACTGCTATATCAGGCTATAACTACTCCATACGCAATCAAGGAATAGGAAATACGATGACTAATTTAAACATGTAGATTACACCTGGATTAGCAAGTAAAAGAATTAGAAGCTAATGAATCATTAATGTTTATGAATAAAATCATTTTTTATTCCATGGCTCATAGATTCGATCCCCACTCAAGCCAAACATTTGTGTGGTGCATACTTACGTTCGTTCTGTATCTGGTTCCTATTATTGTAACACAACTGCTTTGAGCTACTTACCTTGCAATCGGATCAAAGTATGAGATATTGTGTGAATTTGTTATACATAGTAAGAGTAATATATGCTGCATGAACGACATCGTCAATCGATTTTTCTGATCTTTACCAGACACCTTTCCTATAATTTATTATGTGCGTAAAAATATATCCTTACATCTAAAAGCATATCACCCCATTCCATAACACGTAGACGAGTGTAGACAGAAGGTAACCGTCACTATTCGGAGTGTAGTGGGGAATACGATCCTGGCACAAATTGATTGAGAGTGACATTTGATATAAAATTGTGTAGTGATTGATGCGCCCCGCCTCGCGCTCGCTAAGTGCTCGCCGTCGTCTGCTATATCTACCGACGTCATAATGTATGTACCAACATTACACGTGAAAAGCAGACAATATATATATATTTATTTTCGTGCAGTGCTACGTTACACAACATCACAAGTAACTTTTTAATCTCACACACACACTTTGCTTCTACATCATCAATATCCCGTTTTATGCAGCAACAAACGTGATCCACATCCACTATCTTCTCGGAACCAAGAGCTCGTTTGAACTTTGTTGTCACTTTGTGAAGTTTGCTACATCAATATTCTATGCAAGTTCCTGTATTTTTTCAACGGATTAATTAAATAATTACAAATAATACAGAAATGATAACAACTATAAGAAGCAAGTCCCTTTTTCATGTCATTTAGCTGATTTTATTTAATATTCATACAGATATCTATTAATTATTCCTGAAACAAATAACAATTTTATATCTCCTATTACATGATAACAAATAAAATCGAAGATATATACTTCAAGACTGTCTACTTACAAAGCACATAATCTGAATAAAAAAAAGTTCACTCTGTGATTGATACCAATGGATGTAGCAATCTTGGCAGGCCTGGGCTGACATTAACTCGGCGTTAAGTCGGCAGCTTTTCTTCAAACTTTACTTAATTTCCCAGTCCGGAGGAGATAGAGCATATTTTTCTAGGTCACTCGACAGAAAAGGGTGAGAAGAATCGTTCGACAAATTGAATAACGCTACGGTTAATTTACTTTATAAATGCTTTTAAAGTTTTCAGATGAAAATTCTATCGATGACAAAATGATTTGTTTTCAAATGCGACGTGCATACCAAAATTTGTCAAGCCCTTGAATATAAACAGACAGAAATAAGCAGGATATCAATTCTCATTGCAGAATATTCACTTTTACAGTACATTAATAAACATAAGTTTAATAATGTTCGGAAAAGTTAATAGCTCTCTTTTACGGGTCGTTCAATAAAAAATAAAAATTATCTCTTTTTACTTTTTATCTGCAACACATTATATATTAAACGCACTATACGGTGGCAATAAGTGGCAGTTTTGTACGTACTAGTGCTGCGGCTGATCCATCCATCACACTCTGGATTCATAACAGTCTTCTGTGCACATGGCCCGTAACAGATGCGTCGCTACACCGATATCTGCAGGATTACTCCTCGCTGTCACGCGTAATTTATGTTCCACTATGTTTGGACTCCACGGTTTAATTATATCATCAACTTTAACAGACATCAGATGCTTGGTTTTCAATTAGACGTTTACAATTCTACAGATATTAAACTACTTAGGTTTATTCTTATGAAATCAAATCCATTATTAAATGGTCTTATTAAGAAATAATCCATTATTCTCCATGGTGTCACGTAATTACGAATAAGCCTGTTAAACTTCCCGTTTATTTTTTTTCTGAGAATATTAAAGATAGGGTTGTCAACGAGCGCAACAGCCCATATCAGCCGCAGGCATTATGCGAGTGCCCCCATAAACTCATCCTTTAAGGCGCTGGCAACGCGACATGCCACGCCCGCCGGGCGCTGAGCGATGACGTGATTCGAACGCTATATATCCTCGCAGAGGGTAATATTGTGTCACCGACCGACTGATAGCTCCGGCCCTTTAGCAAAAAATAAGGTCGCCCGTTTACACGAGAGCAAAGGCTTTAAGTGACAGATACTAGATAAATGTTACTGCTCGTTAGATAAGGGTGAACGCATAAAAAAGTCGAGGGAGCATCCTGTAACACTGCAAGCGATACTGTATGACGAAGTTGAGATGTGCTCATAATTATTGCCAATACCGTGGATAACTTTGTGAATTCTAGGGCGGTGCGGATTTCATTATGCGGGAGTGTGGCGGACAGGCGACCGAGGCGAAACTTAGATTGAAGGCGGCGACGCGAGCGCGTGCTTAAACTGTATCTCTACTCACTTAGTCGGAGATTTACAGCAACTTTGCGCCGAGTTAGCGGCTTGTCGCTATGACTCCGCACAGTTCACCCTTGGGACAAATGTAAACTTGCATAAACTATACTCAAAACATATTCATTCTCATCTCGCGAAATAAACTATTGTCAGATAGTTGTTGTATATACTGAAGTTTATATAAAAAGAGGATTATTTAATTAAATGTGACATAAATAACAGATAGTGCTATCAATCGCACGGGAAGCCTTATCAAGAGCACGCATCCGCGAGTTAGCCGGAAACTGTGCCATCCGGTGGCGCGTGCGCCGACGGGTGACACTCGACACCCGCCGCCTAGCTCGAGTGGCGACACCCAACACCTTATATTGACACTGACACCCTACCGCCGCAAAACCTAACCAAATTACCTCATCCAATTACATACGACCGTATTAGACGACTAACAAGTCTTCTTCATTAACGTTTAACGATATATTTATAAATACCCTTTATCCGCAATAAGTAGCTCAGTGATACGTCTTCCTAACTCTATATTTGTTATTTACACCAACGCAATATACTAAGGCTAATTCTACGAACGCTTAAAACAACCGTGCGCAGTAATAAACAGTTAAAAACAAATGGAGAAACCTCACAATTGCTCTAATTACCGCCTCTGTTACCAAATCACGAGAAAATTCACGCCCTCGCCCTCCACATTACAATGAGGGAATGGAAGAAGCCTGTGAAAAAGCAAATTAAATTAATTGTGATGTAAACGAGGGTAGGCCGCTGCTTCGCCCTTTACATAATAGATGGCGCTGATCGAGCCCGCCGACGAAAGCCGTGTGGTCGGGTGACAATTCCGATAAGTCAGACGTTAATTAATTAATAATTGCTTTGTTTCATATCGTCGATAACAGACAACATGCTGGCTGTTTTATTTCCTTGCACTACTGTATTAATTGGAAGTTAAATTGAAATTCGCTGTTTAATCGTGGAGCTCAACGTAAAGATTAAAATCATGTAATAGGTACTTATTAGAATCAAACTGGATGAGATTATATTTTTTTAACTTTTTATTTAACTTAATTTTGTATTTAATATTTTAAGCTTCTTTAACCATTCATCGACAGTTTCCTCGTGTTTGCCGTAACACAAGCAATGTGTAAGCAAATAATTAATAATATCCGGAGGTCAAGAATCGAAGGTAAAAGCTATGCGCGTGTTTATTGTGAAAACATTGTGGCTCAAAATAACCGGAATAAGACGTTCGATCGGTTTATATCGGTACACTCCGGTCTATTTCCATCGCTTCATCAACCAGCCCATAGGGTTGCCTTCAACACATTGCAAATGAACAATTAGATTTTTTTATCATACATATGGCATGAGCGCATATAGCTTTCTTCGTAATCAGGTTACATCAACAAACCCGAAAATTTATTTTTTATTGTTCATGTCGTTGTCTTTATTAATGTTTCCAAAATTACATTCAGTATATAGATAAAAACATACATTTAGTGTTGTAGTACCTTTTAAATAAAAACATTTAAATATTCGAGTCTGTAAATTTATAGTTAAATTTAACTAATTCATATACATATATATATTTTCTTTTTAATTAATATAACATATAATCTTTGTTATATTATCATAACAAATTTTTATTATATTAAAACTACACAACAACACTTGTTCGTTGGTTACCTTGCGGCAACAAATGAACTATATTTACATTTTATAAAAAGTAGATAATATTGAATTTATGTGGCTTGTAAATGAATACGGCACCCCTTGAGCACAGCAGCGCTCTTATGGATTTATGCAGCGATTTGAGCCTAATACGAGCGCGTCTATGTCTGGGGTCCGGATGGAACGCGATACGATTGATGGACTCGCCGGACCGCAGTCTTTTACCTCTTGTTGCCTGTTAATGACTTGCTCTACTTACCCACGTGCAATGGACTTGTGGAAATAGGCCATTCGGTAACTACCTATAACAGAGTTGAGGCTGGGATTGATTGAAACGTGATTGCCGATATGATTGCTTTTTTATTCGAAATAGTACCTACAACGTAAACTTAACTAACCTTAGCTTTAATTTGTGAGTTGCTTATCTTTAATTTATGATATATTCAAGTAATGTTAATATCTAAAGAATACATTATTTATCATTTAATGTTAGCCTTACCTAGCCTAGCCTATATAGTATAGGGTCATGATGAGTATTAAACAAGTGTGAAGATTTGTTTATCGATTATAAAAGAAGATAGAAGCAAAGAAAATAGATGATCAGCGAAGAAATCATGCTTTGTCCCGGTTACTCACTCAACCTGGGTGTGATGTGTGCACTCGATGCTCGGCCCATCACAACCTCCTTGAGTGAGCGATCGTGTCTTAGCTATCAGCGATCAGAAGAACTATATGAAGCCAAGACCAAGTCATCAAGTCAACAAATCAACTATGTTTTGTGTACTTAAGTGCTATATACTAATGTATATATACTTATGTTTAGCTTTATGTACTTAACTCTTTGAACAAAAGAGACATTTTATCCGTGTTTATATATCAGTCTATATTGTCATGGCAGACAAACTAGCCAGTAGCAAGTGACTAGTTCTGAGTTTTGCTCAGGGCTGTTAATTATTTTTAAGTCTCTATATGGTTCTCGTGCTGCAATTAAAAGTTTTTCACTTAACAATATATATAATAGTACATATATTTTACAAAGCTGTAAATGCAATGAAGTAACACACGCAACTCTCCAGATAGTAACATACTTATACAGTGTGAAGTATAGAAAAAACGTTGGTACGGCCATCGAAAATAGAACCACTAACGTACAGAAAACAGGCGCGCTCCTATCGAATGATTTATACGATATTGGCTACCGATTCGGCGGTTTACGACGTCCAGAGGCGGGATCATACGTATCCTCCTCGCACAATTTGTCACGAATACAAAATACGGTGAATATGCACGACGGCGAATTGATTTTAGAGGTGTGTTCCGTGACTGTCACGCTGTCACGCGAGCCGGTGGACGGTGTCACTATATATTATTTGGAAATTATATTCGTAAAAACTCGCGTATTAACTTTGAATATAGAAATAAATAGATTGCTAGTTGATAAATTTAGGTACAAACTGATTTTAAATATATATATCGATTAATTAATTATACACTAAACTCTATAGTAAATTATGACTCGATTTTGTTATTGTTCGCCTAATTGGCATTTGACTTTAATAGTATGAACTATGGTAGCGTATTTAAGCAGTTATAGAAAACATTGTATGCTATATAGTATAACTTAATCAAGTTTTATCTCTAAAAAATAAATTCCACTGTCGTAGCTTTTGTATAAAATCAGCGATCAACTAGGATTTCCTATTACGTTTGCTGCACCGGACGATCTTTGTATTCTAGTCGTGGAGGATTCACAAACATCGTTACCTGGCGAGGATCTGCAGCGTCGAGTGGCTGCTGTTGTCCCTTTCAATCTCCCATTGTGAGCCAACAATGGCGTCAACCACGCGTCCCAGACGTTATCGCGCTATTCTTGCGTATGAATCTCTCCTAGCCACTCTATTATCTATTACTGACGCGCAAAAATAGACTGAATTGAGATGTACTTTAAAATAATCTGTTTATCTAAAGATACGTGCGTAATATGTACAATAGAATAACACAATCTGAACGCCGAAGAACCTAAAACGAGGGATATCCTAGAATCCTATTTGTATCATGTTTGGAAGCATGCTACAAATAGTTCGTGAAAATTTATTAATTCTTAAGTACATTTCATATTACTTTCCTTTTGATATATTAATAATTAATCATGCACATATATCAAAATGCAATCAAATGAACTAGTCAAACAGGCAAGTGCAATTATCAAAGTAGACATTATCTCTTGCACCTGACCGCGCTGATTCGTGCCGCGCCTGATTAGCCATGCAGGCGGCGCCGGCTGCGTTTACATTTGTGTTGTGTATTCTCATCGAATACATATATTATGCATCTATAATATCAAATATACAATTGATACTAGCCATAAAGTACTCTGCTCGTGCATTTGACAACAAACGATGCTGAAGGCTTCGACCTAATAAATAGTCACAAAATCGACGAATCGACATTACTGTGCTAGAATAACTATACGATATACTAACTTGGTCGTAAAACTAACATGTCATATGCATTACAAACAATTTGTATTTATTGCGCATATATATGGTTAGGTGCACTTGGTGGGTTATGGTGGATTTCCTGACTATTTACATACTCCACATAACTACCGCCATAACATGTCAGCATTAACACTCAGGCATGTGGTCAAATTGCCTTTTACGTCGCATTCCGTGATCATTTATCAAATGACTAATGGTGACTGTTAAACATCTGTCATAATTAATAATAACTTCAACGATATAAGCTCATTACAATATCATTTTAGTTCTCAACATTTATTTCAGTTCTTATTATATCAGATATCTATAGTATTATGAAAATATTTGCTTTCACAACCTAAGTATTATTTATACAATCGTACTGTATTCTTTATCTCTCAGATAATAAACAGTTTCGAACGAATTTAATTTCTCTTGCCATTTCTTTGACAGTCATAAGCCATACATTTTTGTTCTAAAATAAATTATTTGTAGTAAACTTTGTACACGAATTATTTTTTAAATCAAATTTACAATCTCGGCGCTTAAAATCTTTATTTCCAACACTATTTATAACAAGATTATACAATTTAGTTACGTAAAAAAACACAATAAGAGCGAACTAATTAACAAATAAAACATTAAAATAAACTAATCATAACAAATACATTAATACAACTAATTACAAAACAATACGTATGTGTCTTATAAGTTTTTTATGGTTTCAAAGTACAGTATCAAATGTGTATCGTATGATAATGTTTTGCCATGCCGAACCTATAGTGAATAACTCACGGTGACCTATTTGGCGTAACATACCCCACGACGTGAGGTACACAGGAGCCCATGTTTCCCATATGTCAGCTCGAGTAACGACGGCTTACCGTACTGGCAAGCCGTAGCCGCCAACCTTGCCAACAGCAACGCTGCTAAGCCGCTTGTAGCTGCGCTGCTACGACGTAGCCGACTACGAAATTATGATATTACGAACATAATTATTTAAATTGTGCATTTTAAACTCAACTCGCTACGGATACTTATTTCCATTTAAAAACTTTAAGAGGACATTTTTTACTGTTTTGCAAAAAGACTACCGTTTGATAAAATACTTTCTAAGTTTCGCAGGCGTGATTGATGGTATCCTCTTGAGTTTAAGCTAAGCTAGTTTAAAGTTTATACGTTCTCATGTCATCTCATCCATATCATACGACAGTTGCCATCGATATACTATGCTATTTATAATCAATAAGATTGTATGTATTGTAGAAAAATGTATGCAATTAACGTATAGAAATTTACTTTGATAGCGTTTGCTAAAAAAGGAACACATGAATGGGGACTCGTATATAAAAAAATTTAACATTGAAATTAGTGGACTAAGTAGTTACATACTACTTAGTCCACTAATTTCATTTCAAACATCAAAAATTCTGATTCATCAGATTTATCACCCTTCACCAGAACCATTACCAAACATTAATCGAAACGTCGACTTAAAATATTAAGAAGAAATTAAATTGCATTTCTAGGCGGTAAAAAAGAAATTTTTTTGTGAACTTATAGAACTTAGGTACAATGTTTTAATGAACCCCACAATTAATAAAAAAATTAAAACCAAATAGAAATATAAATAACAGATGCAATACAACGTGTATTTCGAAAGATCTTGCAATGGTTGCCCAACCATCGGCGTATTGTTTGCGCTAATGAAACAAGGAGTGCACAGTTTAACTAAAAGTCAGTGGCCGTGGCAAATAAAAACAATCCTGTTACACGCTGGTACAGCAATTCATGTACAACAGTTGCACTGAACGCTGCCAAATTACCGACTTGCCGTGTACCTCTGCTGACGATCGCACTATCAAGTTGCGTCGTGTCAGCGAGAACTTGGCCTTTGTACCTAATAGGCTAGGGCTGAATCTTGTTGACTTATTAAACAACTGACACCGATTCGTAATCGATCAAGTTTGGAGCTTGAATTTTACTTATCTTTGCACGCATGTCTTTGTCTCTTATAATTTTTATCTTTAAACAAATTAGTGGTGTCGAGCACTGACACTTAAATGCAGAATTATTATCAGATTGACGCAAGCTAGCTTTCCGACCGACTAGATCTGCATATGAATTCCCTAAAATAAAAGACACTTTGAAATTTTTTTACTGCTTATATAAAAAATTCCATGAAAATCGGGTCGCTGTAAGCATAGCAAACCGACATTAATCGGTACTGGGTTATTATGGTTTTGTATTATTTAGTTATTTCTTTTGTTAGTTACAAGGTGCTTTATGTACGGGTACATACAATCCTTTAACTGGCGAAAATATTAAAAGTTATAAGTTAGTAAGACGTCTAAGACTTTTAGTTTAGCGTTGGTGTCGCCCTCGGAAATATAAAACTCAGTCGCCTGATATTTGACGATGCTCTAAATAACTACGAGTTTACGGGCACACCGGTTTGCCGTCCTTTTTCATTCTAGTGTGCCGCGCTAACTCTCCCTCGTAACTTTTTCTAACCAAGAAAGCAAGATTATAATACTGATTCGCTTTAATCAAGCTCTTTTCTGTAAAATTATTCTTGTGCTCATAATTTTAAATTGGATTACACGCGGTTTCATTTGACAAAAATAAGCAAAAGTAATCTGATATTCCAACGCGATAACCTTTTTAATTATTAGTTTAACCTCACCTCTCGCAGTTGAGTTTAGTTTCCCAATTTATGTTAGTATCTAATAATTAATGAAGTTGTTTAGAGACACCGCTGGACGTGATAAGGTGGCTGCTAATTGTCAAAGTTTGCCGACGTTTGTTAAACCGCTATGCACTCGGTGGCACAACACTCTTCTGCCACAATATGAAGGCTTTCAGCTTTATTTAGACATGGCAAGGGGATGTCACTCCGTAGATTAAATAAAAAGGGGCTATAAAGTCACTTGAGGCGAGTGGAGAACAATCCCCGAGACGCCGGTACTAGGAAATAGGTGTTTGAACGAACATCTGCATAGAGGCGAGTTGTTTACAGTTACCGGGCGCTCTCAAGACAATTTGTTTGAAAGGTGTCGCAGCGCAATCCACTCACCATAGCTGTAGATGTCCTAACCGTCTCGAAGTACCGGATATAAATCACTCCTAGGAAATAACCCGTTCGACCCATTTACCTGACTGGATATGTACAAACAACACCTTCTGTTCTTCGTGACGATATTGTGAAATCTGCAGCATTGCTCATGTGTTGCTCTATTTGTGAAATTGTGAAATACGTTTTGAAATCTCGACTCGATTTGACTTCATTAGAATAGAGATGTTGTTTGTACCGATCGACTCTCAGTAAACACTTATGTATTATCTTGAAAGGTTTGTTTTTCTTCACAAGACGCTCGTTTGCTGAACGCTTTATTCTTATTTTTGATATTCATATTATAGTATTTTTATTCCTAATAGCCAATTAAATAGCTTTTACAAGATACAAATTTAAGATGCTTTTAGCCACAAAGTAATGTTAATGTTATTAGTCGGTATGTACTTGTGTATTGATGTTGTAAATACATCAGCATTTCAAGTATTAAGTACTATACCTACAAATTACAACGCAATGAAGCATCACAAATCAGTAAAAGATTATTATAACTTTGCAAATTAAAGTTAGCGAGATCAATTGTCCCGCTGGATTTCACTTTGAAAGCGAGCGAGCCGCCGAAATATTTCGACAAAAGAGGCTGGAATCAAAATCCCTCCCAGGAGACATGATACGTCGAATTTCGTTACTCGCGACAAAATTCCTAATTACAAGAGATGGGAAAATAACGGAAAATTACATTAAATCGTGGGTTATCTAAGCTCTTACTCTTATTATTTCGGAGATTGCGCGCGTTGACTTCGAAATTTACTTAATTATGTTATAAAGATAGCGATCTACAAAGTGGGCCGGAGGGTGCCGATCGTCAGACAATTGCCGTCTCATCGCCGCGGCCTTAAAGTTTATCTTATTTCGTTTTATTAAGACATTCTGTATTCTAATATTGATTTGACTTATCAAAAGATTATGTTGGTGCAGTTGCATTTTATAACGGTATACAATGTAGTCCTTAAAAATAAATTATAAATCATAGTCGGAATCATAAATGTAATATATCATACAAATTGATTGATATTTATTTGCAAACTAACGTACGCTGTACTTAAGGGTAAGGCGAGCAAACATAATAAAAAACCTCCACCTAATAAAATACCACATCACCTAATCACGCCAGACGTCCCCAAAAGCCGGGTACACAGAAATATGAAGTGGTTCGCTCCCGACTCAGTATTTTCGTTCGCTCCGCTCATTCGATTACGAGTGCGCTCACTCATTTCCCGATGTAATCACTTTATGATCGTGTGTGATAAAAGCAAAATTGAGTGTCCTGTTATTACGGGACACGAGGCGCAGTCTCAAACTCGTTAGCAAGACTCACACACGTACCGGCCTCTGCCCGCCGGCTGAAATAGAAAACGGCAAGTGATTAATTGCCAATTACTACAACTGCCTAGTAATTCCCTTGTTAACTTGACGCTGCTGAAATTGACATAATTTTGTTACAAGCATGTCATTTGCTTGCTTTTAAAATGAAATATATAACTTATTTATACCTTCTTATATGTATCGATGCACTCTGATATTTACTAACTTTTTAACGTAAAATTGTTACACACAATTTAATGTTAACATTTTATAGATTATTTTAAGATTTTATTTATTATATTTTATTTAAAAGAAAATATCAGCCTTGATGGTAAGGTTGTTTGTTGCCTTGCTAACAAGCGAAATAGTATAAGTAGAATGTAGCTCGTACTCTAATATTGATGTGAAACATGATCCATATTGAAACGTATAGCTTAGGACGCAAGTTTCCTGTTTCATATATTTGTCGCCTAATAACCCGCTCAACCAGAACACTCCCAGTAGAGCAAGTTAATACGATACAAAATCTAGTTACTGGCTAGTGTTACATCCCCGATGCAAAATTGTAATTTGCGATGATATAATTCAATATTTAGCTTGGTGTAATTGAATATTTTTCCAATTTGTCGAGCGTAATGGCCCAAGATTGAGTTGAGGGCCCCAGCGTCGGTCGCGGCCCGGCACCATCTTCACGCATAATTTTAATGTTTCAATTATAACTCCTCATTTGTGAACTAGATTATCCTGTATTTTCACTATGTTGGTGGATCCTTTAAATTTTTATTTGCTGGTACATAAGCGTGATTTCAGTACTCGATGTGTTGAATACGCTCAGAAATAAAATCATTGGCTAACTCTATAATTTAGTTGCAGTTTATGTTGCTTTAGCCAAATCCATATACAGGAGTATCTTGTGTATCAATTGAATTCCCTCTATCAGTTGGTAAAAAATAACTTAATAAAAGTTACTTTATTATAAGATAATAAATCTGTTAAAAAAAAAGAAAGTTCGTATTTTAAAACAAATTAATGGTTTGTCATCTAAAATCATGCATTAATTCCACATGTGTCATTCTCGTCATACTGATTCATGGATTAGTATGACATAATTCCATCATTTATTACGTCAGCTGGTTCCGCATATTCGTACCCCGTAAAGCTATGCACGTCATGTCTCAGCGTCAATATGGCTGGATCACTGGCCAAATTCACTTCACACAGGGATGACACACATGGTGTTTGTTAAATATCTATAACTCTCGATTACATCAAAAACAATATAAACTGTTAAGGAAATCAAATTCACTTTCGTCATTTTAACCGATAAAATTCAGTCATATTATTAATGTTTCAACAAACTGTGCTAGTTAACTTTTTGTTATAATTATGATTCGTTTCGATATTATTAATAAATTAAAAATACTTTAGAAAATGACAATAGACTTCATTAAAGGATAAAAAAAGTATTTTATAAAAATAAATCACTCGTTGCGCACCCAACCCTACATAAACCATGCCTGTCACGCGTTGTTTTGAGTCTCCAACAAAAAGGTCTATCTTTCGTCGGCTGATCTCCCTCTAAATGGGTTTATGATACAATATTATCCTTGTAATAATACTCCATCAATATGATGTTAGTGGTATACTTACATGGCAGATGAGTGATGATATGTATCAGCTAATATTAAAGTTCATATGAAAATTCTTATGAATTTACTTGTTTTGATCATTAATTGAAATTAGTTTTTACGATATGACTTAAATATATATCACTTCTCAGTGTCTTAAACTAGTACACTGACTGATCTATTATAGTAGAAAAACTTGTACCTTTTTGGATAAAATGCTATCAAAGTAGATATCATGCAATCAATACCCAGTTAGGATATTCACGGCATTACTTACATTTTGGTGTGTACGAGTAGATGCGGCGGCGTCACGTCGAGTCATTCCTGCGGCGGAGGCGCGCGGCGACCGCATACTAATAGTCGACCCGGCCATTCCGTCCGGTGTTCCCTTCCTCCTGATGCGCCACCAACATCTTGAATATGTTTCACTAATACTAGATTGGACCGCCCAGGAATGCCAAGATATAACTCCCAAATCACGCCGCCGCTAACGCAATAGCCACTTACAAGCCATTGTGTTCATAGCGCTTGGCACGAATCCTAGATTCAAAATCCCTTCGAGAGCGGCCCTCAAGAAAAAGATCGATAACTCATATGAGATAGCCTTAATTACAGTTGAAACTACAAACGGTTACAATAAGACGGGATTTGTACCGAATCGCAATGCATATGATTCAGAGCCGCAATTCGCGTCTGGAAGCTCAACAAACTCTGCTTATCGCGCGGCATAAATTGGCAACACGTCGTTAAGGCGGTCGCGCACTAGGTCCCACTTGCCTTTATCAGAGCCCTCTCGTAAACCGGCGGCTTTGTTATTGCCCGCCGCGAGATTTCGCCACACTTTTTTCATATCACAAACCGGCGACTTGCAACGTGTTAGGGGCCCGTCGATCGTCGAACGAGCCATCGTAAACGATTTGGCTAGTAGCGATAAATACGTCCATTTGGCAGTGCAAGCCTCGTATCGAGTAAAAAAGCTTGCCGCCTTGAGCGCCACTGTAATTAGAGGCCAATCGTAAAACGAAAGGGTTGCGCGCGGAACGTCCCATCTGATAATGAGCACGACTGGCGCGGCTCCAGCGGCGCTCATATTAGGCGGTTCCGTCGGCCGCGCTATCGTTACGACTTTTACACTTTTACGAGTTGTTTAGTTTACACAGCCGGCTGTGTATGAGCGCGTGCGCTGCCAAATGCTAGTTCGCGGCTCACCGCGCGCTCACCGCTCCCTAAATATCGCCGCCGCTACGTGTTAATGAGATGTATGTTTCAGGCTCGTTTGGCATAGAGCGAGCCGCCGCGCCTCTCCCACGCCCTCCAGTCTGCCACCATATTACCAAAATATTGAACTTACGATTGAAGCATAATATTGTGATAAGTTATTCCGAACTATATTATACAAATTGATTAAAAACTTAAACATTTGTCACGGACAAGATTCTTATAATAGCAAGTCTGTAATGGTTTAAAAGTATCAAATTTCTGTTTACTTCTTTTATCGAACCTATAAAAAGTACAAACGTCTTTCATCGTTCAAAAAGCCATTCTCGCTATATCAACGCACGCTCACCCTAGTTTATGTCCATTTTTTTCTTTACCTACTTCGCAACAATATTTCCCGACTGTATAATAAACAGTTGGCGTCCGTTTACAATAACGGAATAAGCTTCATTCCAACGATATCTATTTTGTTCAGTGACTCTTAATTAATATTTTCTTTTCTTTCCTTTCCAGGTGAGTGAGGAAGCGAATACAAAACCAGCGGGCTTTGTGCGGCGCATGCGGCCGCCACTCGCCTCCCGCTTCGAGACAAAAAAGAATATTACGCCGCTTTCAATTCGAACACACAGAAGAAAAAAAAATATGATCTGCACTTTTGTAAACGCAAATGAGGTTCGCTTTGAAACGTGGGACTTAATTTAAATAACTCTGAGCCTCTGAAAACTGAAACACTTCGGGAATCTCCCATTGTTAGAATAACAGGAAGGAAAAAAGTTAGCTAGTTAACAGTTTAGATGTGGTCCGTTTAACAATTGGTTCGTGACGTTGTGTCGACATATAAGTCACAATGAAATTAAATGAAAATTACGGAAACGGATTTCTAGAACACAAGCATTTCGTACAGAAATGTAATTGACAAATAAAGAACTGTAGGTATTACTTAAATCATTACATCCAAATGCAGGGGTCGCAGTAAGGTCAAACACAGTTCAGTTGCATAACAACCCACGGTTTTACATGTCTCTATTTATTGCTAGATTTAAGAGATAGCTCCATACACCAGTCATAAAACTGTGCAAGGTGCAGATTTTATTTTTATTTGTTTCAGTAAGATTTATTAAAATGAGCTCTGAAATAGTAGAAGTATATAAAACAAATAATAAGTAATCCCTACTAATATTATAAATGCAAAAGTTACTCTGTCTGTCTGTTACGCTTTCCCGCTTAAACCTCTCAACTGATTTTGATGTAATTTGGCACAGACAATCTTTAGACTCTGTAAAAGAACTTAGGCTATTTTTGTAAACACAAATGAGGTTTTCTTTGAAACGTGGGACTTAATTTAAATATCTCTGAGCCTCTGAAAACTGAAACACTCCGGGAATCCCCCATTGTTAGAATAATAGGAAGGAGAAAAGTTAGCTAGTTAACAGTTTAGATGTGGTCCGTATAACAATTGGTTCGAGACGTTGTGTCGACATACAAGTCTCAATGAAAAATTACGGAAACAGATTTCTAGAACACAAGCATTTCGTTAAGAAATGTTTTGACAAACTGAACTGTAGGTATTACTTAAATCATTACATCCAAATGCAAAAATACACGTAACTTATACTAATTATACTCTCTCGGTCTTCAATGATGATAACACTTAAAAATAAAATAATATACTCATGTCAGATGACACTGCTTATTTGTCACTACACATGACAGCCCACTAAAATAAAAAAAAGTGGAAGTATATGAAATTTTAATGCTATCTAGTTTTATGTTTCGTATGTTTTGTCTGTAGAGACTTTGTAACGCATGGCACTGTCGGAAGATTAAGATCCTAATAGCTGATCTGGTGGATTCTCTAGTGACAGGAAACGAAGTATAAATACGGGTCAACTAGTCAGAACATAAATTGCGAAATTTCTTAAAACCAACCACGAAATACATTGTATTTCTTATCTACTAGCTGTGCCCGCGACATCGTCTGCGTGGGATAGTTTTTTTTGGGTACCATATCTCTTTACCTTAACTTATATAAACTTTGAATGACATGTTTATATCGAATCAATGGACTGTAAAATCAATTTAAAGTTTCTAGCTCTAGCGATACTTCCATACAACTTTTCGAGATCTTACAACCCTTATTTTGAATTAAAAAATAGCCTAAGTTCTTTTTCAGAGTCTTAAGATTGTCACTGCCAAATGACATCAAAATCGGTCGAGAGGTTTAAGCGGTAAAGCGTAACAAACAGACAGACATAGTTACTTTCGCATTTATAATATTAGTAGGGATTACTTATTATAATTTGCTTTATATACTTTTACTATTTCAGAGCTCATTCTAATAAATTTTACTGAAACAAATAAAAATAAAATCTGCACCTTGCACAGTTTTATGCAGTCATATGTAGTATGCAGCTATCTCTCAAATCTAGCAATAGATAGAGACATGTAAAACCGTGGGTTGTTATGCAACTGAACTGTGTTTGACCTTACTGCGACCCCTGGAAGCTGTTGAACCCCAGTTTGTTCACCGCGGTCAACGGCTCCCGGACTGGTGCAACTGTTTCGTTCTACATACAGTTATTAAGCATTTACGATCGACATCACATTAGCAACGGATCAGTTAGCGGTCATCAATAGTAGATTGAATGCATATCGACTTCGTAACACTTTATATTTAGGTATCTTAGGTGTACATATTTTTTTATTTATAATTAATAATCAACCGATGTCAGTAGAACCAATGCCGACTTATAAATCGATGAATTATGTAGTTATTATAAAGGATTTTAAACACCTTCCAATACTTTTAAACATATATATATATATATATATATATATATATAGTACCACCTAGGCTTTCAAAATTAACCTTCCAAAATACTAATTTTGTAAATGCTAAAAGATGACATTATTTTAGGGAGCAACACGGAGGTAAGTAAGTTTTCGCGACACCCTATTTGCCATACTAACATAATTCAGTCCCATCGTGGGTTCACGTAGGGCAGACGCGGACAAAGAGTGCTAGCGCGGCCAAGAACCTCTAACTCCGCCCTCCAGGGCAAGCACCCTCACCCAACCGCTCCATTTTAGATAATACTCTTTTACGTCACGCTATACTGGCTTAGAGGACAGTCTCGAATATTATGAAACAGGATTATCGGATGGACCAGTACGAACTGATATTTTCTTTTATTCGTCTACTGTCAGACCGTTTCTATTTTTTTATATTATTTCACAGCTAATTGGATAGAATTTTAAAATAGGGTCGACGTAGATTCAGCGGTTTTTCAAACCAGTAAAAAATACCGGCGTGACTAAAAATCTTTTAGGTTAATCAAATTTTTTTCAAAATGTACTGCTCAGTATCCAACTATTCAATACAATTCGCCGTGATTTTATTTTAAAATATTTATTCGAAAAGGGCAACGTTCTCAGAAACGTCCGGTCGTTGCCTCATCGCACTCAATCTTTTATTCCTACCCGATACGTACATCGACTCATATAAGGAAACTATTTTCATATCATTTCCCCTCGCACTTTGTCATTAGAGAGCTTCCCGTGCTTTCTTGAATTACAACATTGCTCTTTCAATTGCACTAGATGTTTAAACATATTCATATAGAACAAAGAAAGTTCAAATCCAAACTGCTTTTGTTTAAAGTAATTTATAGACACCACGCTGGTATATGTTGATAGCTACAAAGCAAGATACATTTTTCTTTCATGAAAATATATTAAACAAAATAGCTTAGATTAATATTTGGAACGGTAAATATTTATTTTACTTTTAATATAGGCTACAATTTACAAAACAATTTTCTTTTTGAGATTATTTATAAAGGGAACCTCGGCGTATTGATTGATTGAACTCATCAAATTTTTATTCAGAGCTTCGTCATTTACTATTCAAGTTCATCGTAATGTAAAGAGACGTGTACGCTATCTATTTGTAAGACTGATTGATAATTTAGTTGTATTAAGATAGTTAAAACGTGTTAAATTAGAAACCAATAATATCAAACTGCTGTTTAAGCCCAATCCTTTTCGTGGATGTTAAATATAAATCCGACGTAACGTGTTCGACGACAGTTTCCGAAGAGTACATAAGCCGTGAAGCGACAGCACGCTCCCAATCCAAAAGTTATAAATTTGCTTAAACTTGTTAGAGTTGCGAATTTGCGCGATGTTTGTCCGGACGTGGGGTCCATTTAAGGCCTAACCCACCGCTAACTTCTGAGCAAGCACCAATAACCAACGAAGATTTTGCCATGAAATTATCAGCATCTCATAAATCATAACTTGTGGATCGTAATTTTCTCTGACCTCTCTACAGAAATCCTTAAATTTTAAATTAAATTTTCTACGTCATCTATTTTGGCCACTATATAATATGAAATTAAATTAAATTAATTAAATAAAAAAATTTTAATTAGGCATATCAATTATGTATGTTCTTCATATCGTATAAAAAGTGAATTCTAGGTATAGATGTTAAGTAAACCATGGCTAGAGGTGACACACGATGTAAAATCCTTTCTTATAGTAGAGTATTTCCATGTTTCATATTCTGGTCTGATTCAGATTAATCTGTACGATGCAATAGAATTTAATATCAGCTTTTATTTAAACAAGTAGAATGATTTATATTTTTTTGTAAATATCGTTACTGGAAACTATAATGACGTGAAAAGTGCATTTCCGCAGTAGTTTGACACCGGTAAACGGTTTCGAACAGTAATCGAAGGGCTGGGCCCTCCCAGGAGATGCCCTCTTTGACGCGCTTGATTTCATTCCTATTTTCATTTCATTGTCCAATAGCATTTTGATTACGAATTTTAAATATGTATTTCAGTTTCTCTGCATTTACAATTAGCAGGTATGTGTTCTTTCCAATAAAGATATTTTGTTAACAAACTATTTTTAGGCAAATTATAATTAAATTAATGTAACGTTACATAAGATTTTATACTTGTACATTCTTATTGAGATATTATTTATGTTATTTCATTATAATTTCTTGTTTAATTTAAACTCAATCTGCTATACAACATTTTATATACAATGTTAAAATTAACGGCGGCAAGTTTATTATTACACGAACAAGATCAAAAAACATAATAAAAGTGTACAGGAATCATGCGCCCCTGGATCCGTTTCAGATTAATACCTTGTATTACGTTTACCTTCTTTCAGAGCGAAGTAATAAAATTCAGCTTAAAAGTACCCATTACCTACTAGCGACTGAAGGCTTTTATATAAACGTTTCTATGCCTTTAATATGAGGTTATGAAAAGTGTTCTCGCACCCAAAAAAGCTGAGCTTCAAAATATGTATGCGGTAACTTTATCCATTTTAAAAAACATTGATATTATTATATCTTATCCTATGGACACCATATTGAATAGAATATAATATAAAATAAATTATGATATTAGAAATAAGAGCATCAAAGACGAACTTTCCGGGTTGGAATAAAATACATTTCAGAAAATAGACAGATAAATTGAGGAAGCATAGTTAATCTCATAAAAGATTAGTGGGCAGAGTTGACGCGGCGCGGCGCCTCATTTTAAATGTATCAAGAGTTTGCCGGCAGTCCGGGGCAGCGATGCACCGGCAGCGTCCCGTCTGAAAACAATCCCAACTGCGTTAATCACTTATTTACGTCTGGGTCCACTGCCGCCCGAGTATTTCTAATGAACGCCGAGAATTCCGGGCGTTCCTAATGAACCGTGGGAATTTAGATTCTAATGAAGCGGACTAGAAACTTGGTAGCTTTTCGTTCTTAAATCGAGTTGCATGGACACCATTGCGGTGTATCCCTGATGCACGCTGGGACCGACGCTGAATATATATATATATATATATAGTATTGCACGTTTCCGCCGGATATATCTCTCCCAGGTGCGGGACTTGCTAATCGCTTTGTTATTTCCGCAATCGATCGCCACGATGTTGTTTTGATATTTACTTCATGTTTATAAGCAGACCGTCGTAATCTCTTTAAGACTCTAGCCCAGGCGCAGGTGTCACGTACGCTTGAGACATCTTACAATTTAATAATTTAATCGTCACATATTACTGTATTGTATGGTTTACCGAAAGGTGACGTGGTATGTCAGTACGTTCCTACATTTTCAAAAGAATACTCTCTTGCTGCAATATTCAAGAACATATCTCTTACAACAGATTATTGACCTGTGGACCTCCTAATAGGAATGGTACAGACAGATGTACATAACAATTTATCATTTCAACTCATGATATGAGCGATCTCACTAAGAACTTAAACCAGTGCTTACATCCGCTCGCTCGGAAATTTCAATTGGCACTTTAAAAATTCAAGACAAATGCTTTTAGCGTAGCATAGCGGGGGAGCGGTAAAAATAACTTGGGACACTTAGATCTCAAGGTGCACCGGCTCTGCTGAGACACCAAACAGTGCTGTTGACTTAACCGATGGGGTTATTGGATAAATTGAAGAAGCTTAGCACTCACTCGAGGATTCAACGGGTATATGATTTTTACAAAATACCCTTTGAAAATATTTGAAGCTCGAATAACAACCGTTCTGCTTAAAAAGCTTGCTCTCTCTACATCTTCTAGATACTGTAAGTGTATTGTGCCTTTCGTATTATGAATATGATATTAAAAGAAACTCTACGTAAGATTTTCTTACGTAAGTAGATCAATCCTTAACTTATACTATTATTAAACTAATTTGATCTACAACGTATAATTGGTGATATCTCCTACTTAAATTTATACCACAGCCAAGGCTTTTTAAGTTCATTATTTTTTACCAGATCCACATATCGTCATTTCAACCATTTCAATTGTCTCCAACTCTGAATTATAAGTTATATCAAAAAGTGACCTATTAAATGATTTAAAAAGAAAGATTTTACATATTTAGAGTCAAGCGTAGCTAAGAAGGATATGAGCGAGGCGTCGCATGCGAGCGTCGATCACCGCTAATCTCCCCTCGGGCGCACACTGCGCATCCGACGGATATCTGCCGCAACGACGCCGCCGCTATCGCGAACTCTGCTTCAAAATGTCTACGTAATGACTTCTAGATAAAGATATTTTATACCTTTACCTATTTTTTATTTAGTAACGGTAATAGAGAAGGAAATTTAAACGTTTGACGGGCCCGATGGCGCCCACCATGCTAGTAGTAGTAGTAGTGATCCTATCATGTACGCCCAAGTTCGGTTCAGTCGGTTCGGTCTCCACCTGGGGCAAACATTTATATGGGCGATGTGTATTAGTTTTAGTCCTGCATTTGGATGTAAAGATGTATTTAAGTATTTTATTTGTGATTGTTCTATTGTATTATGTAGTACACAAGGGCTTTATTCGACTTATCTCGGAGTCAAGGCAAAGTTTGAGATGTTGTAAAATTTTAAAAAAAGCGTGTGGTAGTCAGCCTTTGCATGAAACAAAAAATTCCGACCTAGTGTTTCTAGCAGAGGTCGAATGGCACACACGGTATCAGTGATACTTGGGTACAGCTATTCGCTCTCGTGCCTACGAAGACCATATGAAAGTGGATTCATTCGCCGCCATGGTAGAAGAAAAACCACATTTATTGATTAACATCGATATAGCGAAAAATGCTTAAATTGAAATATCAAAATAATTTAATATACCTAGATTCGGTCTAAGCAAATGTTTTTAGAACAACTTGAGTGCAGTAATAACGCTCGTAATAAAATTACTCTTTCAAAGGATTTAAAACGCCGTTAGAAAATATTATAGTAATTTCGCCGTTTTGACAGAACCTAGGATATGATAAAGGATTGTAATTTTATTTTGCCGGTGAAATATTTATTGATATCCCAATTCCCAATGTTCCCAATTCAATTGTGACCCTTTACCACTCAAAATTAAAAGGTTCAGTCACAATCATCATCATCACATCAGCCATTGAAAGTCCACTGCTGGGCATACGCCCCCTCAAGAAAGGAAGAATTTTACCCATTAACGCCGCGCTGGGCAAGCGTGGTAGCAATCGCAGAGTAATTTTCGCAACTGCTGCTGCCCATCCCCGTCCTGTGCATTTGAGTGACACTGTTTCAGGTGGATTTACGGCCATCTGTCGGTTCTGGTACCTCAGTCGCCTCTTACGACAACCGGTATAGGGGGAGATACTAATCTACTCTGCCCGTACCTCACGGTGGCACGGCAGTCACTATCCAACATAAATTAGACTCACGTTGATCAGCATTTAGCATATCTTGTGTTTACATTATACGTTACAAGAAACGGAAAAATAGTTAACAAACACGCGAATGGTCCGTTCTGTTTCTTTATCAGACATACAGAATGTGAATTTATTCAACAAGCCCGTATCTAAAAGAGACTTATCATCGTTTCTATGTAGCCAAAAATATATGGAAACTTATTTTCAAAAGTTAATTTGCGCCAACTACGACACTTAAGGAAATCTTGCAAGATTATCTTAGTAAAATATATTCTTTTAACTCTAACATTAACGGCATAACTGCACTAACGCAGAGTACAGCCGTTGCATACCCGCACGAAGTTTCCAATTATATCTTCCGTTGTAACAAAACTCATACAAAAGTTCTAAACAGCCTGTCGCTACTTGAGCTAAAATTTAATATGCTAAAGTGGTAATCTACTTAATGTAATCACACATAATCGTGTAACTGACTTTAGCACGGTTTAAAATATGAGATTAATGGCTTTGATAACTAGGTAGCGAAGTGAAAAATTAACATATAAATATATTTATGTTATCACTTATAAATTGTGGAGTGTGTGATCAGCGAAGTACCATCAATTAAAAACCAAAGTGAGAATCCTGATGGCCGATGCAATCACGTTATTGAAAAATCGTTCCAATTTTGTAGCAACTTTCTCGCGGAAAATGGCCGCACGAAGCGAGCGGTAATATGCCATTACCGTCATAACAACGTTACTCTCGACTTAATTCTGCCCCCCGGCGCTCCACCGGCCAGATTTGCTAATTTCTCTTATGTGCACTGGCAAGCATGAAAACTCAATCCAAACGAGCCCTCCTATATAGTGCCGATGACGTTCATAAATTGCACCATACTTAGCATCAACACGACCACTGTCACATTCGTAAACATCTTAGGCACCGCACGTATTAGTTTGGCCGGCAGCAAAGCGTCGTCTAGAAATCCCCTAGAATCCCCGAGGAGAGCAATGCTCACTCCACAATAGTGCACGTGAGAGCCGGCAACCGACATTTAAAGCAGCCATTATTGAAGGAGGACGCCGATAAAGGTCAATTAGGATACGACGTCCTAACGTAACGCCGCCACCGGCTGGCTATACTGCACTAATGATTGCTCAATAAATTCCTAGCACTGCGTCTCAAGACCATAAAACGCTTACTACCGCGAGCGATATCTTAGTCAAGCAGAGAAATCAAAATAAAGACGCATCACCTACCAACAAATTGGAATTTCCTCGCGTAGAAAAGGCGCTTTAATCCTTTTATAGATCAAAGAATCGAGGAGGTAGACTGCTATTGAAATCCCCAGTGAGCATCAATGCCTATTGCCACGTCGCTTATCTCAATGTACGGCGTGAGACGGAGAGACGTCGCGAGTCGGAAGGGGGTGGTATTTCAAAGGAGCGCATTATTGCAGTGGTCTGTACAATTAGGGCAATCGTTAGTTAAACTTTGAAATTAGTATCGTTCTCTTTTTGTCTATTACAAAATTAGCTTGCTAAATGCTTTTATTGTCTGACGTCTCCTTGTAGTGCGGTTTTCACTCACAGATACTGTATATAGTTAGATACTGTTCACTTCGAGCAAATCTTAGTTTTAAGATTTTCGATTGATGTTATTTATAATAAAGCAATCCGAGCAGTTTGCAAATAAATGTTATAAACAGGGTGACAATGCGTTTTCCATTATAATAATGAGTGATCTGACGCGAACCACGATATCGGAGTGAGATAGCGGGTCTTGTGTGGACGTACATGACAATCGTTGTGACAGCAGGCCGGGCGCCTCGAGGGACCTCACACTGACATTTTATTATTTTTATGCTAATTTCGACGATCCGACTCTCAAAGAAAATGTAATTTGGTATCACCCGTCTTTTTTGATGCTTTGATATTGAATCGTGTTACACTTATTTTCTTTTATTACGTAAAGTTACACGAATACACTTGTTTGTTACGTATTATATAAATATTGCTTTTATTTTTCCACTAAAGTTTATTTTGTTCTCTACTAGTCTTTCTGCTCTTTATTTTGTATTTCTCTTAGTTGCTATCTTACAAAATAAAATATGACGTGCGTAAATCCAACATTTAAACTCAATAAACCTAGCGTCAATAAAATTACTATGTAAAGTGTTGCAAGTTGCTTATACATTGCTACTAGTAAAACGGCACATCCACAGAACGCAGCATGGATGAATAATTTTAACGGCTCGCTGACAGATTATTTCAGAAAATTAAATTTGAGCTCGTTGGACACAGACCATAAAGTTCGTGCTTACAAATCTGTTTGTTACGACATCGTTACGAGATTATGTCCATTCCGTTGTAAAGACGTCGCCGTCTTCATGATATTGCATGTCCCATTTTATTATTTAACGCTATAAACGCAGTCCCTGACACGCTCGCGCTGAATTATACAGAAACACAGTTTAATGCGAGCCCCATACTCACATCGATCATTCCACTTTATGACCAATAAATATAACAATGGAAAATATTTATAGGTTATAAAAATATTCATGAAACGGTGGTTACATGAACATACCATGAAAAAAACGATTTTCATTTACGTTTCTTCCGAAATTCCAAAATAAGAAGCCATAAATAGAATCACAATGAACTGGAGTAGATCGGATAGCAGGTGAATTAGTAAAGGTCGTTCTTTCTTCGAGGTCCGTCATTAGAGGCGTGACCGAGCCTGGGTATCGAGGCACGTGGCCACGTGGCCAGCTCGGCCTCACGTGCCCTAACAACTCTCTCACTGTGCAAGTCCAACTGAAAGCTTCTGTTTACTCCCAACTCCTTCGCAGTCCCTTCGACAACGTGCCCAAAGTCCTCCAAAACCACTATAAACTTATTCCTTAGCTCACGTGCCCCTTATACAGAACTTTTAGCCAATTTCACAATATTGTCTTAAAAATAATTGCCATTGTAATTTCTGTGGCTTCGTACACTAAACTTCCTTGACTATATACACCCTTATTTATCAATCGGCCAGTTTTCAATTAAATTGTTTTTAACTTGTGCTGTTATTCCAATAATAATAATATACAATATAATATATATTAATATACAATACAAGTACAAACTTGGAAGCATTTTAACTATCAAATATGTATATAGTTGCGATCAAATTATTTAACCCGATCATGACTAACAGACAATGGCGTGCGCTGCGCGGAAGTGCGCCGTGAAAGCGCCACACTAGACGTGGCCTGTACTTGATGGACACTGTCGAACAAATAGACAGCCATTGTACTGCCGCCCGGTTGCTCCGATGTTTGCCACTGTACTGCATCAACGAGACATTAATCACCAATATCGCGGAAAGAAACTTAATGTACTGCCACTAAATACAGCTCCCTCGCCCAACTACACCACACTCATTATTTTGAGCTGACGTAACAACATTAACTTTGAAATGCGGTTGCGAATTTCATCCAAGGCTTGCAATTAACTAGTTGGCTGATATAGTGCGTGCCCGGACGGTGGGCCATGTTAATATGGCAATAATAAATTTCGAGCGGTTTCCATCGTCGACCGAGTGTCCTGGGGCCGAGCCCATTAAAAAGACTCGATGAAACATTTTGCATGTATCATTTTATCGTTCACAACTCGCACTACCTATCTAGAGACGTGCAGGCAATTTCGAAATGAATATTGCCGCTTCAAAATTAACATATTATTATCTGGTCATATTTCCCCTGTGTCTACTAATTATTACATTAAAATAATTGTTAACAAAAGCGGTGGTGGTCGGTACCCGCGTTGGTTAGTTTTAATTACCGCGGAAGCGATATTTTACTCTGCATAATGTATTGCACAAATATGAACAAAATGCTGGCATGACCACACGCTGGCAGTCTGGCGTGTTCGTTGACACTTATCTATTGTATCGCGGCTTTGTTATAAATCGGGGGTACTTTTTATCATCTGTGTGGCAAAAGGGCTTAGTGGTGTAACCGTTCGAGCTAGGTATCTAATTAAACCTGCGTGCTAGCTAATGACGTCGTTCTGTGTACATGACAACGCATAAATCCCGTGTAATGAATGCAGCGAGCGTTAAATAGGGCCGAGTCACTCAAATTGTCCACAATGCGATTATTCCATTAGTCGGAGGCTGCCGGCCGCAGGTCAAAAACGCTGAAATACAAGCTTACTCGTGTGTTGCCTTCTACCTACATTCACGACAGCTCTGTATTGGTAGTTGGTCCACATACTACCTGACATAATCATAACTTTACAATTTATGAATACGTATACACTTGTACGTTATTAAAAAATATATTATCATGACCGTCGTTCTTATAGTTATTGAATAGTTGATATAGATATTTATATTGCGGCCAGGACACAACATTATCAATAACAAAACAGGCGCAAGGACAGTAATTATAACTTTTCAAGTTTGCCTTCAGAGCTAACAAATCTGTTTAATCTGTTTCATAAACTCCCCACTTGATGTTTTGGCTGGATTTAATTATGTAACCTGATACTTTGTCAATAATCATTTGTTTTTAATGACTCAGCCGATGCTTCCAACATGCCAAGAGGGATCTAACACAGTTAATTTGTTATTTGGCCAAGGAACTTTGAGGCACAGACTAATGAGCTGTGAAATGAACCGACTTAGGTCAATAATCTAAAATATAAAATACGGTCCAAAAAAAATCGTTATTAAGATTTGCATCATGTTTATAATATCTCAAGTTTCAAATAAGATACAATCTTACTTCTATTATTGTTATTTATATCATAGTGTTTTCATAAAGTGCAAGTTTTCTTCTGATTTCGGGGAAATTTCGGAGTGCCTTTTTTTTCAAATTGTATCCAAGATATTTTATATAAATAATTAATTTCTTTAAAATAGTTTTCAATCCTAAATCTCACTTGAATATTCTTGTTTTCCAAATGTTTGATATTAAAGCTGCCATTTTGTTGTAGCATGTCATCGACCCGGGTGCCATCACTCCTGGAATTGCAAGACACAAGGAGCGTATTGGCGCGCGCGCTCGACGTTTGGGAGCAAGCCTCGAGGCTCACTTTCACAGAGATCAACTCCGATGAGGCTGACATCGTCGTATCCTTCGCCAAGTGAGTACCTACTGACAGAGAGTCAGTGATATAATTCAAGTTGTCGAAGTCTACCTAAGCTCACACTCAAACTCAAGTTATCGTTGAGGTTTAGTTTTTATAGTGTATTTTTTAAAGTATGCCCGGATACTAATGTAGTAAAAATAAAGTAATATATTTTACTGACAAAGTAAGAAATTGAATTACTGTAATGATTTAAATATCGTATATACTCACACTTAATATATAATATATATCGGACAAACACGAGAAGTTAAATAAACGCAAAACAAAAACAGTCTGAGTTTTTGTGGTTGATTTATTGCGTTGATAATAAATAATAATCAAGCGAGGATTTAGAGAAACGTCGTATCCATTTTGAAGGGATTTGTGAGCGCGCCGGCCGTTCCTCCGGGCACTGAAAAATCCGCGTTGAAATTCCGACGATACTTCTTTATTCGTTTATATTTATGAACTTCAATCTGCTATACATTAAACATAATCCTCCTATACAAGTGTTCGCGAACGTGTGATATCCATGTTTTTATATAGCATTATTGTTTACCATCTATCATTTCAGCTTAACAGTAAGGTACTGTTAGTAGCCGTGTGGTACCGGCAGAGTAGAATTATACCTCTTCTCTGCACCAGGTGTAGTAAGAGGCGACTGAGGTACCGGAACCGACAGATGGCTGTATATCCATCCAAATAGCGCAGTTCTAATGCACAGGGCAGGAATGGGCAGCAGCATCCCCGTCGTGAAGGCTGCGCTCTGCCAATACGTGTGCCCAGCGCGGCACTTATTAGCAAAAGTCACCCTATCTTGGGGAGGCCTATGCCCAACAGGGGACTTAATTTGGCCGATATGATGATTTACGCTTAGGCTTTTATCTCATATTTGATAGAGTAGCATAATATTAATTTGGAAATATGCCATTATAGCGTTAAATTCTTAATTCAATTATTTTCCATTCTGTAAGTCCATAAACTACTGTTAAATAGTCTAGTGATTATTCTATAATTTACAATAACAAAAGATTTTTTTATTTATCTTTTTAAAGTGACACAATTTGTATCTATATAACAAGATTTTGTATCTAAACTTGGAGCAACAGTATCGAAGTTCACATTCAGCGCGGGGCGGTCCTCACTTTCATTACAAGTACGTGACCGTCCAAATCCATTTATCTGTTACCAGACACAACTACAATTTTCAGTTGTCTTAAGAAACACGTTTGAATGGCTAAAATTACCTGGCAGAGTTGCTGGATTGCTACGACTGCAAACTATTTGCGATTTCCTTTGTAGTGAAGCTAGGAAACCGTATTGTTGCTACATATTTGAGTAACTGGAAAAGCTCTTAGGAGTTTTTATTAACTTTACCGCAATGCCGTTTTGCGTCAATATATATTCTTTCTCTATTGTTGTATTTTCAGAAGGGAAGGGACTTTTGATTCCAGGGTTCACATTTTCAATTCAATAATATTTTTTATTATTACAAAAACACATGCATAAATAGGTTATTGATATAATATAAAGTCATGTAAGTTCGCGTCACGTTAAGATCGAAATTCAAATTAGAAGGTAAATTAACTCTGGCCCGTTAATGTACCGCGCGCCATCCACTTTAGCGCTTCCGTATTCATTGCACGCCTTAGTCGTTCGTTTCTGGGAGCCCTCTCTATACAATTTCATGTTTAAAATGTCAATTATATTATTTGTACCTAGTAATTATGGATAAAACTATATCTTACTTATGCCTTTAAAATGCTTAATAATGCTCGCTAAAAGCGATTAAATAAATTCGCGGTCAGTAATACAAAGATTATTATGTATTGGTGTATTACTTATTCGTTTCTGATATCCATAAAAAAGTTCTGAATTAAATAGGAATCAAAATAAAAATATTATATATATATTAATATCTCTATCACAGTCACAATAGAAGAAACTAACAATAAAAACAATTTATTTATCTTTAGTTACAAACACGATAATCACAACAAACGCGCCAAGCGACGGCCCGCTATATCCTAACAAATGACACGAAGTCGCCGACAGGAGCGGCATATAGAATGAGCGAAGGGTGAACTTTTGCTTATTAGATCACGGTAGACGGCGATATGAGAAGGCAGCGCCGACAAAAACCGAACTAGTGGACATATTGCCGTCGCCATATTGCGGACGCTCGCTACAAACTTGCAACACCAACTTCAAAACGCGCTGCATAATATTTTCTTTTTCAAGAAAGCGCTGTACCGCTGGCCGTTAACTTGTTTGCCGCGTGAGTACAGTTTTATAAGTTGCCAGCATCAATCAAAGACGATACTAAACTTAGCAAGTTTGGTTATTCATAATCTGGCCGTTGTTAGATAGTACACAATAAAGAAGCAACATTCTCTTGTTTACTTTTTTAAACAGTTATTAGTAAAACAATAAATTATATTTTCTAATTTGCATTAGGAAAAATAATGTTAGTGTAGCAATCCTTTGCATTAATGTGATATCAGTATACAATCAAGAAGGATTGTTTTACGATTTATCATATGTACGTAATAATAACTAAAACAATATGTGCCTATGTAATATTTGTATTTACGAGTATGTTTGAGACAACAAATAGACTGTACAAGCTCGAAAGGATTGTATCATAAACGAATATGTAACGTTATGAAGTAAAAAGTTAAATCTTTTCATTTGTATATTTGGGGGAAATTACTCTAACAACACCAGGTATTAAATTATTGTTAATATGATATAGGCAGATTGTAATCTAATCGTATAAGATGATCTAAAAAGAACCCAAACAAACATAAGCGTATATTTAGAATAATCAATCAAAGGATGCATAGGATGTGGTTTCTGGATCGCTGTTACTCAAATATATCGGGACTACTTTCATTTGAGAAATAATAAGATGCTCCTATTTTACTTTAATTTCAATAGAAAAACCCATAAGCAAACTGTCTGAATAACATTGAATATAAAGTTATTCCATCACCGCGCTGGTACATGAACATGATTGCTCGAAGCGCAACACCCCATATATGCGTCCACGAGATTTATTGCACTCATAAACTGTAATATTACGCCAGTAATAAAGGATACGTACAACTTAACTGCCTTCTCCAACTCCAACTGTATAAGTGCAATTACTATAGATCTTATATAGCGGAAACTATACACTAGAACAACAGCGATTGACACAATTATAGCCGTATCATATAATTTCTTAGGTTTTATTGATGGCTAACTTCAAGAGAGAGTATAAAGATTTTTTTATTTTTAACATACCTAAATTACTATTTATTTAACCTACTGTTGCCAAATGCATTAGTCTGCATTGTACCAAAATTTTCTAAAGGGGAACAGAAGAATAAAAAAATGGTTTTAAACACTCTTACTAGTTATTGTTTATTGAATACTCCCACAAAACTCTGGAAGTCTGGAGAGGAGATTTAGCTTTGGACATCCCTCCCACAAAGACTAATAGCAGAACTTTTACATGGAAACTCAATAACGCAGCGGTCAGCTAATATTGCGTGAAATATGCATGGTGAGGTCTTGTTTTGTCCGCGCGAAAAATGATTAGGTGGGTAGTGGCCGAGCCCGCCGGGGACGCAAGTTTGATTGCTCTGCAGGCTCCATCCACTCCATCAACTGTTGTTTGTTGCCAGATGAATATATTACTTTAGTATGACTGTTTTCATCAACTGTAAAAGCCGGATCGCGGTACGCTGCATCAAAATGTGGTTCGACATTTTTATAAAAGATATTTTTACGTTGCTTTTTTAAACGGCCCCGAATTGCTAAAAAGGGTTATCGGTAAAGAAATTAAAAGCTCCAATAAAATGCTGCTTTTATAAAATATATAAATCCGTTGTTTATACAATAAAATGAATTAATTATATTCTTACAAGAAACATCGAAGCCATGAAAGAAACCATATTTCTTACACGAAGAGTGGAAACCATTATTAAAAGTATTTAAGTTTTTAATGAACATAAATTTCATATTTATAGTTCACTTAATGGTTTCATTATAAACATACAATATCAAACAGCACCCATATTTTGATTGTGCGATTAAATATTATGTTCAAATGGTTAGAATTGTTAAAATATACCAACAATTTAATTTTCCGCAGATTTACATTTTGAAACCTTACAAAACCTTATTAATTTCTATGAAATATTTGCTAACGCGTACTATACTCAACGCGACTACAATATCAAGTACTATTTTTAATACGTTGCAATATAATCTTTTATACTTATCGCAAGGTCTGTTCTGTAGACGCCACCACGACGATGCATACCCATTCGACGGGCGCGGTATGATCCTTGCGCACGCATTCTTCCCGGGCTCAGGCCGAGGCGGCGACGCCCACTTTGACGATGACGAACTCTGGCTGCTGCAACCCAAGAACGACGACGAAGAAGGTACATCTACACTACATTTGAACTGTGCATTGAATGTCGACAGCTTGTGCTTGTGAGTAGTCGATTGTGGCTATACCACTCTGGACAAGAGGGAGTGGACTTTGGTATACGCAGTGCAATTCTCTAATAGTAATGGACCCTAGTCCACTGGTAAGACTAGCTGCATCCGGTGCTTGCACTGAAATTGCTCCCGTGAAGCGCACTACGGTGCCGTTGGGACGGCGGTTCCTTCATATGTAACCGTAAGCTTGGTGATGAGCCATAAACAATACATATAGTGCACTCAATAGAAAACAACGGTTCGTGTGCATTGAATAACATACAATCTGTTGATAAGTAATGCCTTGTTGGCTAGCCTGCTAGAGCTTCAGTGTTTAATAGCACCATATTTTGCAAGAGTTTCATGTATTTTGCTCAGGAAAACTTGTCTGAAACAGTAACAAAATCGTGCAAACAACAGCGTTACATTTTTGAGTACAAGTGCATAGTGTACAGACTTTGAAGTCTATTATTTATTAAACGAATAGTTCTGTCCGAACCCTCGGAGACTTCAGTTTCCATATTTTCAAAATCAATATTCTTGTGTCCCCTGTGATCGCTCGGTCATACATTTTTAATACGTTGCAATATACTCACTTATTGTTAACTTTACAAAGATACTCAATAGACACGTTATGTTCAGTATAGTGACATTAAATAATCAAATGTTTTTATGGATATTTTAAGTTATATGAGCTTTCCTAACCCAAATATTTAATTAAATGGTAACAACCCATGTAGATACTACACACTAGCTTCAAGTTTTTATTACTTCAACAACTTGAGTTTCATTATTATATATCTTCTAAAATAATTCGTTTGGGAAACTTCAAAACTTATTCCGACATGTTCAACTCTTTATTAGATTCTTATTGCGAATTTACGGCGTGAAAAGTTCACAGGGAGGTTCGGAAATGAGGATGTCGCGGTCAGCGATGTTTTGACATGCAAATGGCGGCACAGTCGGCCTTCCGTTGTAATCGGCCTGACGTTGTAGTTACACCACACGCTTCGACACTATGAAAATTACAATCCTATAACGTTGCTTAATTAAAAGTCCATTTAGCAATTAAATATCGTTTTACCATTCAAACTTAATAAGAAGGAAATAGTTTTGCCAAATAACCTTTTAAAAACATTGACACATGTGATGAATGTTTTTACTATTCTACTCATGTGTCGTAAGAGGCGACTTAGTTACCAGAACCGACAGATGGCGGTATATTCTTCCGAAACAGTGCAGCTCGAATGCACAGGGTGAAGATGGGCAGCAGCATCCCCGTCGCGAAAGCTACGCTCTGCGGTTGCCTATACGTTTGACTTAGTTACCAGAACCGACAGATGGCGGTATATTCATCCGAAACAGAAAAGCTCGAATGCACAGGGCGAGGATGGGCAGCAGCATCCCCGTCGCGAAAGCTACGCTCTGCGATTGCCTATACGTTTGCCCAGCGCAGCACTTATGGGCAAAAAACTTCCTTTTTTGGAGTGGCCTATGTCCAGCTGTGGAGTTTCATTGGCTGGTATGATGGTGATGTGGTACACAGGCTTAATGTTGAACTCATTTTCAAGAGAAGTTGTAGATTTAACAAAAACGCAACCTCATATGTATGTGACTCACACCGCTGCGAAGCAACCTTTGAACTGAGCGAGCGGTTCAAACTATTACCTGTTCAAACAATACATTCAACTAAGTTACGAACTAGTTAATAAACAACAATCACTGCATTGCTTAATGAAATTCATTAGTTCCAGTATGGGAAAATCGCTGGTACAATTTTAGGGTAGCGACTATGGGAATGCGAATGCAATGTGCAATGTAAACAGTGTGCAAGCCGATAGGTAGCGACCGCAGCGCACGAACATGGCCGACGCGATTGGGGCTCCCTCTTGCGGCGAACGTGATAATTTACACGTACAGAGAACGGTCGCAATACAGTTTCGGATTGTCCTCGGGTAGCCATGTGTAAATATCTACCTTTATTTGACCGAAACCACATGTAAATATGAGATAACTAGCCGCAGTCTGTTAAAACCCGCATCTATTCATACTTCCACCTATTATTTATAATATAATGTTCGAAATCAGGATTTTTAAACATACATTTAGTTATTGCTGTAGTTATCGTGAGTATAATTACAATGCGTTGTTGCAAAGCAAATTTATCTTACAACGGCAAAAACATTCTCAAACCAGTGAACGAGACATTGGAGTCCTTTTGCTCCTATACTCAGTAAGAGCTAACAGCGGTTTTTTCCAGGTACATCACTGTTCGCGGTAGCTGTTCACGAATTTGGCCACTCTCTGGGACTCAGTCATAGCTCCGTAAAGGGGGCACTTATGTACCCATGGTACCAGGGCGTGCAACCAAACTTCGTTCTACCTGAAGATGACCGCAATGGTATCCAACAGATGTACGGTACGTTAACTGTATCCTGTGTTATTATTTTTCTAGAGTCATTAAAAATAACAAATGCATGCAGCTTTTAAATTCTAATTTAATTTATATATTGCATTTTCTAATTCTATATCACTTATCTCCGCTTTCTCAGGTCTTAAAGTAAAAAGGCCCTGGGCTAAAAATCCTGTGTATAGGCCCGTGGAAACACCGCCACCAACAACTACAACCACAACTACTACTACAACCACTAGACGTCCTTACCAACATCACTACAACAGGCATCCCAACCACGGACCAGGCTACACACCCTATCCTAGAAATCCATCAAAATATCCTACTTATTATCCCAAAAAACCATACTACCCTGATAGACCCAGCTATACTGAAAGACCGCATTACCCAGAAAGACCTAATTATCCTGAAAGACCTAATTACCCTGAAAGACCTAATTTTCCTGATAGACCTAATTATCCTGAAAGGCCTACTTACCCTGAAAGACCTAGTTACCCTGAAAAGCCTAACTATCCTGAGCGACCAAGTTATACCGAAAGACCACATTATCCTGAGAGACCCAACTATCCAACATACTACCCGGATAATCGTCATCATAATACAAGTGACGAGTACCCAAAAAGAACTAATCATAACCACTACCCACGACCTACAGAGACTACGACACAAACTGTCACACACCGCCCTCGGTACCCGACTGTACGTCCCGAATACCCAATCTACCCAAGACCCAGAGCTCCCTATAATCCGAACCGCAACGTCCCTAAACCTAAACCTACATACCCTGAGAAAACCACCGTCCGGCCGACAGCTCCGTCTGACAAACCAGATACCTGCGATACTAGTTACGATGCCGTAGCTCTCATACGGGGGGAACTTTTCATATTCAAAAATAGGGTAAGCATATCGTTTTATCGTATTCAACGTTTTGTACATTTTAAGTAAAATACATACTAACTGTTTTTTTTTGCAGTATCACTGGAGGATAGGATCCAAAGGAAGATATCCACAGTACCCTATGGAAATTTCCAGAATGTGGTCAACTCTTCCACATAATTTAACGCACGTCGATGCTGTATATGAAAGGCCTGACAAAAAAATTGCAATCTTTGTCGGTGAGTTACGAAATAATATAAAATTATTAAATAAAATGCATACTATTGGCTAAATTCAATTATTTTGTCCATAGGTCGACAACTTTATTTGTATGACGTACAATATCTTGTCCCGGGGTACCCTAAGCCTTTGACGCACCTGGGACTGCCGGCGAGTTTGGACAGAATTGATGCTGCTATGGTTTGGGGTTACAATGAAAAGACCTACTTTTTCAGCGGCACAATGTACTGGAAGTATGTATCTCTTCGTTATATAATAGCAAAGTTTTCATTTGCCCGTTAGAATTGTATTTTGTATCTAGCTTTTAATAATATAGTCATATTTATTACGTTTGCACTAAGATTGTTAATTAATACTGAAACATTTTTTAGATTCGACGAGGATGAAGGTCGAGTTGAACTTGACTATCCACGTGATATGTCGATGTGGAAAGGTGTCGGCTACAATATCGATAGTGTTTTTCAGTGGAAAGATGGTAAATAAATAATAAAAATATATAAAAAGATGTGGCACTTTGAAATATGACATTAAAGTTACTTTTTTTTCTTTAACAGCTAAAACCTACTTCTTTAAAGGTAAAGGTTTTTGGAAATTCAATGATCTACAAATGCGCGTAGAACAGGACCGTCAGCTGCCATCTGCCACTTTCTGGATGGGCTGCCCTGCGGAGCGCGCCGGCCGACGCTCGCCGTTCCGAGCGCTGCCCCCGCCCGGCTCCACACTCCGCTCGCCCAGCGCCGCACGCCCGAACACACTACCGTTCAGCTTCTTACCTTTCTTATCTTCTGCTATCCTAGTACTTTTGAACTATATTCGATATGTCTCTTAGTTAAAATTTATCACATATAGTAAAAAATGACTGCTTAATTATAAAGTATGTGTGCCACAATGTATATTTTAGAAGATATTAACCGATATTTGCATAGTATGTCTAAACAAGTACATATCGGAACATGTCTGAAACTAAGGTTAAGCTAAAGATATAAATATTGCGCAAAAAAAAACACTGCCTGTTTTAGTATTAATTGAATTGAAATATGACGATTATTGTAATACACTTTAGTATAATTATAGTAATGCAATTATTATTATTTGTTTAAAATGTTTGTACATTTTGATCTCAATATGATCGAGTGCTTGGTTTGTTGATGACAATGTAAGGTATAAAACACCACCCAACGTAGCTTCTGTACAGTTTGTATTGTCGTTCGATGTCAGTATTTAAAGGAAATTTTTAATAGATTATTTTAAATAAGCCAAAATAAGTACATGATAAATAATGCCGGTTTTAGAATATTACAATTATGATATTGATAATATTACGTTGCAAATAATATTTTTCCACAATTGAAACTTATATACACAAGAATGCCTTAAAAATTAAAATAGTAATATATTTATATAATGATATCCTCAGATTGAATCAAAAGAAAAACCTCAGGTAACATTAAATTAAAAAATAATAATCCACTAGTAAATATATATAGTTATCAGTTGGACTCTGAACAATCTATTCCGGAACATTTCATTTGATTCATTCTAAGATATGTTTTCTTAATAATACTAAGACAAAAAGTATGTAACATATTTGTAGTTATTATCTCTTATGCTGGTTAAAAGAGGTACACATGATCTGTAATCTGTAAAATACTATTGAATTATTGGTAAAGTACGTAGTTAATATTAGTGTTAAATAAAAAATTTATTCGATGAATTCGAAATCACATCTATTATATCGCTTGTTAGATTTCGATCAGTCATTTCATAAGATAAAAATAATATTATAAAAAATAAGAACAAATGGAAATAAGTAGTACCAAATACTATAAAAAAATGAACATTTTATTATCGCTCTACTATAAACATAGCGGTTATATTATATTTTGTAGCCATACATTTTCATAATACTTAGTCATTAAGTAATATCCAAGTAATCTAACAAAATATATCACTTAAGTTTTTCAAACAAAAATGCCTTATAGCTGTATGCATTTCAGTGTAAACTTTTTTTTATTACCAAATCGAAGAAACTAATGATAAGTTGCACTACCAGTGGATATTTGAATGGAAAAATAAGTTTACTTTATAGGAAGAATATGGTGCTTGTTATAGTTAGTCATTGTACAGAATAAATTGTCCTTGCGTATTTTTGTAAAATAATATTGAGTGTCAAATATTATTAAAATATTTTATGACATGACCCCTAATCATGAATAAGCATAATGATATTTAGATATATCTTACTTCCATATTCTCCAAATGTGTAAATATAAAATTGTTTACCAATTTTACATATATGCGTATACATTCTCACATTTGTGCAATCCGTTGACAAATTTTAAAAAATCTCTCCGAAAAGACTTGTTAAGTTGACTAAATATATCTCAAGTCGCTCATTGCCTAGTGTAAGTTAGTATACATTACCTAGCTCTTTTACAACTTCTTCGGTCACAAATAATTTAATAATAACTGTGATATTTACTTTTATAAAATGCCATATTACACTGGCAATAAAAATAAAAACAAAATTTTAATGTTCTTAAATAGTTACTCAATTTGTAGTTTCAAATAAACGATTGATTAAGACGTAATATTATGTTTTATTGAGAAAAAATAAAGAACTCTTTTATAATTATGTGTTTTATGTATACATACCCCATAAACATAATATATAATACCTACCTATGTACATTCTGAGAATGGAGTAAGAACCTTATTTGAGAGTACCCTTATAGAAACGGGATATACAAACCGCAGGTGAATCGAGGCCCAGTCTGGTTTATAACATTTACTAGACGTAGACCTCATACAAACGTCGTCTGCATAGGAACCTCAGTCTCGCCTATTTGTATCGCCAAACAACACGAACACTGCTAGTTCGCATTGCTGTGTTACGGTCGAAAGGGAATGAATGGCAGCAAAATTACTGGGTAACGTAAGATAATATCTTACATCACAAGTTCTTGTGATATCACGATTTAAATGCGGTGACGCTTACCTACTATCACGCGTACCGTATGCTTGTTTGTTGACCTGGGCTGATATAAAAAGTATTGTTTGGAATAATGTACAGGTTATACAGAAGTCCGGAGAGTATAATCTGATCTTATGCTTAGCGTTTGTGGACTATAAGAAAGCCTTTGATTCAAAGATTCGAAGATTTTGGCACAATGCTTGACAGACGCAGTAGAGCTTTCCAACTCATGGACCTCAAAATAAACATGGAAAAGAAAAAAGATATGTCGAATGCCCATGTGGTTTATAACCACCCAAATTTCTCTTGGGATCTCTACACTCGAAGTTTTTGACGAATAGATATCTAGGACAAATCGTCTGGCTAGGTAAGTCCAACTTCGAGAAAGAGATTAGTCGCTGAATCCATCCAACTCAGCTGGGCTGGATTTTAGAAACTGTGCACTGTTTTTGACCCTTGAAGTCAAAAGTCTTCATCCAATGTGTGTTGCCAGGGATGAAGTACGTTACATGGCCGCTAACTGTGAGCCTTATAAAGAAGCTCAAGGTCGCTAAGCGAGCGATAGAAAAAGCTATGCTCGGGGTTTTCCTACGTTATCGAATCAGAAATAAGGATATCCGTAGGAGAAAGAAAGTCGTCGACTTAGCTCATCGAATCGCCAAGCTTTAGTGGCAGTGGGCAGGGCACACGGTACGTAAAACTGACATATCAAAAATTGATTTTGTGTCAATTCTATCAATCCTTTTTATATGGATATTGTAACTTGGACACCAGACTGAGCTGCAACATTCTATTTTGATGCTGACATAACTATTGTGTATAGGAATCACAACTTAGGGCTTTCTAAAGTCCTTCGTACTTCTGAAAGCAAATCCTAGTGCTCTATTTACTTTTTTTACAATTTTGTTTATATGGTGTTTTGTTTATATAGTGTTTTATATGGTGTTTATATAACCTTAGATGCATCTCCGTCAAAACACCAAGATCACGGTGGCTGTAACTTCTTCGAGCTTATTTCCAGAAATGACCAAATTCCTTGTATAGGTAACTACATGTAATTGTTCTCATGACATAAAGGTTATGGATTCAATATAATAACAAAAACAATTAGTGGAAACATAAATCACGCCATCAAAGTTAACCAGTATGCAATGTTCAGCATACGAATATACAAGTTCCAAAGCATTTATTGAATGAATTTCAATAATTGCTGTATATGCAGTCTTTATAAAATATAATAAATTCCTTCCAAAACATGAATGGTTGAGTATGACCGAGATATTTTAGGCAAACTGAAGTTATAAGCAAATATTTATATTTTTATAGTGTACTAGCAGCGCTCCGCGGTTTCACACGCATGGTTCCTTTTCCCGTAAGAACATAGGAATGTAATTTAGCTTATGTTATTTATTGCAAATTAAAATTCCCAATAGTGAAACAGTTTTTTAAGTTTATTTGTTACAAATGCATAAAAATACAAATCTTTCTTACATAGTTACATTTTAAGTAGAGACTATATTTTTTTTTGTATAAATATAATATAGCTTTTGTTACTTTCTTAAGATGTTGCTTTCTCATAGTAAACCAAATTTGATTCTCTATTTGTAGATTTTAATCATTACATAAATGCAAACCTTTCATTTTTATAATAATAGTGGTGATATTATTTAGTCGCTTCCTCTTTGTTCACTTCGAGAAAATACTACTAGTACAAGATAAAATCCCTACTAATATCATAAATGCGAAAGTAACTCTGTCTGTTACGCTTTCCCGCTTAAACCTCTCAATGATTTTGATGAAATTTGACATAGACAATCTTTAGACCTTGAGAAAGGACATAGGTTATTTTTAAATTCAAAATAAGGGTTTTAAGGGGTTGAAAAGGGGGATGAAAAGTTGTATGGAGGTATCGCTATTTTTAGAGCTAGACTAAACTTGAAACTTATTTATCAGACCATTGATTCGATATAAATAAACATGACATTCAAGGTTTATATAAGTTGAGGTAAAGAGGTATGGTACCCAAAAAAACTATTCCACGCTGACGAAGTCGCGGGCATAGCTAGTATGTATTAGGTTAGGCTATATAATAGGTTCATTTCAGTTTTCAGCCGTATATAAAGTGATCGAAGAGAAAGTTTTATTTGTACGTATGAAACATATTACAGACTAACCGAAAATTTTAAAGACTTGTACGTGTTGTGAGATCGAAACAAACATGTTTTTGTGCGTTTAAATTGCAAACGCTGGGTACTGATTAGGATAAACAATAGCAAACTTTTTTATCAGTTATATATTATCAAAAATATGTGTTATTCATCAATTAATTGTACATTTCATGTAAATCATCAGTGCCCTTTACGGTATTTGATAAAATGCATCAAATGCAAAATCGGAGGCATAACCTTTCATCTCGCAGCATATCATGTAATTTAGACGAGTATTACTTATTACTCCACGCTACCCCATATTGACGGGCCCGAATTCGCAGATGGTAGTAATCCTATCTTGTGCGCCGATGATCGTGGGTACGATTCTCACTCAGAGCAAATATTTATATGATGTTTTTTGTGTTTTTTCTGTGCCTGGGTGTTAAATATATGCATTTAAGTAGTATGTTTGTGATTCCTCGGTTGTCTTACGTCTGTAACACAAGTGCTTAAAGCGATTTACCATGTAGTCAGGTTAATGTATGAGATGTTGTGGTAATTTATTTATTTTAATTACTTTAAGTCACAAAAAAAGTTTTTTTTTGTGACATCTACATTACATCCTTGATAGGTCACTAGATTATAAAATAAGTGCGGTCCTGCGCTCTATATATAATAAAAATATGATAATAAGTGAATACTTTTAACTAAACTAAATTATGAGTATACTTAAAAGATTTTTTTCCATAAATCTTTATGTATAAAAATTTTGTGACACTAAATTTTTCGAAAATGAACTTCTAAACTATCAGTAGTTCAGACCTATTTCAATAAATTTTAGTACTTTTAGTTTACTGTAAACAGTTTTATTCTTGGAACCAAAGGAACTTGAGATTTAGGATAGTTAAAATCTTAATATTAGTTGCAATATTTTGGTTATGATTAATATATACATATAGTAAAGACAGGACAAAGTTTGTTGGAAGCTAATACAAGAATATAAATTAAGGATCTCCAAAATGCAAATACAACCACACAGGACATACACAAGTTAGTGTATGTCCTGTTCACACTCTACTTAAACTATTAGATTAATTAATATGTTTAATTTTTTTAATGTTTCTGTTTGATTTTATCAAGTAACCAAATTTTATAAATGTAACAGGTAAATCCATACCTGATCATAAAATTATGTCTATCTACATAGTATTAATAAGTAGCAAATGTTCTAAATTGCTACTTAATAGGGTGTCACCCATATTAAGCATCAAATTACAACTATTGAATCTATTCTTGTGTCAGCAAATAAAATATTTATTATATTAAACTGAGCTCATATTATATATTTAAGCTTTTCAAGGGATTAATACAGAAGAAAAAAAGAAAATAATACGTTAATACAGTGCATTGTCAAGCTAAATTGGTAAAAGGTAAAAGGTTGGACCAGTAACATCTCTTAGACTCTTAATGAAAAACAAGATCATGTTACAATTTTTCATTTATTAACAATAACAATACTCATTTGAACTATTCTTATCTAATTTATTAAAATGAAAGCTTCTTTATTTTTGCTTATCATTTATTTGGCTTTCTGTGTCTTTAAAACCTAACTTAGACCAGTCTTCCTTTGCCATAAGGTTATGTTCCATTCTACATTCTAAATATTCTTTTGCCTCATTCCGGCACAAAGAGTTGTCGCTATTTTTGGTAAATAAACATTTCATGTATTTTGTCATTTTCTTTTTGCAAAGTCCTTCATGATCCAAAGGGAAGCTTCCTTTATCAGGTGGTGTTGGAATGAACTGTTTTTGGCCAAACGTCATTGCAGTAGACATTATTATTATAGTCCAAAATGTAAACGATTGATAAATACTGCTTTTGCAACTAGATATTACATTAAAATTAAAAAAAATATCCTAAACTCGTTAAGAATCACAACAGCTGATATTTATTTTGACATAATGTACTTTTAAAATTTGTAGCAAAAACAGTATAATCCACACAGCCAAACAAATTAATAATTTTTTTCAATCCTATATATGACAAACTGCAGTTTAAATAATTTGTTATGAATTTCAATTTACTGGTTTGGAATCATTATTACGATGTCTAAAATGCAAGAGGCTATTTCCCACTATAAAATGAAATAAGTGTTACTGTCAATGTAATATTTTTTCATTGGTCGTTCGGTGGGCGGCAGATCCAACTTTCCAAATCTGTCAAAGTTTTAGTCAATTGTAAACTCAAGGATTTTGTGTTATAGATTAATATCGATTGCGTAGTTTGAACAAATTTGGGTAGGTTTATCTGTGGCTGTGTGTTCACATTAAGTCCAAGTGAGTTTCTTATAGAGGACTATGTACTATATTGTGAGGTTTTATGCATAAAAAATGCAGAATTCTATTTATGAATTTTACTGAAAAGAAATCAACATAGTCCTTATAGAATCATAGACCTTGGCGGTCTCGGTAACATAACGATGGTGCATTCCCCCGGTATGGGAAAGGTGAAGGTTCTAATCCCGCCTGAAACAAGTTTTTCTAGTAAATATTATCTTAAATTTAATTCAAAATTTTATATGCATAAAACCATTCAAATTAATTAAGTATACATTTATTATAAATCGATAAACTAGTAAAAGACTAAATTGACATTTAAATCTTTTTAAATTTGAAGAAATAGCGCAGACATCTCAGCACAAAAAGAACACTAGGAAAAAATCGGCAGGTCCGCGAAGATCTCTGTAGCATTACGTTAGCGATTCCCCCAGTATGGAAAGGATGCGGGTTCGAGTTCCGCCTGACTATGTTCTAGTTAATATTTGTATGACCAATAAAATTATATTTAATAATGTGCCTTCATACATTAAAATGTCTTATCGCCATATGTAGACGTTATACGTATAATATATATTATTTATATTTTTTTTAAATATATTATTATGGTATTATGATGGTGATGATAATAATACATTAAAAATGTCTTATCGCCGTATAAAGTTACAATAGTAAATAAAATACATTATTTTCTAATTTTTAAAATATATCATTATGGCATCCAAAATAACATCAGTAAAATATGTCTAGAAATTGCCATTATAAAAAACTTCTTCATTTGACATAACCTATTCGCGTGCGTGTGTTTTACAAAAATAGTAACTGTGTTTATAGAATTAAAATGTCTAGGTTAATAATAAAAAACTTACCTAATAAGGTAACGTTCCGAAAATATGTATTTATATACTCAGCGAAGTAAGTCATTGTAAATACTATATGAAAACTATTAACATTTTCAGTTAACTGTAGAAACATTAAAAGATATATTTGGTGAAAAAGGAGAAGTAACCGACGTCCAATTAAAATATACCCAGGATGGAAAATTCAGAAACTTTGGATTTGTTGGATATAGAACGGAAGAGCAGGCTCAGGCAGCGAAAGACTATTTTGATGGCACCTGCATTCGGTCAATGAAAATTGAAGTTCAAGTGTGTGCAAATTTAGGTGATGAAAAGAAACCCAGAGCATGGAGTAAATACGCACCGGACAGCACAGCTTACAAGAAATTACACAAGGATGAAATTGAGAGCAGATTTGAGAAAAAAGCTAAAAAGAAAACAGAAAAAAACAAAAATAAGATCAAAGAATTACTTAAAAAGGTAATGAAATAAGTTATTTGTTTAATTTATTGTACATTAGATTCTTTATTAGTTATATCTGAATTATTTTTGGTCAGCTGGTGAAATGTTTTCAAAATATTTTCTAGACATTAAATTGAAAGTCAAGTTATAACCTAAAAACAGTGTTATTCCATTTCTATTTGAAACTAGCAAGGCTCTACGTTTCCACTTACTTAGTTCCCTTACCTGTGAAATAATGGTGATTATTTAAAAATATACAAATCTTTTTATCTATTAATGATAATAGTTTTTGAGCCTAATTGTTATAAAAAAAAAATTAATTCCTCTTAATTAAGCAGGGCAAATTATATAGATAAAATTTCAATTCAAATAGTTTCTCATGTTATTAGAAAAAGAAAAAAACAACTGGATTGTCTGAACTGTAATTTTACAAATATATACTAGAATTCTTGATATTGATTTAAGCACAAAGATGATCCTCTATTTGCTGAATTCATTGACGCCCATGTCAATGAAAAGACAACATGGATAAAAGAGGCATTTAAAAAGGCAGCAAATAGTGATGAAGATAGTGGGGTTGAAGAAGAAACAGCACCCATAGTAGAAAAACCAGCAGAGCCAGTCAAAGACACAACAGAAGTTACTGCAAGTGAGGATAAGGTTGCCAATAAGCAAATTAGCGACTTAGAGGTATTTATTTAAAAAATATGATAAAATATTGATTTTATTAGATAAAAATAATAAATTCACATAAAACCTCAAATGTTGACCTAACTCTGGGATAAGTTGCTTAAGGTACTTGTTTTACAGACATCATACAGGTCATCTAACGTTAACAGAGTGGTCTCATATATAATAATTAAATACAGGGATACAAGATACCCCTAATGTACCAACAGCTATGTCACATAATAGGTCAAGAAAGTTAGTCATATCAAATATATGGTTATGTACATATTAACCACACTGTTGTTTTTCCCCTTTTTATGTATGTATTAAACATTTTTTGAATTCCATTTTCAGTATATGAAACTATTAATAAAAAAGGTTGGGGGTTCTGTTACTCAAGTAGAATCTAAAAAATCTGATGATACACCAAAAAAAGTGAGAAATATACCATTATTTCATATAAAGGTGAGTTTATTCAATTAACATGTTGATTAAAAGTACTTTTCATACATTTATAACTTTCATATTTTGTTTTTTTATATTTTTAGATCACAGGCTTACCATATAAATGTAAAAAGAAAGACATAAAGGAATTCTTTAGGCCTCTTGTGCCATTTTCAATAAGACTGCCACAGGGGAAAGGAAAAAAAATTGCAGGTTTTTGCTATGTAGGCTTTAGAACTGAAAAAGAAATGAAGAAAGCTCTAAGTAAAGATAAACTATTTATAGGTATGTAATTATATATATTACTATTCATATAATCTAGTTTAAAATTAAAACGGAAGTTAGGCTTAATCATCATCATCATATCACTCAGTGCTCATCATCATCATGTCAGCCATAGAAAGTTTATTGTAGAACATAGGCCTCTCCAAGATGGTCAGACTTTTCATATATGGGCTAAAATCGCTGGGCAGGCACGGTGGCAATCGCAAAACGTAGCAGAACGTAGGATGCTGCTGCCCAGTATACCCTGTTATATTTAACCTGCCCAGTTTTGGATGGATATACCACTCCGCCACATAGCCATAAGGCGGTTCCATTACCTCAATACAACACCTGGTACATAGAAAGGTACTATTTTTTCCATGGGTACCCTATGACTTTATAATAGGTCTGATTATTATGGCCTGCATCCGTGATTGATCCTGAGTTTCTAGTCAAATTCTCTATCCACCAAACTTAGTCTAATATTGAAGTTAAATTAATATATCCTATTAAAATTAAATTTGTTTGCATATTTTATATATATTTTTATTTAACTATCTTTATATTTTCTACTTTGATTACTTAATATTATAATAGATATTATTACATATATGAAAATCCAATCTTTTATTATGTCATATTAAATTGAAGTTTATAAAAGATTGCAGTCTATAAAACATGACTGACTGTTTCTTCGATTCCTATGCAAACTCTGCATAGTGGGCTGTCGGTGATGTAAAGTGAACAGGTGTCTATTCAGTTCACCATATACTCTATATGATCAGTGTATGCTCCTATCAAAAGCCGAACTGACATTTGAAAGTCATTCATCATCATATGAGCCGTAGAAGCTGCTCTGTTGGTTTAAGACATTCCCCACTTACGACATATTATGCTATAGAGAAAAATACTATAACATTGGAAGTCAAAGAATTACATTATGTACACTTGTTTCAAAAATCTCTTTTTTATTAATACGTAGGATTGTTAATTTTCCCTTTCTTTTACTCTTCATTATTGCCATACATACATTTGTATATAAATTGGTTGACATTTATTTGTAATTGCAAATTTATAACTTGTGTTTTTTTGTAGCTAATCACCGTGTTCAGGTACATAAATATGAGGATAAAGCAAAGCAAGCAGCAGAGGAAGAGGAACAAAATAATCAAAAAAGGAGAGTAGAGGTAGCGACAATTCATCTCATATATTTAAATCCATACTAATATTATACATGTACTAGTTGTCTGTCTATTTACTTGACTTAATTTTAATGAAATTATATATGTAGATAGCTTGAACCTATGGAAGGGGACGCGATATATAGTGAAGGTCACGTGGATAAAGTCGTAGAAATCCGAAGATTGTCTAATCGCATTTATAAGAATGTTGGCACAGATATAGATCATATTCTAGTACTTCACAGTAGATATAGATAACTTATTATCCCGCATAAATGTATGTTCTCGCGGGATAGTTTCGTTTTTCACAAGGTAATTAATATCCACATTAAAAAAAATTCGTCAATAATTCCCATGTGAACTGAGTAAGGGCAACCTCTAGTATCAAATATGAATAAGATTTTTTTTATTGTTTTATTTCAGAAACAAAATAATGAGGAAAGCATTGGTGAAAGCGGCAGTATTTTCGTGAGAAATCTACCTTATGTGGTGTCAGAACAAGAAGTTACTGAGTTATTTGAGAAGTATGGTAAGATTTGTTTGCAATTTAATCATGCTAAATGTATTTTACAATAACATTGTGGTTATATCAGCCTCTGTAAATCTACGCTTCTGCACATGGGCCTCCACAGAAAAGAAGGAATTATGTACTAAATTACGGCGCTGGGTAAGTGTGGTGTCAAGGCTATATAATCGCGATGGTAATGCTGTCGGGGTACTAGAATTCTGCAGTCGCTTTTTGCAACAACAGGTACAACACTGGGAGTTACTATCCTTCTCTTCATACCCCACAATATTCCAGAGGCTTTGCGTTTGTGTATACCACCAATATTTTGTTGCTATAAAATTAAGATATTAACAGTAATCAATTACTCCGATGTGCGTGTGTCCTTGTGGTACTGGCAGAGTTGAGTATCTCCCTCTGTACCAGGTGTTGTAAGAGGCGACCAGAACCGACAGATGGCGGTATATTCATCCGAGACAGTTTAGCTCAAATGCTTAGGGTGGGGATGGGCAGCAGTATCCCTTTTGCGAAAGCTGCGCACTGCTGCCAACATTCTTGCCCAGCGCGGAAATTATGGACGAAAGTCCCCCTTTCTTGGGGAGGCCTATGTCCAGCAGTGGACTTGCTATGGCTGTATTGATATTACTCCGTTAGGTCCAATAGCAGAGGTGAACATGCCGATCGATCCGATCCTACGGCAGCCGAAGGGGTTTGCGACTGTGACTTTCATGATGCCCGAGCACGCAACGCGCGCGTACTCGGCGCTCGACGGAATCGCCTTCTGCGGCCGCATGCTGCACCT
>JACJUM010002525.1:12023780-12041006 GCA_020976665.1 Heortia vitessoides | reverse complement strand
CCTTCTGCGGCCGCATGCTGCACCTCCTGCCCGCCAAGACGGAGAAGCTTGAGGACGACAACGGCGACGGTTTGTATCCATCCAGCAGACCTTCCCTATGATACGTGCAAGCACAATATTATCTCGAATTATGATACTTACAGGTACAAAGTATGTATATCTCATTTAATTTGGTCGGCACCTTACGTATTAACGTATAATGAAGCATGTCGGCAATATTATCTCATTTTTATCCTTTAGCCGACGACCTGGGTTAATCGAAACACTACGACCGAGGTGACGTCTTCAAGACGTGTGATATTTAAAACATTATAATAAAGTATATAAGCATGCTAAATACTTTTTAAATATAATACTATGAAGTGTAGTATGATAGCTATGCGGGCGGCGAGGCGTCGATTGACTGCTAAAACATGTCGAGACAGGAAGGTACTTGACGCATTGTGTCCGCAAGTGCCCGAGTTTAGAAAATATTTTAAAAACCAAAGTTATTACGTCTGTGAGACGTATAGTAAGTCAGTTAAAGGTTAACATAGTCATAAAATTTTGTTGTTTGCAGAGGGTTTATCGTTTAAAGAAAAGAAAGCGAAAAAATTAAGAGCGCAAGCCAAGTCTTCGCACAACTGGAACACACTATTCTTGGGCGCCAACGCGATTGCTGACGTAGTCGCCTCCAATTACAACACGACCAAAGAGCAGTTGCTTACAGAGGACAACAAAAGTAAGTTATCCTTTCTATAATGGTATAAACGCTAAGTTTATGAAGATGTATGGAATCCATACTTTTGGATGTTAATTAATCTTACACACAAAAAGTACTGAATGGAAAGTTTTAATAACATTGCTCAAACCTTGTTATTATAACACAGGCTGTAATTTGAATAATATGTACGAAGACGTGAATGGTGGTAAGATAATAGTCATTATCAATCATATACGAATAAAAATATCACTATAAATGGCTAGTCAGAATCACCGTGTGAGATTCGAAAAAAGGTAGAGTAGGTATATCAAAACTATATTTCAACGGCAACTTTTCAAAATGAAAGTGAATTCTTGAAAACGATTACCGTGAGTCACTGAAACGCTGAACATAAAAACCTAAAAATTATTGCGATTTAAACCCGTGAAAGTTCTAATAGTTACGATAGTTTATTATGAGTAGTGAAAGCATACACATTATGCTTTTGTAGTTTGCTATACTAATATATATATATTGTAACGAATAGGCTTCATTCAATTAAAAACACTCATTCTCTAATGGAAAGTTATTTTATTAGTAATATAAGCTACTTTATCGCCATTTTTGTACAGAAAGACGAACTAAGCGTGTGAAATGAAAAACGAGGAGCGCTGTTTTAACAGTTAGATATAATGCAATAACAAGATTTATTCGTATAGATTGCACGTTATTTTGAATCGATGTCATCAATACATCTCGTGAATATAATGTTTTTCAGCAGTGCAGTGCAGTTTCAGCAGCACTGAGTATTTAAAGTTCTATTGAATAATTTTAAAGTAATCCGTTTGTTTCCAATAAAAATCTTTTTTGAAAATTAATGAAGTAAGCATGGCAACTTTAACCCCACCTGTTTGTGTTGGACAGCCACGAGCGCGGCGGTGCGACTGGCGCTCGGAGAGACGCAGTTGGTCGCCGAGACGAGGAGCTTCCTCGAGACAAACGGGGTCTATCTCGACGCATTCAACAAAGTAATACTTCGCGATTTACTTATAAATTATGATTTATCTGCGAGTACTTCCGAGTGGGGCTAACACATACTGCTGCTCTAACTTTATAACCCTATTTCTGATGTACGTTATTTTTTGTATGTATGTACATATATAAGTATATATATATGTATATATATTTTTATATCATATGCATTTATTGCGTTTATTTATACAAATATGTATGCCACGTTTATTTATCCTGTATATATATTGCCTGCACCACTATATATATATATTTTTCAGTTTTGTGTAATGGTTGACTGGGAGATAATGCCATCTGGCATTAAGTCCGCCATTTGTACATTTTGTAACATTGTGTGCAATAAAGTTAAATAAATAAATAAAATACTATCGAGCTTTTGTCGGAAAATAACATAGTAGAAAGTACTTTTATATTAATATTGGGATCGATCCCAACAACAATCGGTAATAATCCCACGCTAACCTAGTCCTGGACATTAAATACACAACTAAAAAAACATTGCAACGCAGGTGATTGTGATCCCATCTTATCCTCTAAATGTCTTGGGTTCAATCCCCACCTAGGACCAATATTCAAATAATGATATTTATGTATGATTTGTGTCTAGGAATTGAATATTCTTTATAGTTGAGATGCCTCTGTTGTCTTATGTTCATAACACAAGTGATTTAAGCGACTTATCTCGGAGTCATAAGATTTTATGAGAATTTATTATTATTTATTGTTCCATTTTGTAAAGTCGTTCTAGAGTTATGCGAATACGTACATTTCGACGATTAATTTTTATTTATAAAGATCACTTGCATTACAGACAGCGAAAAAGAGATCAAAAACATGTATACTCGTAAAGAACTTACCGGCGAATACGGAGAAAGACGAGGTGAAAAGTTTATTTGATAACAATGGACACATCGCGAGATTCTTAATGCCGAAACATGGCATTACTGCACTTGTTGATTTCGTGGAGCCTTTCGAAGCGAAGAAAGCGTTTAGTAAACTAGCATACTCCCAATTTAAATCGTCGCCCTTGTATTTGGAATGGGCCCCGGAAAACGTTTTTATAAAATCTGCCGAAATACCTGCAACAGAATCTAAAGAAAGTACAACTGAAGACAACAATACACTAACCAATGACGAGGATAGAAAATCAACAAAACCGCAAGTGTCCAAACAGGAAGCAGAAGACATTAAAAGAGATTTGCAAGAAGACAAAGATGAAGATTTGGGTGATCCAGAAAATGATACAACGCTCTTTGTTAAGAACCTTAACTTCTCTACTACTGAAGATGCTCTAAAAACGGTAATTACTTTTAGATTATGACCTTTATTTTTAAACTTGAAATAGAGTGATCGTCACTCCGATACCTAATTCAATTTTTATATAAAATAATTAAGGTTTACACGAATACAGGCCGGCTGTGCCATTTTCCTCTTCTACGTTGAGACTAATATGTATTTATATGAAGTAATAAAAATGTTATATCATTTACTTTTAGCACTTCGCTATAGCGGGAAAAATTCATAGCGCCACAATAGCAAAGAAGAAAGACCCTAAAAAGCCAGGTCAGATCCTTTCAATGGGCTACGGATTTGTGCAGTTTTATAGGAAGCAACAAGCAAACGAAGCTTTGAAATTACTTCAAAATTCAAGTTTAGACGGAAAGAAATTGGAACTTAAACGATCGGAAAGAGGAAATACGTGAGTATAAATTATGATTTTTGCTAATAATACATAAGTATGGTACAACAATATATGGCAGAATTAATTTTATGGCCACTTGTAGGGTTTTATGCATAGAAAAATTATATTTAAGGTAATATTTAGGAAAAAATCAACTGTCCCGCCTGAAGCCAAAGACAATTTGATTTTTTTCTAGTAATATTATCTTATTTTTTGTGTTGATGCACTGGTAACCATTTATTCGTCGTGGAATAGAACTCTGAAACTCCTTTGTCTACATCTAGACAATTTTAACATAAACTGTTTCAAATCTATCAATTAGTGATTTGTATACTGTGTCAATTAAGAGATTTTGACAGATTTGCATAAATCAAGTTAAATACCTAATTATTTTCAACTTAAGGATTTATTAATGTAAGAAAAATGATTACTACAGAAAGTAGATCGCATATAAAACAGTTTTTTTTTTATTTTTTTAGCACAGAGGTTGAAACATCGAAGAAAAGTAACAAAGACACGACACAAAACGGTACGAAGATTCTCGTTCGCAATGTACCGTTCCAAGCAAACAGAAATGAACTTCATGAAATATTCAGGTAACCATTCAGATGGGCCGCAATGTTAATTGGTAAAAGCGTGCAAATGTGCGATAGTGCGATGTGTTTAATGTTTCTGTTATCGCTGCAAAACGTGTTATGTTTATCTTCTATATTATACGTTAATGGCTATTAAAGCTAAAAATAATTGATACATGACAGACTTGGTGAAAATTGTACTCATGGAAATATGTATTTAAAAGTAAACATTTGTTTTCGTTCACTTAGATTTGTCTATATATTTTTTTAAAGACACATACTTTAATATTGTTATTTTTGTTTTTGTTAAAAAAAATAAGTTATTACCTGTTAAATTTATAGAAAAATCATATTTTTGTCGTCTAGTCTAGAGAAACAAGAGTTTTGTTCAAAGATAGCGCAGAAATTGATAAAATAAAGTCACTGGATATACTGGATTGGTTCATGTCGCTTTTAAATTGACAAAACAATTGATATCGTTGAAACATTACTCTGAATTCATGTGGATTTTACAGGATTGTTTTACGTTATAATTCCATTAATATTGCAGAGCATTTGGCGAGATAAAAACACTAAGGTTACCAAAGAAACTGACTCCTGGGTCAGATCAGCACCGAGGATTCGCCTTCGTTGATTATCATTCAAAAACAGATGCCAAGGTATGTAATTAATATACATAGGAAATTGAGATTGAGTCACGACGAGTATCTCTGATCGTTATACATCTACAAAATAGATAAATCTAGTCCGACAGATCCATACCGTGAAGTAGCGCCTGTTAAAAAAGTTTAAGATTCGATTCAAAGTATCGAAATTTAGACCTTATTCGCCAATACTGCATATTACATAGCGGTGTTGAAGTATCACCGACGATTAGTAAAATTTATCGTAAACGGGCGACCAGCCTAAGAAGCGACTAAGTTACCAGAATCGACAGATGGCGGTATATCAATCCGAAAGAGTGCAGTTATATAGCACTGGGCGGGAATTGGCAGCAGCATCCATCGCGAAAGCTGCGGTCTGCAATTGCCAACACGCTTGCACAGCGCGGCAACTATGGGCAAAAAGCCTTTTTTCTTAGAGAGGCCTATGTCTAGCAAATAGACTTCCCAATGGCTGGTATGATGATGATGATCTCTACCACCGATTTATTATTATATCAAAACCCGAATGTGACAGTTACCTGTAATAGTTATAAGAGTAATATTTTATATTCGATTTGAGTTCATACGTGTACTAACGACACAGCAAATGCACAACATTACAATGTACGAGTAGGTACACTAATCTGTTGTCTCCATATCGCAAATGTGGAAAGTCAGGTAGTTATATATAGCTAGAGGTTTTCGTATTTATCAACTATTATACTATTTTGAACTAAGTTTAATTTTGTCACTCTTAAGTAAGTTTAATAATGTCACCTGATACTATATCTACTTATAAAAAAAAGAATTTTATTTAATTTGCATTGCCCTATAGAATAGAAAGATTAAATATCCTCAGTTCCGATGTTTAAAGAAAATTTAGTTTCCTTTATTTATTAACGTGAAGCTTTAGAGATATTATTTCGTTATTTATTTTCGCATGATTATTGAACTACAAGATATCAAAGGCATTTTTATGTGTCTCTTCAGTTAAATACGCGTTTTGTAGTTTTCTTGGTACAGATAATGAGTCGGACGACCCTTGTTATTCCGGGACGAATCTGTAACCCTAAATAATCTTGCGGATTGAATAAAAAAATCAATAGTATTTATTCTACGAAAATTATTATAATAATTATTTTTCTAGAGTCAGGGACCAAATTGAGATAATTTTTCAACAAAAATTCATAACTTTTTACTTGCGTTTAAGATAGATGTCCATTTATTTACTTGCATTAAGTGTATACAATTTTTAACTGAAGAATATTTGTTTGTATAGCAATAACAAAAAAGTGGCTTATCAGTTCAGGTCATCAAGATAAATGACTTAACATTAATATACTACAACTTATTCAAAAAAGACATAATAAGACTTATTCAAAGATATCGTCGATATTTATAAAAAACTAATTATAAGAAAATTTTAATTCAGCACTTTTGTTCTTCCTAGTTAATTTGTAGTAATGTATTACTAAAGACAATAATAAATATTAAAAAATATAAGAGTTCTTAATTATCGGTAATCTCTTAGTAACAATAATGCAGTTTTAAACAAGAGATTGAATAAGTTTATTAGTAGTATAATATATACATTAATTAATTGTTATTTATTGAAATTTCGCACCTTAGTCAAACATATAACATTTTTTTTAACAGACTGCTTTTGAAGCGTTATGCCAGTCAACCCATTTGTATGGAAGGCGTTTGGTATTAGAATGGGCTGACCAGACAGATGAAAATGAAGACATTGATTCATTGAGAAAAAGAACTGCAGAAAATTTCAACGCTAAAACACCAGGTGGCAAGAAATCAAGAAAAGGGGCTGTAGATGTCGAAAAATTCGTAGATGGCGATAATTAAAAACAATTATTGTTTCACAGAAAACTGAATAAAACTATATATATTAAAATCATCCACCTTTATTTTATTGACATATTTAAGGTAATACAATAATTTTATTTAAGCTGGATGGCATACAGAATTAATTTATGTATTATTTATGATGCATAAATAAGTATATATGTACCATGAGATTGTTAGCATGGTTACAATTATTGATATATAATAATAAATATTTACAGTAAGAAAAAATTTAGAAGATTTATAGCTAAAAAGATTTCAGATGAAACTTATCTGGAAGATCAATGCCTTCCAATTCAAAATACTAACATGGAATCATTAAATATCTGAAAAATAAAAATAGTTAAGCATCCCTCTAAGTGGACTGAATAATGGAAATAGTGTTATTTGTACAGACTTTATCAGAATAATCCATTGCACAAACTTATTACTACATTTTGCATAAATATTTACATACACAATAACTGTGATACACTAAGACTATTTTTAAATTTATAAAAATTAGAAAGATTACTAATTAATCAATTAACTAAAGTTATGATTTATAAGTAAATAGACCACTCACAATAAACTAAATTGTTTAATAACTATTTTACATTCATAGTTATACAATTGTGATATGAAATTACACATGTTATAATTCTCTGAATTTGAAATTGTAGAATAATATAGCATTTTGCAATTGTTATTATATTACACACTTTCAACCTATTCAAAAACAATCTTAAACATGACCATGGTATTGAGAAACTATGATTCTACTTATGTACCTAGAATTTACAATCCTTTTTAAAAAACTCATCATTTATCTATTTAAATGCATAAGGTCAAGAACACATACATGTATATATATATATATATATATATATATATATATATATATATATATATATGTGTGTTAAACCAATTTGAATTTTATACAAATAAAAATTATACATTACCTTTTTACAAATTTTATAACTTTTGGAACTCCCAATTATAGATAGACTAAGTTAAAAATGTGACACATCAGCAATTTATTAAATCTTTAACACATACCTTGCTATGTCTCAATCAATCTTTACAGTTGAATATATTTTTCTCACAAATATGCTAGTTCCCAAATAACCAACAGTACCACAAATTATACCAAGGGCTAAGCTAAACAAAGCCATGTATCCAAAATAAAATGTAGTTTGGAATAAGCCATACATTTTGGTTTTAAATACAAAATAATAAAAAGAGTACAAGTAAACATACAGAGCTGTGCTTCCAGCTGATAAGAAGCTAGTCCATTGCCAGCGATAGTCCTCAGCATTGAGTAGGAAATAGGTGCAAACGATTGTTACACACACAGTTACTATCATCAGAATCAGAAACACAAGCAACATAAAACCATACACATAATAAATCTTATAGGCCCAAAATGAAGTAAATATGAAATACATTTCAATAAAGATAGATCCAAAGGGCAAAATTCCACCCATTATAATAATTACAAATGGTTCCATAAACCATTTCTTTTCGGGAATGGGTCTGGGTACAGCATTGATGCGGCAAGGATAATCAGGCTGTCCTGCAAGATTACGGCCTAGTACAGTACCCACAAGAGTTAAAGGAAGAATAACAAAGGTACAAATTGACATAACAGCAATCATACTGCCAAATGGAATAGCTCGAGAGGCATGGTAATACATAGCAATGAAGTTAATAAAGAATGCAGTTCCACATACTAGGACTGGTAATAAGAATGCTGAAAGAAGCATCTGCTTAATCCATAATTTTCCCCCCATTCTAGCATAAAGAGATCCTCCAAAATAACCATTAACCGGGGATGTAGTAGCATAAATAAATATAGCTGTGGACAGTAAAGATCCTCTCTCTGTGTAGAGTTCACCAAAAATTGTGAAAATTATAACAGCCAATGTTACCACAGTTAATTGATAACCAGATCCCACTAGGGCTGAAAATAAAGCAAGGTGTGGAACAGGCCTAAACACATCTCCATGAACTTGTTTCCAACCATACTCATCACCTAGATCTTTTTCTAAATCATCAAGATCATCATCTTTGGAATATCGTGCATAATCCTTACGGAGAGTTCTCATTAGAATCATTGATACTAAACCTACCAAAAATATAACCATCATGAAACTATTGAAAATGCTAAACCAATGGATCCTATGTTGGAAAAAGTTGGGGTCAAGATATTTATCAAATCGGTCTTCATATTTTATATTACTCTTTTTCCAGTTAACTTCATATGTGAAGGGAATTTTTGCGTCTGGTGTCAGACGCTCTTTGTTTTCAGCAGTAAGATTAACTTCAACTATTCTATTGCCATTGTATCCAATATCAAACTTCTTATGTGTCCAGATATAATATTGATCGCCATCAACTTCGCCCACTATTCCCCATATTGGGAGATCGTCTATGTACATTTGGTACCAATAATGATTTTTAACAGCATATACTAGAGCCTTGTATGATTGTTCGTTAAGTTCAATAGCGCAGAATTGCTGGGCCGGCACGTTATCTTTGAACGTAATATCCAGACCACTAAATTCGAGTTCAACACCTTGTAAGGCTTCCGAAAGAGTCTCATGATAATGCCCAATTGTAACTTTAGTGCCAACACAGAACGGTAGCGAAAAATATGCATACGTCTCCTGACGGTTGTGGTATGGTCCCACGGTATTCATCCAAAGTACGACTTGTTCACCATCTTTGTAGAAATGAGTGTGTTCGTCACATTTCACTACTGTCCATATGGCAAAAAGGAAATACACAAGCTTCATGTTAACGAAACAATTCAATGTTTAAACTAGAAAGGTTTTTAATAAAATAAACATAACACGTATGTGGAATGCCGAAGTCGGACATTAAATTTATGAAAGTTGCCAGAAAAAATATATGTCATTTTTAGGATGTTAAATGGTTAATTCCGCGGCAGTACATAGGTACTATGGATTAATAAATAATAACAATAATATATAATAATAATATTAATAATGAATAACAAGATTGAGATTTTAAATATATAATATTCATGTAATATTGAATTATAAATAATATTGATACATTGAAGTTGTTCGTAAATAAAACCAAGTAGTATATAATGTAAAATATATAATCACATAGCTTTATTTATTAAACTACTATTTATACAAAAATACTGTAAAAATAGCTAACTGCATTTTAAATAGCAAATTACCTCGAAGGCAACATATACATTATGCATATTATATAACATATAGATTTTAACCTCAGCTATTTTTTATATCTGACAAATGTGGGACACAAATTAAAAAACTTTGAAAAATACTGATGGTCGTTGAGTTACGATTTTGTGTCGCATCAACTATATTTGAACCTTGAAAATAAATTAAAGTCGTCTCAGCTACTTTTAAACATTTAACAGAAGTGCACAGATGTATTGATTGAATTTATTACATTGGATTTGTAAGGGTAAACTAAACCATCTAATGTATTCTGGAACATACAATATTACGGTTTTTATACATATGCTCAGTGGCTCAAATTATTCTTATTCATCATTGCATCACAGAACGTCCACTGCTGACATAGGCCTCTTCAAGTAATTTCAAATAGGACCGGCAAATGTATGCGGCCTACGTCCAGCGCGATCCTGCGGTTTTGGAGAGATCGCTTGCCGGTACGTGGTCTTCATCCCAGAACGTTACGACTCTATCGTCCATAGGTTCTTTGTGCTAAGTCAAATTTCCTAATCTGCCGGACAAAGTTACCTTAAATATATAAACTTTTATGGATTTCCTTATTTCTGATCGCGCCTAAGAGACTTCGAGCATGGCCTCTCCAAAGCTTGTCAGGCTATTTCCAATTGGCTAATAAGGCCAATAGTTGAGATCACGTTTCGATGCTATAAGTCACCGCTGGTAACACACATTGATCGAACACTTACGACTCGAAACACTAAGGCATGTCGGAAAAGATGATCCGCAGTTTTCCGAACGCTGCCCAGTCGTGCTGTATTTAGTAATTGACCACTTTTTTGAACTTGGTCTTACCCAACTGGAATATTTTTCGCGGGTATACGTACTAGTAAACAACTTCGTGGCTATACGTCAATACAACATAGGCATTACATAGTTTTGGTCGTCTCCATTTTCATTTTCAGACCCACCTGTTAAAAAACTCGATTGAGGTCTTTTATTCTTATGGCAAGCGACAATACTTTATCTTTATCTTTCAGGTGTGTTTGGCACGAAGAGGTATTTTTGGTATAATGTATAATCATTAGAATTTGTGCGACTCCCAGTTCTGTCTCAAATTTCGTTCATTAGTATTAGTCTGCTACAGCTTAAACTACACAAATCATAATTTAATAGAACGCACCCTGCGAAAATAGGAATCATCGACTAATGAGTGGCCTCGTCCATCTCACCGGTGGCGCTGAAATAGACGTACTAGTAGGTTAGACTGAAAAAACTTTACTTAGGGAGTGTGAAAGTTTGCGAATTAAAATAAATTATGCTTATGTAATAAAGTAGGTATATATATATTCAGTATCTTTCAAAATGCGAATTTAAGAATTATTTGAATGTGTTTTATTACATGGGTAGACCGAGAAGATTGAACGGAACTTTACAAACTTGACAAACAAAAATCTTACATTTTATTACGAAAACAACTAAGGTGCCTCAAATACACCGAACCTATCCATATAGATTTTATAGTGTTGTGTATGTAAAACCGATTGGCTAAGCGCTTTTAATCGTTGCATTCGTCAATATAAAAAAATATTATCGACGGTCATAAATTCAATCGTCGTAAGAGACAATGTGCATGTTTACAGGAAGAACTAAAATGAAAATAAAAACAATTAATTCGTTCGAACTTTACTTTCAACTAATTTTATTTTAAGAAAAGCTATTCTTTTTTATGTTTAAGCTGTTTTTAACATATATTATTGAAATTGTAAAGTCAATAAAGGACAAAAATGTTACTTATGTCTGTTACGCCAATTAAATTTCTGACCGTGGTCTCTTTCACTTTCATTCGTCATTAGTAAGAGATGCATTTGTAAATATAAACAAATGCATCTCTTACTGTTATTACTACATTTTCTTTCTCTAGGGCAGTAATTCCCAAAATGTTCCAGGTGGACCACTGGGGGTCCACTAGAGACTCGACGACGATACATTGGGCGTGTAACAACAAATCGGGGTAGACCCCTTTGTAAGCGGGGGACATGAAAATTAATTCGGTTTCGATAGTGAAGAACTAAAATGTTGGCTTGACTTCTATCAATATAGGCAGATAATATTTTAAGAAGTTCAGCAACTTCACTTGTAAAAACTTGTATAATAATATTCCATATACGACTGCATGTGCAGTGTCAACAATCGTGTTGTGCCAGTGAGAGGGCGGGGAAGGGCTGCAATTTTCGCGGTAATCCTATCGGGCGGAATTTAAGTTTAAACTCAAAGGTTCGCTATTATAGATTAATATTGATTGCGAAATTTTGACAGATGTGGGTAGGTTGGTCTGTTGCTGTGTGTCCAACGCGTCAAGACTTGTCGTTGCCGCGTCCTGCTGGCCGCCCACCGTCCCGTCCGCAATACTTGTTCAAACATGCAAATTATTTTTTGAATAAATATGAATTTTAAAGATAAACGTTACTTATATATTTCCGAAATTTCATAAAGAAACGTGTATCGATATTAGTGACATAATTTGTTTTCTTCTTCCGAAACTTCCGAAAAGTAAAGTGAATCAATATTAATGATTACCAGTATCGGAAAAGTAAGTATGAGAACATACCTGCCTATTTGTTATATCATGTCTGTGGTTGTCGACGCGCAGCCGTGGGCTGCGCGGAGGCGACTGCGGCGCTCCGCGCCTTTGTCGCAGTTTTTTTTTTTTTTTCGGACGAACTGGAAGTGCTGGATTACTCAGACGTCAATTCCAGCGCCACCGAAAAAGAGGGCGGGGCCTCTCATAGATGAGAGGACCAATGCCTGTAAATATCCTGCGTGCCCCGCGGCCGCGACCGCGCTAGACGCGCGGTCGCGCCCGCAATGGCTCGCGAGATTTGAGCGGGACCGACGGCGTGACCGAGGGCGCCTCTAGAGGCTCGACCTAGGCTCGGTCGCCGTCGTTGGGGTTGAATTTACTATGAATGAATTAAATTAAAACAAAAGAGGACGGACAGATTGAGTCCGACAGCCCTAGGGCTGTCGGTTATCGCTCGTAGGGGCAGGGACTTCACGCGTTCGCCGGCGAACGCGGTGTACTGCTCTGTTGTACGAGTGCATGTGGAGTGTTAGTGGTTGAGTTGTGCCAGTGAGAGGGCGAGAGAGGTGTTTGTCGCAGTATTTACGCCGATTAATATCGGCGGGTCATTGGGTTGCGGTGGAAAACATTTTTCGCTTCCACCCGCATTTTTTTTTACATTTCTTGCGAATGTTTCTTTCTTCGTTTAGGTGTCTTATTTATTTTTTTTCCTTCTTCGTGGTTTCTTCGTTTTTATACATAATACGTAATACACTTTTGTATTGATGTGTTGTTTTGTTTACATTGGCTTCTTTATGTTGTCTGCATAGGCGTTTTTGACGTGATTTTGGACGTACTATGCAGGCTTTAAGCGATGGTTTCGTGGGAGTTTTTGGTTTTTGATGGACCCACCGCTCTTAGCTAGGGTCATCCAGGTCCTGTTAGGGTTGACCACATCAGGGAGTCGATGTATTTATCGCCCTTCAGGGGGGTCGCGGTCTCGGGCTTATGCCCGGGTCATGTTCGACTTCGCCGGTCGTGTGTTCTCGCGGCGCTATGTTACGCAGGTGCGGATTCACCAGGGAGGCTTTGTCGGCGCGCGCGAACATTGCGCTCGACAATCTGCGAATGAAATCTTCGATGTATTCTGTTCTCAGGTCCCGGTGTATCGTCGCGTTTCGTACCATGCGCGGTGCTCCGACGATTGTGCGTAGAACGCGGGACTGCTGGGATTAAAGGCGGCCTTTGTTGGTCCGGCTGGTTAGTGCGTACCATGCCGGGGCTGCATATGTGAGGTGAGGTCGAACGTATGTTTTGTAAACTCCCAGCTATGTTCTGAGCGGGAGTTTGGAGGCGAATACCAGGCGGAGTAGATGCGCGACCGACCTGGTCTTTTTGATCACGTGTTCGGTGTGGTGCTTCATGCACAGGTGGCTGTCTGTTGTGATCCCCAGGTATTTGACCTTGTGGGACCATATGACTTCTTGCCCCATTAGCATTAGTGGTTTTGGGAGAAGGGAGTGGCGGCCAATGACTGCAGCCTGTGTCTTGGTTACGCTCACCTGCAGTCTCCATCTGCTTAGCCACTCGGGTAGTAGGTCGAGGGTGTTCTGTAATTTCTTAGCTGCGTGTTTAAGGTTGACCGAGGATGCGTAGTAGGCGGCGTCATCTGCGTATGGTGCCAGATGTGTGCCTTCTCCTACCGGAATATCGTCCGTATACAAGCTGTACAGCGCGGGCGAGATGCAGCTGCCCTGAGGTACACCGGCCTCAGCGGCTCGTTCTGTTGATAGAACGTTTTCCACTTTCACTCGAAAATGTCTCTTATCGAGGAAGGAAGCTACCACTCTTGTGATTCGACGGGGTGTTTGTGACATCGATAATTTATACAGCAGACCCTGGTGCCACACCTTATCAAACGCCTTCTCCATGTCGAGGAGTACTGTGGCGGTGTATTCCTTCTTGTTGTAGGCCGTCGTCATATGGTGCAGTACTCTCGTCAGTTGCAGCGAGGTGGAGTGCTCTGTCCGAAATCCGTACTGCTCCTCCCTCGGTCTTATGTGCGGTTTCAGGTGTAGAAGTAGCAACTTCTCATACACCTTGGATACCGTAGGTAGCAGTGTGATAGGACGGTAACTCTCGGGCTTGAGTATATTCTTCCCGGGCTTGGGCAGCATGATTACTCCTCCCATTTTCCACTTTTGTGGGAAGTGGCCTGTGCGGTTGATGCCGTTGAAGAGGCGAGTCAGAACTGTGATGCTTTTTAGTGGAAGGTGTCGCAGCATGTTACCGGTGATGTTGTCAAGGCCAGGCGCCTTCCTGGGTTTCAATTTTCTAATAGTCCTGCTGACCTGCCTGGGCGTGAAGACAACTGGGTCTTCATCTGCCGCTATGGGAACGGCGAGATACTCTCGAAGAGACCGGGTAACCGTCTCAACGTGTTCTACTTTGTCACAGGGGTGTGGGCAGAACTGGCGTTCTAGGTGTTCGGCGAAAATCTCGGCGCGGTCCTCCGCGCGGTATCTCGGGGTCTGATTGGAGCCGGTTTCTTAGAGATCTGGCGACATAGGCGATGGACACTGTTCAAATCTTCGCCCGCGTTCTCTATGTATCGATCCCAGCTTTCTGCTTCGTGCGACCTCAGTTCGTGTCTCACCGGTTCGGTGAGGGCGTTGAGCTGACGCTTGAGGGATAGGCAGCGTGTCTGCTGCCATCTTTTTCTTTGATGTCGTTTCTTCGCTAATAAGTCCCTGATGCCCTTGGGCAGCGGTGGGGGCCTGCTGCTTCTGGGCATGGTGCGCGATGATGATTTTGCGGCATCTTGAATGCAGGTGGTGAGTGCATTGGCGAGCAGCTCAACGTCCTCAGAGGTGGTAATTGGTAACGTAGGGGTATTCCAATGCATGGCAGAACTGAACGCCTTCCAGTCAATGGTTTGGCGAGCAGCCGGTGGTGTCACAGTGGTCGGTCTTCTTTCAATGACCACCAGCACCGAGAGGTGATCAGATTGGAGGTCCTCGAGGAGGGTCTCCTGCGTCAACACGCTGTCCGACCTTTGTGGATCGCGATGTCGATTACGTCGGGTGTATAAGAAGGGTGGTTGGGGTAGTGCGTGGGTACCTCTGGCCCACTCACGGTGAAGCCGCGGTCCACCGCAGCTCGGAGCAGCGTCCTGCCCTTTCTGCAACAGCGCACAGAGTTCCATGCCGTGTGTTTGCTATTTAGGTCCCCCGCCAAGGAGGGCGTGGAGTCTGCCATCAATTGGACCATTTCGCTGATAATAAAGCGAGTCCCTGGCGGTTTATAAGTAGCAAACAAACGTATGGGACAGCCGGCGTGGACTTCTACTCCGAGGGCGTAGAAGGACTTGGGGTCGGTGGTAGGGCTCGGACCTAGTAGGGGTTGATGGATCAACCTACGACATACCAAGACAGCGAGTCCGCGATATGCGACGTTGCGATCTGACACCTCATCCTTCCGGTACAGGTGGTAATTGGGCACCTTGATTGAGTCTATGGGTTTCAATAGGGTCTCAGAAATGAGGCACACATCAATGTCCTGTTCTTGAAGTAGAACCCGCAGCAGTCCCATCTTCGATCTGAGCCCGTTGGCATTCCAGTGGATTATCCTTAGCGGCTTATATTGCGCCATTGGTTTGCAGCATCTGTGCTACTCCGCCGAGTATAATTGGTACAGCGTTCTCGCCGGACCTAATGGCCCCGAGTACGTCCTGTAGGATGCAGGTGGCTCGCTCGGTGTCCATGAGCCGGCTCTGAGTTGAGCGTGGCTTTGGCTTCGCCTTCGGCTCCTGCTGCGGTGCTGGGGCGGCGACTGCCTTTTTAGTGGGGTAAGGTGGGCTCCCCTCTTTCTCATGCCCTTGCGTTTCCGACGGGGGATTTTCACCCCGACGTTGGACTCAGCCATTGGGTGCGGTGTTGTTGGTTGTGCTGGTACGCTACCAGTGCGTACCGAAGGCCGCCTGGCCAACGCTGTTGTGCCGGCTCTTTTATCCTGTCTTCCTGCTGGAAGACCGGGCAGCCGACCAAGTTTTACGGATGCGGTCCCCCACAGTTCGCGCATGTAGGGGGCTCCTCGCCTGGGCGGGGGCAGTCACTGGCGGCATGTGCTTTCCCGCATCTCACACACGCTTGCTGTCTGTGGCAGCCATGGGAGGAGTGCCGGAATTGCTGGCACCTGTGGCAATGGGCAGGCCCTTTTTTTCCTCGCCAGGCCTCAATCTTACCATGGGCATGCACAAAAGCTCGGTAATTTCGTAGGTCGCGGGGGTGAGGTCTGGTGTGCGCTGCATTTGGGCGAAATAGATGCAGCCCGGCCTGCCTTGCCGAATATATTTGTTATATGCACACACCGTTCTAGTATCCTTACTAATATTATAAATGCGAAAGTGACTCTGTCTGTCTGTCTGTCTGTTACGCTTTCCCGCTTAAACCTCTCAACCGATTTTAATGAAATTTGGCACAGACAATTTTTAGACCCTGAGATAGATAATAGGCTACTTTTTATTGCAAAATAGGGGTGGTAAGGGGTTGAAAAGGGGGATGGAAGTTTGTATGGGATTTCTTAATTTTAAAAGATAAAACCATGAAACTTTATATTTAAGCACTTGATAAGAAATAATAAAACATTTGTTCTAGCGTTTTTGAAATTTCGAACTGTGAGGGGATGAAATAAAGGTTGAAAGTTTGTATGAAGTTCGTAATTTTTGAATATAAAAACATTACATTTTGTATTTAAGCACTAAATAAGATACAAAAATCGTTTGTTTTAGCATTTGCACTTTTTTACCAGTGTGGGGGTGAAATAGGGGTTAAAAGTTTGTATGGGTGTTCGTCATTTTTAAGATAAAACCATGAGACTTGGTACGTAGGTCTCTTAGGATATGCAGAGTTTTTCTACAAACGGAATTCCGAAATTCGAACGGAACGGAACTGATTCGGTACGGGAACTGCGAAACCAAACTTTTTGTATACAAAATCTTAAGCACTGAACCTAGGA
>JACJUM010002525.1:11886371-12023380 GCA_020976665.1 Heortia vitessoides | reverse complement strand
TTTCAATTTTCTAATAGTCCTGCTGACCTGCCTGGGCGTGAAGACAACTGGGTCTTCATCTGCCGCTATGGGAACGGCGAGATACTCTCGAAGAGACCGGGTAACCGTCTCAACGTGTTCTACTTTGTCACAGGGGTGTGGGCAGAACTGGCGTTCTAGGTGTTCGGCGAAAATCTCGGCGCGGTCCTCCGCGCGGTATCTCGGGGTCTGATTGGAGCCGGTTTCTTAGAGATCTGGCGACATAGGCGATGGACACTGTTCAAATCTTCGCCCGCGTTCTCTATGTATCGATCCCAGCTTTCTGCTTCGTGCGACCTCAGTTCGTGTCTCACCGGTTCGGTGAGGGCGTTGAGCTGACGCTTGAGGGATAGGCAGCGTGTCTGCTGCCATCTTTTTCTTTGATGTCGTTTCTTCGCTAATAAGTCCCTGATGCCCTTGGGCAGCGGTGGGGGCCTGCTGCTTCTGGGCATGGTGCGCGATGATGATTTTGCGGCATCTTGAATGCAGGTGGTGAGTGCATTGGCGAGCAGCTCAACGTCCTCAGAGGTGGTAATTGGTAACGTAGGGGTATTCGAATGCATGGCAGAACTGAACGCCTTCCAGTCAATGGTTTGGCGAGCAGCCGGTGGTGTCACAGTGGTCGGTCTTCTTTCAATGACCACCAGCACCGAGAGGTGATCAGATTGGAGGTCCTCGAGGAGGGTCTCCTGCGTCAACACGCTGTCCGACCTTTGTGGATCGCGATGTCGATTACGTCGGGTGTATAAGAAGGGTGGTTGGGGTAGTGCGTGGGTACCTCTGGCCCACTCACGGTGAAGCCGCGGTCCACCGCAGCTCGGAGCAGCGTCCTGCCCTTTCTGCAACAGCGCACAGAGTTCCATGCCGTGTGTTTGCTATTTAGGTCCCCCGCCAAGGAGGGCGTGGAGTCTGCCATCAATTGGACCATTTCGCTGATAATAAAGCGAGTCCCTGGCGGTTTATAAGTAGCAAACAAACGTATGGGACAGCCGGTGTGGACTTCTACTCCGAGGGCGTAGAAGGACTTGGGGTCGGTGGTAGGGCTCGGACCTAGTAGGGGTTGATGGATCAACCTACGACATACCAAGACAGCGAGTCCGCGATATGCGACGTTGCGATCTGACACCTGATCCTTCCGGTACAGGTGGTAATTGGGCACCTTGATTGAGTCTATGGGTTTCAATAGGGTCTCAGAAATGAGGCACACATCAATGTCCTGTTCTTGAAGTAGAACCCGCAGCAGTCCCATCTTCGATCTGAGCCCGTTGGCATTCCAGTGGATTATCCTTAGCGGCTTATATTGCGCCATTGGTTTGCAGCATCTGTGCTACTCCGCCGAGTATAATTGGTACAGCGTTCTCGCCGGACCTAATGGCCCCGAGTACGTCCTGTAGGATGCAGGTGGCTCGCTCGGTGTCCATGAGCCGGCTCTGAGTTGAGCGTGGCTTTGGCTTCGCCTTCGGCTCCTGCTGCGGTGCTGGGGCGGCGACTGCCTTTTTAGTGGGGTAAGGTGGGCTCCCCTCTTTCTCATGCCCTTGCGTTTCCGACGGGGGATTTTCACCCCGACGTTGGACTCAGCCATTGGGTGCGGTGTTGTTGGTTGTGCTGGTACGCTACCAGTGCGTACCGAAGGCCGTCTGGCCAACGCTGTTGTGCCGGCTCTTTTATCCTGTCTTCCTGCTGGAAGACCGGGCAGCCGACCAAGTTTTACGGATGCGGTCCCCCACAGTTCGCGCATGTAGGGGGCTCCTCGCCTGGGCGGGGGCAGTCACTGGCGGCATGTGCTTTCCCGCATCTCACACACGCTTGCTGTCTGTGGCAGCCATGGGAGGAGTGCCGGAATTGCTGGCACCTGTGGCAATGGGCAGGCCCTTTTTTTCCTCGCCAGGCCTCAATCTTCACCCTGGGCATGCACAAAAGCTCGGTAATTTCGTAGGTCGCGGGGGTGAGGTCTGGTGTGCGCTGCATTTGGGCGAAATAGATGCAGCCCGGCCTGCCTTGCCGAATATATTTGTTATATGCACACACCGTTCTAGTATCCTTACTAATATTATAAATGCGAAAGTGACTCTATCTGTCTGTCTGTCTGTTACGCTTTCCCGCTTAAACCTCTCAACCGATTTTAATGAAATTTGGCACAGACAATTTTTAGACCCTGAGATAGAACATAGGCTACTTTTTATTGCAAAATAGGGGTGGTAAGGGGTTGAAAAGGGGGATGGAAGTTTGTATGGGATTTCTTAATTTTAAAAGATAAAACCATGAAACTTTATATTTAAGCACTTGATAAGAAATAATAAAACATTTGTTCTAGCGTTTTTGAAATTTCGAACTGTGAGGGGATGAAATAAAGGTTGAAAGTTTGTATGAAGTTCGTAATTTTTGAATATAAAAACATTACATTTTGTATTTAAGCACTAAATAAGATACAAAAATCGTTTGTTTTAGCATTTGCACTTTTTTACCAGTGTGGGGGTGAAATAGGGGTTAAAAGTTTGTATGGGTGTTCGTCATTTTTAAGATAAAACCATGAGACTTGGTACGTAGGTCTCTTAGGATATGCAGAGTTTTTCTACAAACGGAATTCCGAAATTCGAACGGAACGGAACTGATTCGGTACGGGAACTACGAAACCAAACTTTTTGTATACAAAATCTTAAGCACTGAACCTAGGAACATGATATTTAGAAGTTTTGGGTGTATAAAGTTAAAAAAAAATTGGCTTTGAAGTAAAAAATCCTTCTAACGAATACTCTGCATCACCGCCGCTGTCATTGGTCGTCGGTCGTCGTCGCGCACATTCGCCGAAGTGTGGCGGCCGGCAACGGCGCTGTCGTGTGGTGGGGGAGCGCACGAATCTACACAACTATGCCTACCCGAACGGGCAGATACGTGAGGGCAGACGACGTTGTCGGACGCATGCGATTAGAGAAATTTGCGCTACAAAGATTTAGGTACTTTTTTCGATCCATTAGGTCATTGTGTCTCTTGGACACAAGGGACCAATACATTTTCCTGAGTACTTTCTGCCACTCAATGCTATATCCAAATCTATACCGTTCCTTTAATCCATATCTAATATTCAAATTAAAAGTACGCAGACAAAGTCGCGGGTACCGGCTATCTATATATAAGAGAAAGTCGTGTTAGTTACTACACTTATAACTCAAGAACGGCTGAACTAATTTAGCTTAAAGTTTGTAGAGATGTAGCTTAGAACCGAGGGAAGGAGAAGGTTCTTATGACAGAAAAAAAATAAAGAATTGCGCGGAAACTTAGAAAATTTAGGTATCCCCTCTAAGGCGGAACGAAGTTCGCGGGGGCAGCTTGTATAGTATATATACTACATGCAATAACGTTTTTAATCAAAAACCGTAACACCATAATAATCAAACACGGCACATTTTATTTTTTTTGGAAAATTTTACTCCTATTTTTTTATTAGTGGAATCGATTCTACTCTTGATTCTGTACAAACTACTTTAAGGTTTTGCGTTATTTAAATAACGAGTTGTATTTTTATATAATATATTATCTATTTTACAATTTATTTACAAAAAATGTTAATGAAATGAAATGGAATCTCTTCTAACCAACCTTCTATATGAGATAAGGTATACCTATATATTTATGATAATATATTATTTAATTGTTCTATGTAAGTTCAGTAGGTATGTGTTGTTCAGTTTTTTTTCATTTATTATTTATATTACAGGTTGGTAATTGACGCAACATGACCGAATCTAAGTGTGTGTACAGTGAGTACAGTGTTGTGAACATTAAAAATTCGATTTTCTTCTATCACAGGCGGACAAACGGTTTTTTATGCAATAAAGTTTTGAGCAATGACTAAATTAAAGCATTAAAGCTGGAGGACCATCTAAGAAGGTGTCATCAATCCTAAAATATAGTTACCGAAATTGTGCATGTTTATCAAAATTTTATTAACTTTTTAACTCAGTTTTAGAATTTCTGGAAAGTAAAGACCATGATATTAAAAAAACCTGATTAATTTTAAAGCACACATCGCGTATTTGACAGATCTGTTTAAAAAATGTATGACCCTAACTTACAATTACTAGGGGACAGCCTTAATTTAATAAAAACAAAGAGTGTAATTACAGCTTTTATAAGTAGGTAAATTGAATTTTATGAAGGACAATATTGGTCGGCGCCAATTTTCAGTTTTCAAACTTATCGCAGGTAGAATGCCTTAATGAAGATATTCAGACATGCACTCAACGTTTCCTTGCCCTGCATGATGATTTTAAAACCAGATTTGAAGACATTCTGTCGATGAAAATACCACCATGGATCATTCATCTATTTGATGAAACAGAAGTGGCGAATGTGATATTGCTACAGAAGCTACTCGAGCATAGCAGTAATAAGGATCTGAAAGTGACATTTGAAAAGGGATTCAAAAATTTTGGCTGCAAGCAGAAGTACTTAAAAAATATCTTGGACTGTGGGCAATCACGCAAAAGCTTCTCATAGCGTTTCCTTCGTCATATCTCGTCGAAAGTTTTATTGCCGTTACAAACTTATTAACAAAAAAAGAAGCAGATTTAATATCACAGAACGGGGAGATTTACGGTTATCCCTTATAAAACTCAAACCAAATATTGATAATTTGCTAATAATACATCAAGTACATCCATCACATTAAAATAATATATTTTTGTAACTACCATTGTAGAAGTTACATTACATTATTAGTCTTTAATTTTGATTACATTACGACTGTTATAATAATAATTAATAATAAATAAATAATAAATTCCCACAACATCTCATACATTGACCTGACTCCGTGGTAAGTCGCTTAAAGCACTTGTGTTACGGACGCCAGACAACAGAGGAATCACAAATATACTACTTAAATGCATATATTTTACACCCATACACAGAGCAAACACAAATATCATCATATAAATATTTGCTCTGGGTGGGAATCGAACCCACGACCCCTGGTGCACAAGACAGGATCACTACCATCTGCGCCATCGGGCCCGTCAATAGTGTAATAATTTTAATATGTGAATAAATACCAACTTCTTTTTGCCACTTAGTTTTGACGTTTTTCAATTAAAATTTGTGAGTATTGATTGGTACTTGTGCTGTAAGTCACTAGTGTAGATTTAAAAAAGGTAAAGTTACTTTTTCAATTGGCCAACTCTACGTTTTTGGCATCCACTATCACTTAAAATTTAGTTAGTTGGTTAGTTATTATCGAATGTCAAAACCTTTTTATCCAAAACTGTTAATTCGTCGTTCGTAAATAGATCTAATATTCACTTTATTTTTCGAGATCACGAAAATTGAAAATAAATTTGCTGTAGGGGGTCTACTGAATCTAGCAAAGTTTTGAAAGTGGTCTATTTTAAGAGTTTGGGCACCACTGCTCTATTAACTATTTTAGTAATGTCACTTTTGAAAATACGAGTCGCAACTCCAACTATTCATATAAAACATGTTACAGTCTATATGGGTAACATTGAACTATCCGGATAACATTGACCAGGCCTTTTTATAGAATAAATATATTAATCTTATACACATCAGTACAGATTTACCATAAAGACAGTTCTTATAATCGATTAAGACCTTAATCTCGGCTAAATTAGTTTTATAGTCTACGAATATTGATAATTCAAAGTTACCCTAATAGTTCAATGTTACCCGAATTGACTGTATTACAATTATACAAATTAATTTGGTGCTTATAGTTGATAGACTGAGTTCCATGCCAGTAAAAAAAATATATATTAGCACATTGGTAAATATTGTTTTGGACACAAGGCGATAGATGAACCTACGAATTTTACAATAAATTTTATAAATTGTATTGTAGTTGTAGAATTAGCAAGATTTGTATAGTTTAATCTGTTACTTTGTGTACTTTGGTTGGTTAGTATGAAAAGAACTGTCAAATTGGTGTGGTGGGTGATAGAGTTGTAACTGACAGACTTGTGTTTGTAGGTTATTTCTATACTAAATCGATCAAGTTTACAAAAGTTTTAAAGAAAAATGGATGGTGATTTACCTATTTGTGTGCAAGCTAAATTCAAATCTGATTCAGGAGAAGAAGTTGGAAGCCCATTAGATTTACCACTTAATATTACTAAAGACCAACTTCAACTAATTTGCAATGCTCTCTTACAAGAGGTAATAAGATAATAATATTTATATTATTTCTTTGAAAAATCTACGTCTTTATCAGTATATACTTACTTTACGATTGTTTACAGCAGGACAAATCATTTCTATTTTTCGTGAAAGATGTAGAAATTAATACAACTTTACAACAAGCCTTGGATATTAAAAGCTTGAATTCAGAAGGAGTTGTAGAGATTATATATCAACAACAAGCTGTCTTTAGGGTGAGACCAGTTACTAGATGCACAAGGTAAACATTATATAAATTGTAAATTAATAAACTAGTAGATTTTTAAGTACAATATTTGAAACATCACATTTTAGAAGACCTTAATGTCTCCCAAACTAATATTAATTGTTTTTGTTAGTAATAATGTTTAGGTATCTTATCTGGACCCTTTTGCATATCTAAAACACTTCTATTAACATTTTTTTAGAATGAATAATTTGATTTCTGCATAATTTATACATATTAGTTTGTAATAGTTCAGTTCCAGGTCATGCTGAAGCTGTTATATCAACTAGTTTTAGTCCCTCTGGGAAACAGCTGGCTAGTGGATCTGGGGACACTACTGTTCGCTTTTGGGACTTACACACACAAACCCCTTTGCATGTCTGTAAAGGTATGGCTCATACTATTATTATATTTTTATAATAATTGTTTACCCCTGAGGTTGGGCCCATAAAAATTGTCCTAGCTAATAAAGTCACTTATTTGTTTTGATGATCTGTTATATCAAAGTTATTAAAAACACTGGTCAAAATGCATTGATTGTGAGTTTAATTTTATTCTAATAAATTATTTGCGTTGTGTCAGGTTGTTAACTTCACTGTTACTTGTTTTCATATTACTAAGAGAAACCCTGACTTTGGGTCTGATCAATATTATGTGATACTATGAGATATTTATTTATTGTATGATAATATAGATACATGGTATAATCTATACAGCTCTGCTAACAGTACATATGTTGTATCAGTTAAAATAGTCTAAGTTTCCCACAACCAACTTGTTAATACAGTTGACTGGCTTATATTTTTATATTCAGAAACAAGAAAATATTTAGAACTTTGTTATTCTACAAATTTGCATTTCACTGCCAACAGGACACACCAATTGGGTATTATGTATAAGCTGGTCCCCAGATGGAACAAAGTTAGCATCTGCTTGTAAACAAGGGAGAGTCATTATTTGGGATCCTAATACAGGAAACCAAATTGGCAAGACCATGATAGGTCACAAACAATGGATAACAGGACTGGCTTGGGAACCCTATCACAGGTGAATATTCAATCAACTATAGTAATTATCTACCTTAGGACTTTTTCTTAATACTTAACTGTAAGTTAGTTAATAGAAGTTATTAATCTCTGTGATAAAAAAAATTGAATAGAATAAATAAAACATGTGTACACATCCCCTACCTCTACCAACTACCATCTTGTTAATATTATATTGGATTATGAAAATTATTATGTATGACAGTAGTCTGTAAGTGTACCTATAATAAAAAATAGACTAAAAATTACATCCATTATTTAAAATACAATTAAGTCCTTAACACTGTTTAGGTAATAGTTTCTATTAACAAATAAACTCTTTTTTTATGCAAAGTTTTATTTACATATTTACTCAAAAATCTAAATAGCTGTGTATTGTTTGTCAGGAATCCAGAATGCAGAAAATTAGCCAGTTCCTCAAAAGATGGTGATGTCAGAATATGGGATACAGTGACAGGCCTCACAATGCTCAGTCTTACAGGACATTCAAAAGCAGTTACTTCAGTCAAGTGGGGTGGTACAGGGCTCATTTATACATCTTCACAAGACAGAACCATAAAGGTAATTCATTTTATTAACCATTTCTTTGTACAAAAGCCAATTCAATGATATCAAGTTCAAAATGTTTCATTATCATTGACTGATTGATGTAGGTTAATCTGTGAAATTGTGGTACCGATAACACATAGCTAACTTGTCTTAATTTTTATTGGTTTTATAGGTTTGGCGGGCTGATGGAGTTCTCTGCAGAACTTTAGCGGGTCATGCTCATTGGGTAAACACATTAGCTCTAAGCACTGATTATGTACTAAGAACTGGACCTTTCCACCCAGTTACAGATCAGCCTGGGTTCGTAACTGATAGTAAGTACTGATGAAATCATTTTATTACAAGATATTATTAACAAAAATTTTTAGTCTGGTGTAAAAATTTTTAACTGTTGAAGACAAATTGGCATAATTAATTGTTAATTATTTAATAATGTAAAAAATTTTAATTCTACATAATACTCCTGAATAGGTAGGAATTGTTATGTATATATTTTTTTAGAGATATATAAATGAAAAGTTATTGTTTTTATTAGAAAATATTCTTCAGCAGCGTGCCCTGGAAAGATATGAGGCTGTGTGCCCACAGGGAGCAGAGCGGTTGATTTCAGGCTCTGATGACTTTACATTATTTTTGTGGATGCCCGAAAAAGAGAAACGACCACTGGCGCGAATGACAGGCCACCAACAATTAGTTAATGATGTCAAGTTTTCACCAGATACAAGGTATTACAAACCTGACTCACAATCCTATGACTTTTAGTTTATTCAGTTATACAGACATTAAATGTAAATTGTATCTGTTCCTTTTAGAATTGTTGCTTCTGCATCATTTGATAAGTCTGTTAAGTTATGGGAAGCTGCAACTGGCAAATTTATCACAACACTGAGGGGGCATGTTCAGGCAGTGTACACTGTAGCCTGGTCTGCAGATTCAAGGCTATTACTAAGTTCAAGTGCTGATTCTACATTAAAAGGTAAAGCAAAAAAGAATTTTCAATGTATGTCATTATTGATATTAACCACAACCTATATAGATTTTTCTGGTTAAAGTAAGTTACAGCCTAATTGCATATTTTATTGAAATATTAGATAGTATTTTTATAAATACAAATCTATTGTTTTAGTATGGAGTATGAAAACAAAAAAGTTAGAGTTAGATTTACCTGGTCATGCTGATGAAGTTTACGCAGTTGATTGGTCACCAGATGGTGCCTATGTAGCATCAGGAGGAAAAGATAAGGTGTTAAAACTGTAAGTGTTTTTTAAATAATAAGGAGCACCAATGACTACAAAAATAATAATTTAGATAATTTGTCATAAAAAATTATTTATGTTACAAATAGTCTATTTGTAGCTACGAAATCGACACAATTTTTTTTTAGATAAAATGTACTTTTTAATTAATTAATTGAATTTAAATAGTACATATTTCTTAATATTGTAACAAGATGCTAGTAGAATTACAGTACAAGAAATTAAATGTTATGTTTGTATGAGAATGTTCTTTATATCTTTTCAAAATATTATTTGTTTCAGGTGGCAACATTGAAAAGCCTATTTAACATGATTATTTTTATTGAAAATTAAATGTTCCATATATATGAATAAATACACTGTTACACTTATTTTATTTTTATACTCTTTTTCACATTTGCTTTTATTCCTGATGCTTCACCGCCATATCTTGTTATTTCAGTTCTAGGCTCCCTCACAGCACCCTTCCTCCTTATCTTAGCTTTCCTGAATTTAAGCTTATGTTTTACTCTTGGATTTCTTTGTTCCTTCTTTCTGTGTGGAGTCAACCCTTTGTTCTTAGCAATTTGGTAAGTTATTTCTCTTTTGTCCCCAATCTCTTCAGGAACTACACCCTGTGACTGTGATGATGTGGAAGGCTTATTCTCATCATCAATTTCATTAGGTGAATTTTCATCATTGTCTGAGAACCCACTCTCTTCAGATTCTGCATTATTTTTAAATGAATTCTGGGTTGCACTGTCGGGTTTAAAGAAATCTGTGCCCTCATATTCCTCATCATCTGAAACTCCAGTATCCTCCCCTTCGTCTTTTTCTAAGGCACTCATTAGTTTGACCTTCTTAGATGATGACTCAAGTTCTGATTTGCCTGACTTGCGTTTCTTTCCAACCTTGATTTCAGATTTTATTTTAGTTATGTTCAACTGTAAATTATTTCTTACAGCAGTTAGTATTTTGTCTATTTGGGGCTTTATTACTTCCAAAAATATTGGCTCCATTTTGTTTAACATTTGCCTGTATTGATACAGTCTCTTAATTACTGGATGATTTTGTATGTTAACTCTTTGACTTTTTAGCAGTAAATAAAAACTTATATTTGTACAGTAATTTAAAATAAGATCATAATTAGTTTTAACAAATTTTGAAGCTGGGCATCTAGGAAGTTTACCATCTTTAACAAGTTCTAACAGTGGATGTAAATTGTCCTTGGCAACAGTTAGTTTAGTATTGAAATCTTCAATTAAACCAGCAAATTCAGGACTCTCTTTTTCTAGTAATTGTAATTTTTGCCTTTTTGACATCTGGCTAAGGTTACTTTTTATCACAGTATCAGTTTCTTCTACTTCTTTTGGTTGTTTATTAAAAAAGTCCAATTTAAAATCTTCCTCACCCAGTTGTTCCAGTAGTCTTTTCTGAATATTTTTAGCTTCTTCTTCCTCCATAAGTGCAGCCTCTTCATCATCACCAAATCCTCCATAGTCTTCATCTACATAATCTGTTGCATAGTAGGACTTCTTTTTCTTTCCCCAAGCTTTTGAATCTGGCAAGTCATCATCTGATTTCTCTTGCCCTTCCACATCACTATCAGCAATTCCTAGATCTTCTTTTTTCTTTTCCAAGTCATCCTCAGATTCAGAGAAAGCATAAATCTCTTCTTCACTGTCACTGCCATGATATTTCCTTTTACGCACTTTCTCAAGCAGTTCTTTTTCTTTGGTCGTATATTCTTCTTCAGAATCGGAGGGCTCATAGTTACCCTTTATATCAAATTTTGAATTTATTCTGAAAAAAGCAATAACAAATTTGGAATTAATTACCAAACAGTATAACGATTATGTGTTAAGTTAATAATTATAATTATAAAATAATATTAATCGTATAAACAAAACTAATCTCACCTTATTTTATCAGCCATGGTGCTTCAGAAATTAAATCCAGATCCAAAATAGCATGTCACCCTTCTACAGAGGTTAGAGTCTCAAACATTAGTTACGATATTCCCACTAAGAGAATGATAAAGATAATTGATACTAATTAATCCGTTTTGAAATATTTATTAAATATTTTTACTAGTTTTAGGATGATATAGAATAATGGACATTATAATATTGTACTGCGTTCAAGAAAGTGCTAAACGTCAAATCAAAGCGTGGATTTTTCCATAGACTAAAAAAAGTTTTACCTTTTACACTTTTTATAATGGCATTTCGTGATTTGAGCAATTGATTACATTTCCTATAACATATAAAATTTACTATCGTTAATTTTAAAGAAATAATCTGCTGGTATTGTATTATATGTTTAATTTTACTTTTTTTCCTATGAGCAATTTCATAAAAGAAATACTCTAAGGGCCTAGTCCTTTTAACAAAAAGGAATAGGCCGACCTATCGATGTAGGCTTTTTATGCCGTGGAGTACCGGCAGAGAATATTATCTACTGTTGTACTAAATGACGTTAGAGTTTTAAAATTTCAACAATGAAAATATTGGACGATGATATAAACATTAAGCTATTTATTAATGTACGACAGATCAACCTACCCAAATCTGCCAAAGCTTTACAGTAAATTTTAATAATTAAATAACTTAATATCTCGCTTTTATAGATTAATATCGATTGCGAAGTTTTGACAAACTTGGGTAGGTTGATCTGTTGCTGTATGTACGAACGCGATTCCGGCGTCAGCGATCGTATTTGGCGTAGCCAACACCATGCATTGGGTCCCTCATTAGAGAGCGGACTCGCTCATGCCTCCAATGGTTCTGACTGTTTAGTCTAATGCCTCCTCTACACTACTCGCGAAGTTTCACATTGAAGTACTCGAGATACTTTGGCAACAGTCCGAAGTGCGACTCTACACACTCATTCATTTTCGCGATGAGCTCATTCGCTATAAGGTGCCGATAGCCGGCTTTAGGACTCGGTACCAAAAACCGACAGCAAGTGGAAGTCATCCGAGGCGAAGTAAAGATTGACGAGGTAATCCGAAGTGCACCTGTAAATTATTCTATTCGTCTAACTTCGTTCAACTTTGCGCATAGTGTATAGGAGGCATTAGGATATCCGAAAACCAAACCAATGAACAAACATGTTGAGACATCAGTCTACCTCAGAGACAAGATAGACTGTCAGTGTCATTTTGACGAATATCGGTGCATAATACTAGTATTACTAGTCGAAATGACTTTTAACTACAAATATAATATTTACTAAAACATTTAATATACCTTTCTTTGTATGGTTTTGATTTAATAGTCGCATCATGACTATATCCACACAGAAAATGTTAACTACTATTTACGTTTTTCTGATTTTTAGTTTTATTGTGTGTAAGAAAATTCCTGCGGCCGACCTAAATAATATTAAATCTGCAAAATTGAATGAATGTCAACGTTGTGAAGTTTTAAGTAACTCGTTTATGCATTGGTTGGATAAAACCTCAAGAGGAAAATTTGAAGGAGGAGATGCTGCATGGGAAGAAGCCAAATTAAAATCATACTCTCGCAGTGAAATTCGATTGGTTGAAGTGCAGGAAGGGCTGTGTTCAGAATTAACCAAGCATAAGGACATTTGTTATTCGTTAGCTGAAGAATCGGAGGCAGCTATTGAACAATGGTGGTTCCATGAAGATCCGCAATCATCAGACCTGTATACATGGCTATGCATTGAAACTCTTCAGTATTGTTGTCCCGAAAATCATTTTGGAATTTCTTGCACTCAATGCCTTTTTGACAAAAATAATATGGTATGCAATGGTCAAGGCAGCTGTGATGGTGAAGGAACACGCAGAGGCAATGGTACATGTATATGTCACCAAGGATATTCAGGTCCACTCTGTGAGATCTGTGCTTCTAATTACTACAATGTAGATTTAGAATGCAAGCCTTGTCACAAAGCTTGTAATGAATGTGTTGGTGAAGGTGCAAATGCCTGCAAACAATGCGGTAGTGGTTGGCAACTGGAATTAGGTGTTTGTGTAGATGTTAATGAGTGTCTATTATCATCTTCCTGTAAAGATAATCAATATTGTGTTAATAGAGAAGGTTTTCACTCTTGTAAAATGTGTGATGATTCTTGCATGTCATGTGTTGGTGCTGGAGAATCTGACTGTACCCTATGTAAACTAAATTCAGTTTTATGGAATGGCAGGTGTGTTGATGAGGAATTAAAAAGTAATATTATAAGAAATTCTCTCAAAAGATTTTCTTTATATTCAGGATTGCTAATCATAGCATTTTTTATTTATCGTAATTCTAAAATGCTTGCCTCATTAATAGTTTTAATTATAGCAATGTATGTATATTATTCAGAAAAATTGTTTGAAATTAATATATTAGATGTATTTCTCAACTTATATTTAACACAGTAAATGCCCTTTATGTCTTGAATTTTCAGAACCATTTTACATCCTGTGCTATTACATTGACCATGTTACAACAGTATTGTTTGTTCAGTGTATAAATTTAAAAAAAATGTATATAATTTAAATAGTGACATTTTTAACTTCTAATGTGAAAAAATAGTAATAATGCATAGGGTTCTTTTTTAGACCTGCAATAGGTTTTTATAAAATATTTTTAACACGGTTTTACATTACATATTTTTATTGTCTTGCTATTTCAGAACCTCAGCCTTGTTAGGACTTTGTCATATTTAGATCATGACTGTCATAAACACCAAAATTTCCATCATGCTGAGGCATGTTAAAAATAAATATGTTGCAGTTCTCGTTATATTGATAGTTTATACTTTGGCTTAACAATGTTTACAATGTACCTACATATTACAAAAACTGTTGTGGCAAAGGTTACAATAGTTGAACTGTAGAGGAAGTTTGCAGCAATCAATATGTTAAGTTAGTTCAATTTAAAATACTAGTACAATATTTTTTCCCTGTGATATGCTTCATAGCATAATATAATTATAGCTAGCTAATACAATAATATTTATGGATATAAAATAGATTACAAATGTACATAAATTATAGGAAGTTTAGGCACTTCCTGTGTGACAGGGCTTACTCTTAGCACTTGATGTAGTAAAGATAGATGTAGATTAAGTGGGAATAGCTTTACAAGTGTTTGAAGTGATGTTTAATCTTCAACAGCTTTCTCTCTTGTCACTGCAACAAATTAGTAGCGAATTTGTGTTACTGAGAATGTTTGTTTTCTTTAATCCTTGGGGAGACTGTTTGGTAAAAATTAGGTAGTAGGTCTGACAGAACCGTAAACATAATTGGTTATTTTTATTTAGTTTGATGTTTTACAAATTTCACGAAAACATTTGTTTCACAAACTTTGTTTCTAAATGAAAACAAAATACAAATTATTTTGTAAAAATTTTATTGAGCAGTTAAAAAACCTCTCATACTTAGGTAACAATTATAGTACTTATCTTTCAATGAACAATATTTGACTCTTATTAATTGAAATCAAAATCAGACTTCACAATATAAGGCACGTTTTTTAAAGAAATTCAGTGGGATACAGGCTTTGTTGTTACTTTTCATTGTCCACACAGTAGTCGATTTATGATTTATTAAGTAGATTTTCATATGTGGGGTAGCTCGTAAACCAATTGTCCATAGTGACATTTCTTCCTGTTTGGAGATGGGTTGTACTATTCGATCTACTACATAAATAGGCAATTTGCTCACCTTATACGGACCTTCTGGCTGTTCTGCTGCCTATTTCTCCATATTCAAATAATAATAGGTATGGGCATCAACAAGAGCTATAACCTTTATCCCATACTTTGCTGGTTTTCTGGGCAAGTACTGGTAAAACCCACATCTACCACGAAGTGCTACCAACTCTACATCGATGGTTAAATTTGTATATGAAGTATAGACGGATTGGCAGTTTCTTATAGTCTTCAAGAATATGTCTGATAGGTGTCAATTTATCAATTGCTGCTCTTTCTTCACGCGTGACCAAGATATCGAAATTCATACAATTTACAACGAACAGAAATCGTCTCAAACTCATTGTTAGTTGAAATAAATCTATACCGGTTTCGTCAGTTGCCCGTAAATCTTCCAGGTTTTGTCTTCCAGATTTGAATAATTCCGCTAGAAGAGAAATCTAAACTGCTTTTAGTTCGTTTATTGTGATCTCTGCCTCGTATTGCGATCATCCTATTAATGTTTCATAATTACATTCAACATGTTAAAAACAGATGTAGGCAATCAAGTTCTTACTGCGCATGTCTTGCCTAAGGTTTCACACCAGGTGTTCCAGTAAAAATGTTTTGTGCTCTAGTACAAACGCGAGCTCTCGGAGGATAACGGAACCATATTGTATTATCTTTTCCTTTATATGTATATTGATCTGTGAGCAAAATTAATCAAAGGCTGATTACATCATATCATCTCTGTCACTACCTGGTTTATTATGTACTTGTACTTCTTCCTCAGTATCATCTGAATCATGTTGTACACTCACGTGATCGGGTTTGGCTCCACTTTCATCAAATATCACGTCATCCTCAATTCCATTTAGATTTTGATCTAAAATTTAGCTTATTTGGGTATTAGTTAATCACCTGGCCATATTAAACTGCAAAAACATTATTAACATAAATAATGGACCACACAATGTAAAATAAATAATGGAAAACAAAAATAATTACTTACCAGTTAAAAGCTACGCCGCGTGCCTGGTCGGGTTTCACAGACCCCGCCCATCCCACAGTCCCGTGTTGAGGACTGCGGTATGGGCGGCAATCTAGCCACCAGTCTAGTTTCATCTAGCACTAACGGACAAAGCGGCGGTAGTTATGAAATTTCTAAAATATTGTCGATTCCTTGAAGCGATGGGTCTGTTAGACATATACCAGTCACCCCAATGGTTAAAATGTGGTCCACTACAGGTGTCGGAATCTTAGGGAAGAATAGGTCAGTCTTAATAACAAATACATAAATTATGCACTAACATTATGAATGAAGGATCTACAGAAGAGCATAGTAAGAGTGTTTGTATTTTATTCAATCAGATAATACAATGTTCAATAAGATGTAACTATGTAGATTTATATTGCACAAATGGTGCCAAATTTATCTCCTATGCAAACATTCATTCTAAAAATCAATTTTGATATGTACTGTGTAAATATTTATATGTATGTACAGTGGGCCCCCGGTAATTTGACATGGTCTATTATTTATTATTGAATACATATTTTGTATTCGCTAATGCATGATTATACAAGTTACAACTTGTACGCACCATCACTCGCCGCGTAGGGTATTGTTTTGATTACGATTGCTTAGTTGGAATTTGACTACGTGCGGCCTAGTCCGTGTTCATTGTTTATTCATTGTGTATTACGTATACGTACCTAGTAATGTCGTCACAAGGTTAGAAGCGAAAGCACAAAACACTGATAATTAAAGAAAAATGTGATATTTTGGACCGCCTAAATCGTAATGAATCTTTCAGTAGTTTAGCAAGCAAATACGGCGTAGGCCGATCTATTATATAATTTATGACATTAAAAAAAACCACGAGAAGATTAAACAGTTCGTGTCAACTACTGACTGTGGGCCAGGTAAGAGACAGACACTCAAGAAAGCTGAACATCCAGAAGTGGAAGAAGCTTTATACATGTGGTTTCTTCAGGAAAGAAATAGGCATGCGCCCATTTCGGGACCCATGTTGGCAATGAAAGCTAAATATTTTTATAAAGAAATAATAAAAAAGAGATGATTTTGTGGCTAGCAAGGGATGGCTAGAACGTTTCAAAAGTCGTAATGGTATACATTTAATGACCATTACAGGAGAGAAACTTTCTAATGATGCCACCTGCATAGAGCCATTTAAATTAAGATTTTTGCAAAAGGTGAAAGATTTAAATCTTAACCCATCACAGGTGTACAATGCAGACGAATCAGGGCTTTTTTGGCGTGTGATACCTAATAAAACTTTTGTATCCTATAATGAAAAATCCGTACCTGGAAGAAAAGTAAGTAAAGAACGTGTAACCATACTATCATGTGCTAACGCTGCGGGTACAATGCAATTAATGCCTTTGAGCTGGGTTTGCAATGGGCTGAAGAAAATGGTGCATCCTACAACGAACTTCTACTTTTGAGAAGAGAAGAGGGACAAAGCGTTAATCTCGCGTTTCAACAATGTTAAACAAAAAAAAATTGATGAATATTTTCATGCTATGCATATTTTGCATGTTTCTTAAATTAATTGATTCATAGTTTTTGATTATTTTAATATATACATTTGTTTGTACACAATTATTTCCTAACGTAAAGTTATTGCATGTTTTTTGTAAGTTCTATAGCAATAATGACGTTAAATTTATAATAAAACATAAGCTCTCTATTGTTGTTTAATTTACTATATTTGACATACTACCGGGGGTCCACTGTATTAATAATGACAAATTTACAAATAAAAATACATGATAAAGGTGTATTAAAAATACATTTTATTGCAAAAGTTACAACTACATTTTAGTGTCATTTATATACAAAAATTAAATACATTGTTACCAAAAGGTGTAAACACTCTATAATACAGCAGGATTAATATTACTGACACAACTAAGAATATAATAACACAAATAATAATAAACTAATGCAGAAAACTACAATTTCATTCTGAAATAAGAGCAGAAACTACAAGGTATCATTAAGAATCCATGAGTAGCGGCAACTGGCTGCTACCTTTCCATTTCAGCACACAATCTAAATCTAGATTTTAAGTTTTTATTGGCAATTGTTAATTTGGCAGCAGTAAGCATAGGTATACATTTTCAGTCTGAATTATGTATGATATATATATATATATATTTATATATGCATATATATATATAACTTCTAAGTTATTAAACGTAATGACTCAAAGTATATTCAATGTGCAAATATTATCCTTAATCTAATTGATTTGTGATGTCCAAAAAACTATTAAATTAGTAACATATTAGCAAAAATATTTTGTAAATTGTGATCTTATATTTTACTTCTTTTATTATGAAGGCAAACAGTAGGATTTTAACATACTAGTATAATTTTAATTGAAGAAGTACTGATACTGTATGAACTATTTTTATTATGATCAAGTGCTATAGCTTCCAGTATATCATTAAAATGCTATTGGTAGCTGTCAGTGAGTACAAATATAGTGCTTAGTTTGATGCTATTCACAAGAGAATATTTAGGTTATACTATTGCATAAATAAAAAGATCAAAATAAGTAAGTGGGTGTATTTTCCCCCCTAAAGATTTACAGATTATCAGTATCAATATTTAATACAAGACAAGATAAAGTCAAATGTTTTCTTTGTACAGTATGTTTTCTGGGTTTACATTAAGATGTCTTTGGTGAAGAGAAAATCGTGTTAAAAGACTCGTAAAAATATCATGGTATATTTACTTAAATAAGCTAAAAATATAATATTATTTAACAAAATTATAAAAATTAAATGTAATAAAATGTCTTTTAACAAAATCAATACATTGATAATATGAGATTAACTTTGTTCTAAGCTTTTTTTTTGGTAGATTTTCATAGTTAAGTACTAATATAACACCATAACCTACAACTACTTGTGAAATAAAATACCTACATCAGTTACACACTAGCATCCTTACATAATCTCACAGCTACCATCGACATGAAGCAGACAAATTAGCTGTAAAAATCCTGTAATTGCATTGTATAAAATAATATTAACCCACAATTTACTATATTAAAGTGGTAAGTGGACAAAGCTGTCCTTCATTAATGTAAATAAGTGCATATATTATGTATGACACAAAGTGCATAATGGTATGTATAACACAAACTAAATAAACAAATATTTTTGATCATAATGGAATTCTCTAATATAGAAAATAATTACTAACACTCATTTTTATTAATATCAGTCTGCTCCAATTTATTCTAGGTTTAAGGAATATAAAATTTCGGTCCCTTTTAAATACTCATGCATAGATTTCATTCCAAACATTCTTCAGATGTATTTCACTCTAAGCATGTTAGTTATTAGAATTTAAAATTACTAATGTTTTAATATAGTGGAAAACAGTCTTTATTATTCACATAGCTGTGTAATGTATGTCGTTCTTTGTACAGGCTTAACTTGTGTAAATGATAGTTTCTAATTAATACTTCTAATTTAGTCAGTTCTTTGTTTTAAATATGGAATGTTACATTGAGTTGCTAATGTTAGTGTTGCAAACATTTTAATACATTGCATTGACTTCATTCTCAAAAACTCCTAAAAAAAGCTAAATTTACATAAATTTTCGGTACCGCAGACTGTTTTATGCCATTGTATGGCAATAAAAAATACAATGAAAACCAGTTGACAGCTATAACAAACAATGATAAAAGTTACAAATATTTAGCCTGAAATGTAATGAGGGGCGTAGCATAAAAGGGACGGGTAGAGGAAAAAAAATAGCAGTAATAAAATATACGAATAACTGCCGATGAATTGTCATTTCAGAGGTTTACTTATAAAAGTTATATGTACTGAACTAGACCAAGTGTCTATCAAAGGTATTATAACAAATATGGGTGATGTCTAACACAGTAGCACTGGCGTTTCTCGGGTTAATCTTCAGGGAGAGCCTGGCCCCTGACATGACGCACTCAATGTAAAATGTTACGAGTAGGTAGGTAGGTAGAATTCTGGAGTGGGCACAGCTCATCCCCCCTCCCCACTTTATATCCGCCTATGCTATAAATGCAAAGAGCAAGAAAATAAATTATCGAGCAATAAAATTAATTCATTATTCTAGTCTCAGCTATCGTAATGAAATTACAACCTGTACGATTTAGTACAAAGGTTACTGCTGTTAGCTAATTCAAAGGTTTTTATGATATTATTTATACGTATTTAATAAGCTTTAGTTAAATGAAGCGAGTCATAATTAATTGGCACTACATACAGTTAATATTATTTTTGTGGACCGAATTTTAACGAATAAATCTCGACGCAGTTAAGAGCCCTTTCTAAAATTACGACACTTTTTGCCGAGGTAAGATCGTGGCACGTTGGTTCTAGTTGATGTTTGTGAGGCGTTTTCTAGGGTGGTCATGATTAAAGGGACATGTAAATTTATATTTATCAATTCAATAACGTGTCGGGCGCAATCTTCGATTATGATTATAATCATTTAGAAACTAAGTGTATCAACATTAACGTTGTTATTGTTATATATGTGTACATTTATTATTTTTACGAAACGGACAACTTACGCTTTGAATATAATAGTCAGTAAAAAATAAAAGCTGCCAATATACTTTCTGGAAAATATATATGGGCTCTTATGGTCTTAGTTTAAATATTATCTACCGGCTTTTTAAATTCACCAAAACAGTAAATAATAAGACATTAAAAAGTTGAAAAATTTAAACATATACCCAAACAAGAAATAAGAAGATGCCAGCCTGCGTCATGGCGACGACGATAGCCGACATTGTATCAAGAAGTCGCGCGTCTAGTCGAGCAGCGGTGGGCCGCGGTGGTGCGAGGACAGCTGCGCGGCGAGCTGGCGCTGCTGCAGCAGGCAGTACAGGATGCCGGCCTGCGCCATGGCGTCCACGGTGCCGGCCGCCAACAGGTCAGTCCGCTGCTTTTGTCCACTGCCCGCACTAGCCGGCCGCAACAACGTCGGACCGAAAACCGTCGCGAGATTGTGGAGTGACATTTTATTCTCGCCCTCGTGCTGGTTCACTCTGCATTGAATAATATATCTTAATGACGATTAAAAAAAACAGTTCCATGAAGTTCGAGTGGAAAGCGAACTCACGACCCTTGGATTGTTGGTCCCATTGTCTGACCGATGAGCAATCGAGACCCCGCAACGGTATTTTGAGAAGGCTTGTACTATTTAATTTAGTACTTTGTAATTTACGATGCACACAGTCAAAGTCAGAGAAACACTTAAATATTTAACAGTCTTTGAAAACGTAATTTATAACAATCGTGTTTATATTGTTTGTAAATGATACTAGGAATATGTAATTACATAGTTATTTTTTTTTTATAAAAATTTGAAATATTGCGAGTTCAAATCATAATAATATAAAAAAAGATAATTGAAGAATATATTTCCTAACATTTATTGCATTCATTCATCGTTTTATGAAATAGTAGTTACATAAAAAGTAGTTTTATTATTTTATGTATTATTATATTAAATTTCATCAAAACTATTAATTCTACATTTATTTATTTACTTTTACTAATTTTTCTCGTACCACTGACCTTCGCAAAATTTATCAGGATGTTTATAATACTAATCTAAACTTACTTGACGAAATGATTTAGTAGGAAGTCGATGCAGTTTTTATTGAGGTCTGGTAGCTGTGCATAGCATTTTAGTAGTGCGTGACGCCTCGTATGCGCTGGCCCGGAATCAACTGACGTTCCAGCGCCCTACAACCAAACATTACCTTTTAATATATATACTTTGTATATATAAATCGCCTTTCCGCAAGAAGAGTGTCACAATGCAAAAGTAGCCATTTCGGGAAAATGTAACTTTAATTATTTTTTTGTTCATTTATAAGTCAATAATTTGAAAACTATAATAGTCAGATTGATGAAATGTCATTTAGTAATTAATGGGCGCAAAATTTAATAACAAAATTGCAAATTTTTTTGTCATTGTGTCAGTTCGTACCTAGTGTTGTGACACTTTTCTTGCCGTGAACAATATCTCGTTTATTATATCCATATACAATTTATGGCGTTTACCCATACCCCGTAAACAAAACAAGTAGTTCGAGTCGAGCATTTGCAATCCACCTTCCAAAATAAGCATAGAGTGCTTCTTCTAGCAGGCATTAACATATCGGCGTTTTAGACAGTGTAACTTCACATCATATTCCCACATCTCATTGCCTGACTCCGAGGTAAGTCGATTAAAGCACTTGCGTTACGGACGTAAGACAACAGAGCAATCACAAATATAGACTTAAACACATTTATTAACACCCAGACACAAGAAACACAAATATCATCATAAAAATATTTGTGCTGGAAGGGGATCGAACTTTTGCGTTATCGGCCCGTCAAATACATATAAAGTCCAAGTCAATATAACAAGTCTGCATAATAGTTTTACCTGAGTCGCACCCCAGGCTCGGAGGAGTTCTGGATATAGAGCATCAGTAAATAGGGCTTCTGGTAATTCTCTTAAGTACAGCTTGAGAACACCTGTGACCGAGTGGATGTCTACTTCTTTCAGCAACTGTTCGGCTTCATATGCATCTGCAGAAATAAGTAATTATTTATTGGAAGTTAATTGCATACTTAAAAAAAAATAAATTAAATGTCGTGAGGTACCGGCAGAGTAGAATAGTACCTTCCCCTGTACCAGGAGTCGTAAGAGGCGACTGGGGTACCAGAACCGATAGATAGTGGTATATCCACCTGAAACCGTGTAGCTCAAATACACAGGGCGGAAATGGGCAGCAGCATCCCCGTCGCGAGAGCAACGCTCTTCGATTGCCAACAAGTTTGCCTAGCGCGCCAATTATGGGAAAAAATTTCTAATTTTTGGAGAAGCTTATGACCAGCAGTCAATTTCTAATAGCTGTTAAAATTATCGAATTTTTTACTGGAATTAAAATAGTACTCAAATAAATTTTAACCTAATGAATAGTAGAAAAAAGGCAGTGGTAAAAATAATTTAAAAAGACGATAAAAATCTTATTATGCTCAATAATGCAAAATGATTTCCATAGTCCTTTAACATAGCTTGATTAGAATGACAGATTCCAATCTTAGGTCGATTCTATATAATAGGGGGGTTTATATAATATAGTTAACATGTGAAACCTTTGCAATTAAAAAAAAATATAAAAATACCATAACGCCAATAAAAATTACTCGTGCCTCGCTACTTCACTAACGGCTGTTATTTTAATCAAGCTATATTAAAGAAGTACACTTGTACGCACTGGTCTCGAAGCTCTTCTTGAGCCGGTTGAGGTCGGAGGCGCTGCCGGACACGCGGTACACGCCCACCTCGTGGATGCCGCGCCGCTCCACCTCGCGCACGCACGCGCTTATTACGAACGGTATGTTGCGCTTCTCTCGTCTGTTCACAGGTGAAAGGCTAGTAAGCCGACTAACCAAGTTATGAATAACTATATTTTGTAAATGAAAGAAGTCTCTTGACACATGGGTATGTAAAAGGTGGTCGTCGAATATTTACGGTAAGGATAACACACTTGGTGACATGGTGGAACAGATATGGTTTAGTTTCATAGTTTGATAAAAAGTTATTTTTTATTTAACATAAATGTAACCATCAAAAACATAAATGTGAGAAAGGGGGCCAAGTTCAAATGCCTGGTTTCGACATTTTCGACAAAAGTATTGATATCTAAATGGGTGCTAAGTTCTGTAGATAACTTAGAAACTTATTGTAAAGAACATACAACATTGTAAAATAAAATTAAAACGCAAAGCTTATAACTTGGATAAATTGAAGCTAGCTATTATTAAAAATAGATTGTTTGAAAAAACATTCAAATAGTGAAATTTTAGTTTTTTTTAGAAATTTGATCTACAGGCCAGTCAATCAGTGATAAAATTGGCGATTTTTGGACGTTAATATCTACATAACCGTATGAGCTGTATTTATAAAATTTGGGATACTTGTTAAACTAAGAGGTTTTAATACCTGTTCCAAATTTTGTGTTTATCTAAAATAGATTTTGAGCTATTAAGAGGTAATGTATATTTAAAATAGATCGACAAATGAGTCAGCGACGAAAATATATACATATCTCCTAAGGAAAGACCGCAGAAACCGTCAATCAATTATTACAAAAAAGTTATTTGCAGTTATTTACGAATTATTTAATATAGTTAATTTTATTCCTTATCTAATCGAATACATCACATAGAACACACGTCGGACATTCCATGTAAATTGAATTCATTCTTTGCAGAATTCCCGCAATATCGGCGATTTAAACGGCGGGTCTATATAAGATTATAAGGGAGGGGCTTCCGGACCAGAGTTTCACTCACTTGGCGACGTGCGTGATCTTGGCGCCGAAGAGTGCGCCGGGCTTGGCGTTGGGCACGCGGCGCGCCGAGCGCTCGGGCGGCAGCAGGCGCAGGCGCAGCGGCAGCGAGCCGCCGCCCAGCATCACCGCGCGCGACACGCCGCCGCTCGCGCTCTCCGCCACCCACTCGCGCGACAGCTGCTCGACAACGTGCGTCCGAATGTATTAGCTATATTTATATTAGTTCGGCGTCGAGTCATTGTTTGCCGAGCACTCTTTGTCGGACCGTCTCGACCCGGAGAAGTTTTGTCGCATCCCAGTCGTTATGGAGTTCACTTTGAACGCTCTCTTCGACCTTCGGCTTCCGTCCTATCTGCTCTTTCAGAATTGGGACACAGAGCGCATAACTTTCCAGTGCTGCTGTCGCTGTTGCCGAAAATATTAATTTCAGAAAATTTGATATGATATTAACTGTGAAGAGATTTCGAAAACGAGATATCATTGAAGCTATTGCGGCACCACAAACGGTAAAGATACGGAATAGAAATTTGACATGTTTACTCAGACTAGTAGTAGAATCTGGAACACCGGAATATAACCACAGCGACACCAACCTTGAGCGTGCACTTGCCGCGCAGCACGGGCCGCGCGGCGTCTTCGTACAGTAGCAGGCGCAGGTTCTGCGAGCCCTCCAGGTCAAGCGTGAAGCTCTCGTTCCAGCGCGGCTGCGCACTGCGGCACACCAGCTTTGATTTGGCCTTGCGGAAGTAATGCCCGTACGAGTCCACTTCCACCACCACGTAGTAATCTGACGAAAAAGGAGCCGTGAAAAACGCGTTTGAATTATTGACAGGTATTATTGTATGCTGCCGCAGGTCACCGAGCAACTGCGTGTGGTCATGTCTGCTACGCATCACCTGGTCCAAGCCGATAGCCATATAGCTACTGCCATCCTTTTATCCGAACACTCTCAGCATCCTACGGTAATAGTCCGGTCAAGTTACCGGTTAGTTGTGGCGGCTACGTAGTTGTTACTGCATAGTTACGGCCAAGCGATGCCCGCCTGCAAAGAACTCCGATACTCTTCCGTCCGAGCTGTCGTCATGTCCTATGGTAATTACCAGCGGAGGTGTCCAGAGGAGCGGTCATGCCACCGATATGCAGCTGCAGGTCACCGAGCAACAGCGAGTCGTCGCGGCCGCTTCGCAGCAGGTACGAGCCCATGTCGGTCTGCAGGTAGCTCCGGCACGCTGTCACCCACGCTTGCAGTTCCAGCATGGACACTGTGTTCGCACCCGCCGGTGGAGCTGATGAAGCCTGATAATCGCGTCTTTATCTTTAGTAAGAATAGTGATATACACTTATTTGCAAAAAACGCGCACCTAAGCAATGAACCATTTCAAATGTAACTATTGGTTTGTTTGATATTATAGGTAGTTTTTCTTTCACAATTTTGTAAATTAATAAGCAAATAATCGTTTTCGTCAGTATTATCATAAAATTTTGATAAAATTTAATCTAAAGTTCACTAGTAGTATATGCTAGCTAGTAGTGCATATGCTCGTAAAGTAAAAGTTAACAAAGATTTATGTTTGTTTTTCTTTAATAAAGTAAAAGTAGATAAATGTTTAGTATCGAGTGTGACCCCCTTTAGCTGAAATCACAGCTTGAATTCGTCTGGGTATGCTAGCGAGGATATCCCGGATACTTGCTTGCGGAATACGTTCCCACTCCGCGGTAATCACATTCTTCAGCTCTCTGATGGTCTGCGGAGCCGGTTGTACTGATCTCACGCGTCGTTTTAGAGCGTCCCAGACATGCTCTATAGTATTGAAGTAGGGACTTCGAGCTGGCCAATCCAAACGACGAATGCCGACCTCTTGCATATACGCTTCCACATCGCCAAACCGGTGGGCGCGAGCGTTGTCGTCCATAAAAATTAAGTCTTCGCCTAAAGCGGCCGATTGTGCATGAGGAATTAGAACTTCCTTTATGTATCGATGTCCAGTCAGAGCCATTTTCATTGAAGACTCTGTACTATCCATTGAATTTATTCCTGCCCAAAACATAACAGAGCCCCCGCCATAATGTGTGATTTCTTCAAAACAAGCCTCTGCAAAGCGTTTTCCTCATCTTCACCGAACAGAGATATCCTGGCTTCACCGGAGAACAATACCCTATTTCAGTCTTCTTGAGTCCATGACTCACAATTTCGAGCAAACTTAAGCCTGGCAACTCTGTGCTCACGGAGTAACTTAGGGCCGCGGGCCGGGCGATGACTGCGTATATTGGCCGCGAGAATATACGCATCCTCCTGACCGTCCATAGACTAATATGCACATTTCTTACTTCATTGGGATTGTTCTTAAGGTCCACATGCGAAGGCTTGCGATTTCTCAATGCGCGACTCACAAGAAAACGATCATCCTGTGGTTGGGCACATAGATTTCTTCCAGAACCAAGCCTTTTCTCAACGAAACCGGTGTCTTGATACCGCTGCCAGGTCCTTTGAACCGTCGAGCGACTCACACTTAATCTCTGAGCCACGAAGCATTGGCTGCAACCCTCTTCGAGCAGCGCAATAATTTTAGTAGTTTTAACCACATTCTCTAACATTATTGAGACAGCTTAACAGCAATAAATGAAGCTTTGACAGTTAAGAATATGAAATAAATTCATAAAAATGGACTAAAAGTAATGAAAACTGATATTATCTTTTGGAACTTCGCACCAAAAATGTAGGATAAAAAGTGGGTTTCTGTAAAAACGAGCATCAAACGAAAATTTGAATTTAGAACGTACTCTTTCAAACACCACGGCATTTTTAAAACCGGCCAGTAACATGTACAAATGATTGAAATCATTTTGGTACCGTATTTTTTTTAAAGAGAATTAAAATCAACGCCGCCCGTTTTTTTGCAAATGAGTGTATAAATACAAAAACAAATAAAGGCATAGCTCGGTGCCGACATTCTGCTATTGACTTTCCAATATTTTTATGATCTCATTAAACAAGAATATCTAAATTAATACATATTATTACGAATAGGAAACTAGGAATATTTCGTGTGTAAAATGGTCAATTAGAATGACTGTTTTCACATGCTTTTCTCTAACGACTCCAAAATTTAAAAAAGCCGAACTTCTCTAATTTACACACACAATAACCATAATACATAATGTACACAAATATACACTCACACTGATACTGTTTATATACAACACAGTGGAAATGTTACATTTCCAAGATTATCCATTACATATAAAAAGTCAACATACCTGCAACGCGTGGATAGAATCGATCCACTGCGTGCGCTCGTACTCGGAGCTGAGGAAGAATATGTGCTGGCGCTGCAGCGCGGCCGACCCGCCGGCCGCGCGCGCGCCCACGCGGAACACCAAGTTGGGCGACGCGAGTACCAGCTGCCCCTCTAATTCCGCCAGCTTCTTACGCTGCTTCTCCCCCGCGCCGCGACCGCCGATGCGGATTTTCTGGGTATTACACGTTTTCTTTGAAATTATTTCAGCTTGGGAATACGTTCACGATTTTATTGAAAACAGAACTGGCCTAGAGCATATTTATTTGCCGTGACATGCCGGCGGAGGAGAATAGTACCTCCCTCTATACTGGGTGTCTTAAGAGGTGACTAAGTACCGGGACCGACAGTGTTATATCGATCCGAAACAGCGCAGCAGAAATATAATAGGGCGAGGATGGGCTGCAGCATCTTCGACGCTAAGTTGCGCTTTCCGATTGCCACCACGCCTGCCAAGCGCGGCATTTATAGGCAAATAATCCTCATATTTTGGGGAGGCCTATGTCCAACAATGAACTTTCTATGGCGGATATTATGGGGTTTATTTGAATACATACAAATAATGCAGCACGCGAGGCGCTGCGTGTTAGGCGCGCGGGTGGCTTTAATGGACATATTCGTTTTCAAATATATATTCAAATAAAGAAAACCAATAATTTTCATTATTATGAAAATTGATTTTACACGTGATTGAGATACATGAGTATTACAACAAACATTGATTTCTTTTTTTTAAGATGTACAATGACGTCTCAAACTGCCATACACCGTCAAGTATTTAGCAAGGATGACGTAACGTTGAACCATTGATTCCATTATAACTTGAAATTGAACCTTTATTGCATTATGCAGTTCTGGTGAGATTCGATTAAGGTACTGCTTACAACGTGACGATATTCACGACCACTGGCTCACAGTGCACCCAATCGTGCCACTTCTCCCACCGTCATTGATATACCGACGATAATCCTCACCTTATCGTCATGCGCCGCCCTTTCCTCGGCAAGGATCTGGTCGCGCACGGTGGAGGCCTGCGACTTAAGTGCAACTATGTTAGCGGGTGACGTCTCCCTTGCCTCGACCGCGCCTACACCTCCTGCCTCTTCTTCCACAACCACAATGTCGGGCAAGGGTATAAACCACTTTAATTCGAATGTAAATTTATCTCTTCCGGAAGCCTATAGAAAAGAGGAATATTTTATTATTCAGTAATCGGACATAGGTTATTTTTATACCGACATTTTTAAATTATTAAGAAAAATGACATTTATATATAAAAGAAACCAACCTTATATTTGGCACATGCAATTACGTCATTAAATAGAAACAAATGTCTTAGTTTTCTATGGCCGTCTGATAACTCTACTATGAACGAGTTCTTGACGAGTCTTCTCTGTGCTCGGTCTGCATTCTAAAAATATTAAATCTTAATTAGTGATGTCAACCCGGGAAGCGTAATTAACAAAATTGCTAAACATCGGACGGCGAATAATACTTACTGGAAACATAGATTTGGTTTGAATAATATTGAACTCGTCGAGGAAATTTTGCGTCATGTTGAGGGCCTCGGTTAACATCGCATGATCGGGATGACTCGCGGGAGTATATTTAATGAGATCCTAAAAACACATGTGCACAGTTTATAACAATGCCTGACCGGCCAATGCAGGGCCTAAACTATAAGGGTTAGAAACATTAAAGTTTACACCGGGGTTCTTAAATAACGTAGGGTAGCAAGGAGTTTTAAAAATTCACCTCCTAAAGGGGTAAACCGAGGGCGCGAAGTTAGTAACCTTGCTATTTTAGAAGTTATTCGATTAAAGGTTCTTCAATAAAAGTCATGAAACATTATTAAAATATTTTTTCGAAAATCATCTTTTAAAAGGGTAAAAGGTGGTAAGTAAGTATAAAAGTTCTTCAATTTAACGCGGAGGATACCGCGGGGCGCTAGTAGTCTATAATAAACCATCAGGCAATCTCGAGAATATCTAGCTAATTGGATCAACTTTAAGTCATTGTATGCGTACTTAAGTGCTGTATTTAAAAAGAAGTCATCTACTTACATGCAATACTAGTGCGTTCTTCTGCACCCTGGCGACAGGTTTGTGAAGCAGGTCGTCTAGCGACATGGGCTGCCCGCGGCAGGCGATCTGTCGCGTGAGGTCCGAGAACCGCTGGGAGCTGGAACAGCGGCGCCGCACAGCGTCCGTTGCGCGCCCGTAATTGTGAAGGAACGCGCCATATATATTTATATTCTCTGCCTGACATTAAATATGTTTATATAAAAGTTATCATTTAAAATAAAAAAAAATTATCAAATAACACGTATTCAATCATATTTTAAGCCAATAAAATTCAATTATAATTTTAACAATTTCGGCAAATAAAACAAATCTCCTGTCTTATTAAAATATCTCTTAGAACAAAATACAAACCATTTTTTTGAAATGCCCGCCAACAGACAGAGGTTCTTCCCAACTAGTGACTGCAGTCTTCAGTCCTTCCAAGAAGTTTTTGTGCAATTCATGCAGCTCTGATATTTTATAGAAAATAGTGTTGAATTCTTCTTCAGTTATAACTGGTTGAGACGTCGATAGAGTCGATTTAATTGCGTTCATGTACTATAATATATAAGAAGAAATAGTAAGCCGTGATTAAAGGACATTTAAAAGAATATATTACAAACTATAAAGTAATACCTTCTCCATGACATATAGGCACTCAACATATACTGTTTCGCTTTCGATAATGCTAGTGACAATGCAGCGATGCATTGTAAGACGTTCAGCTTCAGCATTGTTACTAGTGTTTGATTCCTGAAAAGTTATATTATCATTAGTAAATATATTATAGCTTTACCAGTAGGTATACAAAAATACTCACGTGGGGGTTACATTAAAATTTTATTATTTAACATTATTTACAAAATAAACTCGAGTCATAGCAAATCAACAATGTTACCCAATCAACTATACATCAGTACACAATAGCTACCAGGTCGTAATTGTTTGGAAAAACAAACATTAAGCAATGTTGTTTTGAACTTAGCTCTGAGGCTTTACATGCAATCAATTCCTTTCCTAAATCTCACCTGTTAAGGCATGTGGCCTGTAACTTTTATTGCAGTTATTTCATTTTTAAATATTGCAAACAGCCATGAATCTGATAGTAAGTACATAATAGTGATTTTTAACTGTAAATTTATATAGTTTTTAATGATTTTGTTGGCTTACAGGCGCTGAAGGGAATCGAATAGAATTTTCACCATATTACGACACAATTATATTTCGCGATGTAATCGATATAATGAACGAACTGAACAAGCACGTCGTAAGTATCTAAAACACATATTTCCATGTTAAATTGTGCTTTGTAAAATACAATCAAATACGTTTTTTGCAGACTTCGCCTCTTGATGAATTCGCTAGCAGCGAAGAAAGTGATGAAAACGTCGAAGATTTGTTGACAGAATACCAGCATTACTTAGACAAAGCACAGGAGCAAAGACGGATACATTTAGAAAAGTCGAATAAAACTAAAAATAAAGTGCCATTGCTCCGACACGAAAACTATGCTAGAAAGAAATTACCCACAGGTTCCAAATACACAAATTATTATGATAGAAACAATTATTACAACCCAAGTTTAATGAAATTTGTTCCATCGGTTCTCAATAATCCATACGACTTTTTTGTACCGATCAATCCCAGTATGAGCCACATAAATAACATAGATCTCAGTCGTATGACTCAGAATAAGGATTTCATACTCACTGAAGATAACAAACCCATTGATGTATCTGCCTTAAAGTACCCACACAAGCCAGTCACCGAGCAAATATCATCTTGCTATTGTAAACCTGGACTGATACCGTGTAAATGCAACTGCAAGCAGTGTTTGGTGCCGATGAGCCCAGCTGGTTTATACGATAAGAATTATAAACCCGTACTTCCAAGTGCTGATAAAAAGCATCTGTCTCTACAACCCACACTATTGGAGTCTAAAGTAGCAGATCATTTACTGGCAGATATTGACAATGCAGCAAATACATTAAACGTCAGGATTAAGGTTGACGTTCAATTGCCACGTTTCTTGGATAGTGCAGGGAAAAATATTCCAATCAATAATCGTGAAAGTAATTTAGAAAATGACGAATTTTCTAGAGATCTTCCGTCTAATATAAAAATACCTTCGACATATTTCAACTTCCCCATTCCTATAGACGTATTTGGATATAAAAAGAAGTCAAAAATAAACAGACATGACCCGTCTCTACACAAGATTTCTATTCACAAGAAAAAGAAGTTTAGGTACAATAACAATAATATAAAAAAGCACCGCAAGAAATTGATAACTTATAATAACGTGCAACTATATCCGTCACAGACATCTACACCCATGGTCGGTGACGAAAATCATATTAATAGCGGTAGCGACAAACTATTTATCGAATTAAGCAATAAAACTTCAACTACTAACTATTCAACCGTAAGTACAGAATATAATCTAATGAACTTTACCAGTACTACGGCCCCTAAGCTAAGTATTATAACGCCCATCGAGGAGAATATTTTACTAATGGTAAATATATCAAATAGCAATGATAATGAGATGAATGACACAAATAAAACTGGAAATAGTATAGAGCTTGATTATAAAACAGTTTCTAATACTACACAGATACCTACAGGCATACCTTTGCGTAAAAAACGTGATATAAATGTTATAAAATATGAGGGAATTGATATAATCAATCAAAATACTATGAAACCTATGTATTATCAAATTTCTTCTAAGAAAACTGAGAGGAGTCGAATTCCTGAAAGAGAACTATTACACTGGCCAAGTAACTTGCAAAACCAAACGCTCCATGAAGTAAAAAATATAACAGATATAATAGTAGATAGAGAAAATAAAAAAGCTAAATTAAATATGACCACAGACGCTCTACGGCAGAATCATACGTTAGCATTAGAACAAGCAATATTTGGATCGGTCGATTGGAATGATGTCGATACAGTAGCTCCGACATTTATTTCATTTATTGGTAAATATATAAATGGTATTCTCACATTTTGCTCGGATAAAATATGTCATTCTATGAAATGTGCCAACAAAACATGCATTCATAGAACTTGTGCTCCGTTAGACAGATTCAATCATGCAGGACACTGCTACGGGTCCAACGAAACAGGTGAGTTATTTGCTTAAATAAATAGTTTAGTTTTCATTTTTAGATATTTCTATGCTACTTTTAATTCTAATAATAACATTGCAGATAGCGTCGTCACTATAGAGTCCATTATGGACCTGCCTTCAAACATAGCATTTGAAATCGTAGACATTCTTCAAGATAAAATGTTGGGCAAGCTATACGGTAAAGTTACGCTATGCATTAGTTCCAAATGTATCAGTTTTATAACATCGAAAAAAACTTTTGTAAAGCAGAAATGCACAGCAAAGAGTTTAACCGAATCTGGACATTGTCCAAACAAAAATAAGTCGTAAAAAGTACTTCAGACCAAGATTATTTACAAAATAACTCAGGAGTGTTAGTTAACAATTTCTTGCATTAACAAGTCACTTTTGAAATAAAGAAATCGGGTAGTCTACAAATCTTAAAATATGTTTCAAATAAAACATTTAAAGCTGAAAGTCTCTATTGTATTTGTGTTTTTATTAAATATGACAAGAAGTGTAACACGTGTAAGTGCCTTCTATATATTTTTTATTACGATTATACGACAATATAATTATAATTATGTTGTTTAATATAAATGTTCGATAAACAGGATAAAATATATTTTAACCCGTGGAGTGAACTAAATAATAATAGGCCGAAGACTATTACTTTTGATTCCGAAGGAAATGTGGTTACTAACGACATGCCAGTAAAAAATATTATAAGTTTGGATAAATTCATTGCAGTCATGAAAAAGAAGTTGCCTTTTAAAACATATTTTCTGAACGATGATCCAGAATTTTGGTTAATTAACAATATCACTGTTGAAGAAATACGGAAAATAATTAACAAATTGTACGCCAGAGAAAAATATACTGGAAAACTAAAGATTTACACACACTGTATAAAGAATGAAGATCTGTGCCGATTTCTAGCTTGTCCGAATATAAGGTCTCATTGTACTCTTTGTGAAGTCAAAACCAATGAAGATGAAGAAAATTCTACGAATTGTGAAATCATTCCGACGGGGCATTTAGTAACTTATAGAAACATAAATTTTAGGCCACCAATTAAGAAAAAAATCACTATCAATTAAACGATAATGTTATGTACAACAAGTTGTTTTACCTCAGGTATTTAGAAATCACAAAGACGCAAGTCATCTTATCTTGTTTGTATTGTCGTCGAGATATAGGATACCGGGTAAAATTAAAAGGTTTTTGTGGTCGTTTGTAACTCATTAAGTAAACATTCCCAACTGAGCCTTATCTTAACAGAGATAGGAGCATAGCTAGGTAATGTACCTATATAAAGGGATGCGGGAATGTTTTGAACATTTGTTTTCACTACAAAGCATCAACGTAAGTCATGTTAGCTGTGAAGTGTTTATTTTCAATTTTCTTTTTAATATTTGTGCAAGAAACTCTATGCAAACCCACCGATAGTAAGTATACATAAACATTTATTTTGGTATTATAGTTAAGGGCTTTGGTTTGGTCACTAACCGCATTTATCGCTTGCAGATCATATAGTCGAGGGTCGAGGTATAGGATCAACATTATGGGGATGGATCACATACCCTTTTTCGTGGTGGAGTTCCAAAGAAAGTAAGCAGCCGCCTATAACTGATCAGCTGATAGCATCTACAACTTACGGCCCGTACGATAATATCGAGATTGGGAAACATAATGTCACGGTTTGGTGTAACGACCAGACATGTACGACTATGAAATGCGATAAGGATGGATGCAGAAACAATACGTGCAACATATATGATACAGATCTGACAGGGGAATGTCGAGAATATAATACAAATATAAATCCGGATGAGCTGAGCTTCCCAGTGCCAACGAGACCTATGCCAAAACCAATCGAAAATAATGACAAAACCGAGCCCGCTATCGTAAATGATACAACTCTACAACAACCAGCAACGACACCATCTTTGCCAGAATCAAATAAAAATGATGGTATTGAAGAGCGACCCCTGGAATTGGAAGCTGTGTTATCCTCTAGCGTTACAGAAACTAATACGAACCCACCTGACGCAATTGATAAAGACGTTACGTCGAGCCGCAATAGCAAGGTAAATATTTACGAATTACGACAAATATAATTGATTCTGATTTTCCATGACATATACATAGTATTAAACTTAACTGCAAAATTTCAATTCAATACTAATGCACTAATCATTTCTATACAACATTGAACTATGAAAGGTATCGAAATAATTCAACGGTAGAATGCATGTGACACTGTAACCCTTATATGTGATAAAGATAAAAGATTTAATTTGTTTTTATTTTGACAATAAGTTCCTTGCAGATAAAATATATTAGTTTTCCTTTTTCAGATGTAAGCACAACAATGCAACCGGAATCCAAGCCGTCTTTTTTGGAGTATATAAATAAAAGTATGTCAAGCTATTTACGATCTATTTTCACACAACTTTCAACGTCTCTAACAAACAATTTGATCAACTCCTTAAACATAGAATCTTACTGTGACGACGGTGTTTGTTACTACAAAGTATGTGAAAAAAGTGATTGCAAAACTAGATACTGTAAATATAGTTTACTGGAAGGTGAAGAAAACTGCACTATCGTCAAATCAGGAAGTTTTAAAGTTAAGGCCCATCGCAACGAATTACTGGTCTTCAAACAAGCCAGCATGGAAGAAAGCATTAATGACGAAGATAATGAAATTAGAATTATCAACAGAGTTTTGAATAAATAAGTAGATTAAATGTTATTTTATGTGTTCTTTATACTCATATTTTTAGTTACAATAAAACATATATAAAATGTATTCTGTTCTAATTATATCATAAATATAAAATCCTCTTGGTCCATACATATTGGAAATAACATATAATTATTAAATAAACACTGAAGATTGGGATATATAATTAATAATATTTAACAAATTAGAAATGACAGATATAAAATAGAAGTACACTCTTAAGAAACTGTTCGTATATACAAATAATTCGTTTAATTAGAGTTATAAAGAACTAGATTTCGTGCCACCACGCGACATCAAGACGTGAACGCGTAACGCTTTTCGTTACAGACCTACTTTAGCATTTAAAACATTAGTATTAATATTTATGGTAGGTTATAAAATACTCTTATTATCAAACAATTAAAAGAATAACGTTTTTCAGCAAAACATTGTTTATTTCTAAATTAGAAATTATTTTCCACTTTTTAGTTTCTTTCATCATTAAAGCGTGTTTTTTAGTTTTTTAAACTATTACTTTTATTTCATTCTTTTTTATTCTTCTTATTACGTATTCCTGACAGCAAACCCTTTCATTTGATACCCGTATCTTAGGGGTGCATTTCAAATAGTCTGCCCGCCATTTTAGACGTCCGCCATGTTGGATTTCAGACACGAGACTATTTTTTCTCGTATTTCTGACAGCATACCCTTTCATTTGATACCCACATCATGGAAGTGCATTTTAAACAGCCAGTTCGCCATCTTGGGAAGGCTGCCATATTGGATTTGTAATGACGTTTCTTAGCTAGTCATGTATTGTCATCAGAACTCAGAGCGTGTGCTAAATTTAATCCTAATCAAAGACCGGGAAGTGGGTCAAATTAAGATTCCAATATTTTCTTACATAGTTACAAGTGAAGCTAATAAAAGCGTGTTAAAAAGATTATCGTCATTGTGAAAGTAAAGCTGCATAATTACGTTTATTCTAAAAACATAAAAAACGCCTGTGATTTTGACTGGAGAATACTGTATATATGAAATATTACTGGTGACATCTTTGAGTTCTAAGACAGGAATAAAATTTACGGAATTTGTATCCAGTTATTGGCATTGAACATTTTAATTTGAATTTGTTACATATGTATAGTATTTTATCAAATTAACAATTGATATGCTACAAGCTATCATACTTCCTCTAATATAAACGGTCACGTGGATTTATTCTCATGTATATTTGTTTCACGCCAAAATGACAAGAACCGCTCTGATCACATTTTACGTACCCTTAAGATAAATTTGTTTTTTAATTTTCCAGTTTTCTTCATTCTTTTACTTTCACAGGATTGACCTAGGCTATTTTTATCCCCGATAAATGGACGTTTACGTATGTTAATAAGAGAATAAAATTTATTTTTAACAAAGATAAATTGGAACTCCGGATTTTTGTACAATGGTAAGAGGCTACTTTTGGTACCGGGAGAACAAGTATTTTTTTTTCGGACGAACCTATTGATGGACTTTGAACTATGAACGCACGTCAATTCCAGCGCCACCGAAAAAGAGGGCGGGGCCTCCTATTATGAGAGGCCCGATACCCGTATTTGTACTGCGTGCCCCGCGGCCTCGACCGCGCGTTTAGCGACGGTCGCGCCCGCAAGGGTAGCGGGAGCGACGGTGATCGCCCGAGGGCGCCTCTAAAGGCTCGACCTAGGCTTACCTAGGCTCGACCTAGGGCGGCCCGAGTTGGGGTGAGGGCTACCGGTTATCGCTCGTTGGGGCAGGAACTCCATCGCCGGCAAACGCAGTGTACTGCTATATTGAACGAATGCATGTGGAGTGTAAATAAACGTGTTGTGCCAGTGAGAGGACGGAGAAGGGCTGCGATTTTCGCGGTAATTTTGTCGGGCGGGTCATCTAGCACGTGACGCGGTCTACGATGTCGGACGTGAGCAAGAGATGCAATGTAAAGTGGATGTGGACGAGGTCGCGGCTGGTATATTACGAAAACTTTATACAGAAAATAATTATCAATGCAATTTTGCAATTTACATAATAAAGTTGAAAAAAGAACTTGAAAATTTTCTGGTCTATAGAATTAGTATCAAATAGTATTCCACTTTTTAAGAAGTTACGAGGTCCATACCGATTTGGCGGTCATATACACTCATTTGCAAAAAACGGGTGGCTTTGATTTTAATTCTCTTTAAAAAAAATACGGTACCAAAATGATTTCAATCATTTGTACATATTACTGGCCGGTTTTAAAAATGCCGTGGTGTTTGAAAGAGTACGTTCTAAATTCAAATTTTCGTTTGATGCTCGTTTTTACAGAAAACCACTTTTTATCCTACATTTTTGGTGCGAAGTTCCAAAAGATAATATCGGTTTTCATAACTTTTAGTCCATTTTTATGGATTTATTTCATATTCTTAACTGTCAAAGCTTCATTTATTGCTGTTTAGCTATCTCAATAATGTTAGAGAAAGGGGTAACAGCTACCAAAATTATTGCGATGCTCAAAGACGGTTGCAGCCAATGCTTCGCGGCTCAGAGGCTAAGTATGAGTCACTCGACGGTTCAAAGGGCCTGGCAGCGGTATCAAGATACCGGTTCCGTCGAGAGAAGGCCTGGTCCTGAAAGAAAACCATGTACCCAACCACGGGATGATCGTTTTCTAGCCACGCATTGAGAAATCGCAAGTCTTCGCATGTAGACCTTAAGAACAACCTTGAAGAAGTAAGAAATGTGCATATTAGTCTATGGACGTCAGGAGGATGCTTCTCGCGGCCAATATACGCAGTCATCGCCCGGCCCGCGGCCCTAAGTTACTCCGTGAGCACAGAATTGCCAGGCTTAGGTTTGCTCGAAATTGTGAGTCATGGACTCAAGAAGACTGGAATAGGGTATTGTTCTCCGATGAAGCCAGGATATCTCTGTTCGGTGAAGATCGACGTCGGCGAGTGCTACGAAGACGAGGAGAACGCTTTGCAGAGGCTTGTTTTGAAGAAATTACACCTTATCGTGGGGGCTCTGTTATGTTTTGGGCAGGAATAAATTCAATGGATCGTACAGAGTTAGTCTTCATTGAAAACAGTTCACTGACTGGACATCGATACATAACGGAAATTCTAATTCCTCATGCACAACCCGCATTGGCCGCTTTAGGCGGAGACTAAATTTTTATAGACGACAACGCTCGCACCCACCAGTCTGGTGATGTAGAAGCGTATGTGCAAGATGTCGGTATTCGTCGTTTGAATTGGCCAGCTCGAAGTCCCGACCTCAATCCTATAGAGCATGTCTGGGACGTTCTGAAACGACGCGTGAGATCAGTACAACCAGCTTCGCAGACCATCAGAGAGCTGAAGCATGTGATTACCGCGGAGTGGGAACGGTTTCTGCAAGCAAGTATCCGGGATATCCTCGCTAGCATACCCAGACGAATTCAAGCTGTGATTTCAAAAACAAACAAAAATCTTTGTTAACTTTTACTTTACGAGCATATGCACTACTAGCGAGCATACACTACTAGTGAACTTTAGCATTAAAACCCATAAATTTTATCGAAATTTTATGAAAACGATTATTTGCTTATTAATTTACAAAATTGTGAAAGTAATACTACCTATTATTATCAAACAATTTTTTTGCAAATGCATGTGTATCTGTTATCGGAACTAACCTGGTGCTGGAGCTTTCTCAAGGCGGGCGGCGTGGCGCCTGCCTCGGTGTCCGAAGAGATGGTCCGTAACAATAGAGGCGTGTCACTAGATTCTGCGAGTTCGGATCCTGCTTCACTCGGCTCCGCACCTTCCCCTGCTTGCCTGCACAGTAATGACGAATTGTCAGTGATGATTAAACAATGTGTATGTATATGGGAACTTTACATAATAGTTAAACTAATACATATATTGGCCGTATTCGTAAAATATTCGATTTCCGCCCGCCTGTCTGACGGCGAGAGAATTCTCACGCACGTATTTGCCGGGTTTCCCTGGCACCCGATAGAATCATTTTTATAAATGCCAAACACACTTTTCGTAGAGCTATCGACGGAGGCCGCCCCCAAGCATTAATGCGGCCGGGCTTATTCAGTTCTCCTCTTTGGATTGTTTTACAATAAAATTTCTCTATTGATATCTGAGTGGCATTAAGTTTGTCTAAAAAAAATAAAGGGCACTCTTGCTGAGTTTAAGAGTAACATATCATATATATTTCCTTAGGATTAAATAGAATTCAAAACTAGTAATCGGTTTAAGCTGTGAAAACGTATCAAACATATAGAGGGTCAGACATTTGATTGTGATTAATTCGCCATAACAATATTTCACCTTATTAAGTCTCCCGCTAACTACTTTGAGTCAAGTTGACTTCGGTTCAGGTAGTGCTAGTTGTTTTATGAGCTGCCATTTTAACGGCTCCTTGCAACGTTTTGATTGACGAATATCTATGCATACACCAGATAGCAAGTCTTACCGAGAGGCCGAAGTTTAGTGGTCGCTGAAAGCGTCGCAGGGCGTCGTAGATATGGAGGCTCCCCCGTATATATAAACGCAAGTGTGGTGATGGCGGAACACCTTAAACTATTCAATGTACCAAATAATGAACTATTCTTTCGGTTTATTTATCACATATAATTTTTAATACTAGTTTTGAGGATGCCATTTAGTATATTGGAGCCAGCGTGTGTAAAAGGGGCCTGAAGAAGAGATGGTTTACAAGAGTAATCTTAGTCGTCGTGTGAAGGATTTCTAAGGATTAAGTGAATTAAACTAATAGTTAAAACGGCTGAACAGATCTGCATGAAATTTGACGTAAAGATAGATTGTAATTTGAAATAACGCATATCCTACATTTACTAATCTCAGAAGAAAAATACGTGTCGGATATAATTAATTGGTATTTTTAACAAGGGATCGACTTAATTTTTGGCACAGGGACGCTTTATTCAGAGATCGACATAGACGCGGTAAACAGTGAAGACTACGCAGACGGACTAACTGGCGAAAGGATGTTGAATATATAAAGATATAATTATTTTCCCATGGTAGTAAAAGTGATTACAACTTACTGTATGAAGTAATGTATGTTGACGTAGTTGGGTGCGACGGCGCACGGCGGGGAGTCGGGCGCGCGCGGCGCGTTGGGGGCGCTGGGTGCGGACGGGGTCGCGCTCAGCGGCAGCGTGCTCGTGCCGCTCGACCCGTCCTCCGTGCTGGACCCGGTGCCTCCTACACATACATATGAACGTTGTTATAAAGATATGTTATAAAACATTTCTCATCTACGTGAACACTAAAACTTTAATATGTACTAATAAATCGGATTAAACTATATACATTTAATATTGTTTTAACTTATAAGTGAATTCTATCAGACAGAGTATATAATGTTTAGCCAACGCGTGAATGTAATCGTTTTCTAAATCACCTAAACCTTATTACCTATATATAGAACTATTTATTAAAAGCAATAAAACGCAGTATCATACAAACATTCAACGGGCTGATTCTGTAAATAACGTGGTTCTATCTATATCTGAGACATGATTTCTTATAACATCAGATATTTTTATTTTTTATGTGACATTAAAAATACATACAATCCTAAATATTTAACTTTCTCACCGATTTCTATTTATATATCTAAGCCGTATTAGTAATTCATATTATGTATAGATTCACACACACATCTCATACATAGACCTGACACCAAGATAAATCGCTTATGGCACTTTTGGTATGAATGTCAAACAACAGAGGAATCACAAATATAATAATTAATTACATATATTTAACACCGTGACACGGAACAAATACAAATATCATTATAGAAATATTTGTCCTGGGCGGGGATTGAACCCACGATCTTTAGCGCACAAAGCTAGATCACTACCATCTGCGCCGTTGGGACGGTCGATAGGTATATGACCAAACAACGTTTGCCGGATCAGCTAGTACAGGTATACATCGCACAACTGGATGAAGATTGTATCAAAATTGCCGTGCCGGCTACGCGTCGACAACTTCACAATACTATAATTTTATGGAGACCTTTTTAAACTGTCGTAAATAATCACATTAAGGTCCACGATTCACTTATTTTTTTGGGAAGAAAAATTTTCAAAACTTGTATCTTGAAATGTATCTGAAGCTATTCGACATTACGTTTAAATATGCGAATAAATGTTTCTTGAATTGTAAAAAATATATAATTTTGATTTGATATATAGATTATATAGATTTGTGTGATATATAGACTTGTTTATTAACTGAAACCAAGAACAACCGTCAAACATATATACTAACCGGCCTGTATATAAACGTATTCTCCGTCATTAATGTCGACTGGTACTTGGTCGTAGTACGGCTCATCCTCGGCGGGCACCGCGGCGGTAATACTCTCCAGCGAGATGGGTGCTGACTTGTCCGCGTCGCCCTCGGGCAGGTCGGGTGTCGAAGATGTCACTTCCTCGTCGATGGAGCGCGGTGTCGCGGCTCCCCCAGACCGCTTGCGCTCCGACGATAAAGAGTTGATTGATTCATAACTTTTTACCTATTAAATATGCCATAATTACATTGTTATATACTGATTAATTATTTTTCATTAAAAACAATATATATGTAACCTTGAAGATAACAAGTAAGACCGATTTTCATATATAGGTACATAAAAATATTGTTTATCCTATTCTTCATCAGAGTAAGCTAAGACTAGTTTAAATGAGATAAAATGTAGGGAAAATATGTACATCAGTGAATAGACTTGTTTCCAATTTTCGCAAAATTATTTAAATAGCTTCTAAATAATTTAAGGATCACCCTCCCTATCATTTTTCGTCATAAATCTCTACTTTTTATGTATTTAATTTTTTTCTATTTTTCTTAAAAAATGGCCAAAAAACGCTCGATCACGTGACTGTGACGTCACTATACATTATGTTCCTTTACATTTTAACGCACACCAATATACTGACCAATTGATTTTAAAATTTTATTGATGTAATAATAATAATAATAAATTCCCACAACATCTCATACATTGACCTGACTCCGTGGTAAGTCGCTTAAAGCACTTGTGTTACGAATTCCAGACAACAGAGGAATCACAAATATACTACTTAAATACATATATTTTACACCCATACACAGAGCAAACACAAATATCATCATATAAATATTTGCTCTGGGTGGGAATCGAACCCACGACCCCTGGTGCACAAGACAGGATCACTACCATCTGCGCCATCGGGCCCGTCTAAAGATACAAAAAACATATATTTAAACATTTGAGTATCACGATTTTGTTTCTTTTAATGAGCACAAAAATAAAATATCTTAAATGTTCAGAGCTTTGAATGCGGTAAAATGAAACGGTGCAATGAAGTGTCAATGTCAAACGCAAAGTTTGTGTTAATACGAGTTTGAGGCAAAGGTTTGAGGTTATGTTTGTGTCAGCGTTGGAAAACACTTGTTGATGTTTCAAAAAACTTAATAAAATAAACTATCAGCTTTCATAAATCCTTTCTCCATAATTCTTTATTAACTGTCTATCGCTCAAATACAAAATTAACAAACTTATATATTATATACGAAGTAAACAAAACAACTCATGTATCCTCAGGTTTCAGGTTAGGTACCTGTCAATGTCAAATACTTGTCACTATCAAATGTAAAGTGACGTCATCAGTCTCTAATCGGCGCCACTCGCCGTTTTAAATGGCGTGACGTAATAGGCGATAAACTTAAATTTCATAAATTATTAAAAAAATATGTGGTTAGTTATAAATAATAAAATATAGCTTATCGTGTTTCTAGTTTTGTGAACTTTCGGTGTACTTATCTACTTTTAATTGAGTGAATACTAGGAAACAACCCTATTAACCAAAATTGCATTGCAAAATTTACCGCTCACTACAGCATGTACAGTTACATTTCCTATTGTCATTCAAATTTCGATATCATCATCACATTTATCATCAAAATTTAATAAAGAACATGTAATAAAGTAACTTCCACATAAATGTATTTTAGGTGATGTTTTGGCTAAAACTGTGTCAAAGCAAAATATAGTATTATTTATATTCAATTACTTCGTTCTTGTGTTAATTTTTATGTTAATGTTTGACGGTGGAATTAATAAGTTATAAGCGGAGCCAAAGCCATTTTTTGGGCGTTGCAATCATGAACAGCTTTTATCCGAGAAACTGCCAGATAATATGACAGATTACAGAAAATAAAACTTACTTAAGAAGAATACACTTGAACCTATAAGTACCGTTCTATGACCTCTAAACTATATATAGTATACTATCGACCCTCCCCGACTTCGCACGGGGCAATGAGGATAAAAACGGGTATTGTTTTTTTTATATTATACTTTAGAGATAGAGATTATATTACCGCGGACATTTTGTAGACCATTTTATAGTGTACAATACTGTAGTACATTATTTAGCTCTATCTTGTCCGGTTCTGCCCGGGTTTGTAATGTATTTGAAAAAGAAATATGTAAATCACATTACAAACTTCTAAAATTAACAGTGTTTCTCTTCTTTATTATCAATGTATTACACACTAGCTGTGACCACGACTTCGTTCGCGTGTTTGTCGGAAACTCTATCGAGATAATTTTTTGATTCCTCACGTTGGTTTATGTTATTGTATAATCATGAATAAGATTTTTTTTTATAATATGTAAAAAATAATGTTTATAAAATAATGGGTCAAAGTACTTAGGCATAAATCATATTTTTACTTTTGTTTAAAATAAAGCACGCTGTATTCAACCGAGTGGTAGTAGCAAGCACGGCGGTGGGGCGAGGCCCACCTCCCCCTCACCCGCCACCGCGCGGCCTGATTGCAGTCTTGCACATTATAATGGTAGCAAGCCTTCTTCGACAAATAATGTTATTATGAGTAAATCTTGAGAGCGACATATACTGTCGCGGACTTTTTTTTACTATTAAAAAGGAATAATTCTTTCATACATAGTTTTTGAATAACTTAAACCGTTTACACAGCGCATGCGATGAAAGACCTCAAATGTGACTAATTTTCCCCGTTTTTGCAACATTTCTCACTGACGCTTCGCTCCTGTTGGTCTCGGCGTAATGTTATACATATAGCCTTAAGACTTCCTCTATAAAAATCCAACAAAATAAAAATTATTCAAATCGGACCAGTAGATCCTGAGATTAGCGCGTTTAAACAAACAAACTCTTCCGCTTTATAATATTAGTATAGATAGTATAGATATAAATCTTCTTCTCGAATCACTATCTATTAAAAAAACCGGATCTACATAGGGACAGGCGGCGAAAAACGACTATGTAGTGAGTGATGTATGTGCTTTTCCAAAGTAAAACTATGTTTGTCAATTTTCTTGCAGGCAAGCGCGGACCCAGGCATCAAAAAAGGTTATAGTCACAGCTACTACAAAATCGGCTAAGTTCGAGTCGGAGCATGAACATGCTCATTAACAATCATGCAAGTCGTTTATGAACTTTTGAATTAGATTCTTTCCTTTTTTTTAGGCATCAGGATTTTGACATTAGGAATGGAAATAAACTTAGGAGAAAGTCGGACCCGATTTCATCAAATTGATTATTATTTACATTTTCTAAGACTATCAAATTAAATTAAATGCTAGGTACATTTTAAATTAAACAACTTTATTTAGGTACTTACTTAAATTGCAAATGCAAGCTTACGATTCTTTTATGCGAAAACGTTGATAATGTCATCGATATTCAGATTCACATCTTTGGGTATATTTAGGAGAGCTAGCCCGGATAATCTTTCCTATTGCCATTGCTATATAGTGCCATTGAGGCACAATTTTAATCTTTATTAAGGCATATCGTTTATTATCATCAGCCTATCGATCTCAATAGACCGTAAAAGTGTGAAGTCATAAGTCTATTAAGGTTGTGGGCATGCCCATCATGGCCATCGCCCACAACGGTGGATCCGCGCTTGCTTGCAGACATGATTAACGGTTAAGGCAATTAAAACTATAATCAATACAAAAAAACATGTACTAACTCTTTCACTGATGGAAGGCGTAGATGCACGACTAGCAATTGATTCCCTTGACTCAGCATTACGAATTCTTCTCCCTAAAGAGGATGGCGGACTATCATCAGCTAAGCCTGATTCCGGTAATGATGCGCCGCGTTTACTGAACACTTTTGGTGGTGGTCTGCAATTAATATTAATGTACAATGTTGAAACCACCAACACCAACCCAATAAAAAGTGAACCAAAATACTATGTCTTAAACACATTTAGTTTATAACATTTTTATACCACATTTAGATCGTGACAAACTATTATTAATATACATCAAGAGTTGTAAATATGAATATCATTCATTAAATTTCTGTCAATTGCTAAGAAAATTAATAGATTAAAATCATTGGCATTGGCATTAAGAACACTTCATAACATTATAATCTTTTTAAACTCATGTATCTACATTGTTGGCATAATATGCTAATGAATCATATCAGCTCTATTATTAAGTGGTTAAATAGAAATATCAAAGGAACATTCTGACGTGTGGTTATTTAACAATTGTGAATAGAATCATCATTTGAAAATAGATAAATATATTCTATAATCTACAATAGAGTAAGAATTATAACAGAGACTTACTTTGGTGGGACTTTTTTCTTAGCTACAGTTGCAGGATCGGCTGCACTACTCTCGGAAGACTGAGGTGACTCTTCCGATTTCTTAGCAGCATTTTCTGCTAATTTCAGACCATTTACTTCGATGACAGTTACAAAGTCACCAGTTTGTGACGTTGGACGGTTTTTAGGTTGTGTTGGACTTGATTTTTCTACTGCTAGAAGTACAATCAATCATTGAAATATGCACTTTAAAGTTTAAAATACCAAAACCCAACAAAGCAGATACAAGATATGTTCATAATGAGAACTAACTAATGCCCGCGACTTCGTCCACGTGAATGGCGGGATTGATAAAAGGTACTACTTCCTATCCTTCCTTGATCAAACTTACTCCGCCAACTAGCGTCACTTCACTACGCCCGCTTGCACGACATGCGACACGCGATTTTGTTGCAGACTTATTTTAAAATTATAATGATCCCTAAGATGTTGATTTAATTGAAGTAATGTCAAGGATAATTTTATTCAAAATTAAGACGAATCTGACAATATATAGTATTTATTTGGATAAGGAGTAATATCATGATGAGAAGACACTGTTTTACAAATGAGAAACCAAATTGTACACTAACCTTAATAAAACTTGGATAATGCTTTAAAAATGGTTACATTCAACCAATTTTGAAAGATAGGTATTTGTGTCACAATATTTTTTGGAGGAAAAATCCGTTATTCCTGATTTTTGTAGTAGATTTTATTAATAGTAGTATAGAAGGTTAATCTGGGAAAATATGAAGAATACATAGTAATGTATTGTTCATATTTTCGCTGATTAGTATTAAATACTTTCAATAAAACTAATTACCAATGCTATCCCTTTTACTTTCTGATCTCTGGACAACTTCACTATTACATCTCCTCCGAGCTGCCTCAGCTGCTAAATTTGATGAGAGCTCATTAATGCATTGATTCACTGAGCTTCTCTTTCCAATATGGACTGGTTTCTTCCTTAGCTGCACATCCTCACATTCAGCAGTTTCTGTAGTTGAATCATCACTCTTACTGCTATCATCAATACTAACTTCACTCTTTTTTGACAATGAGTCAGTGTTTGAGCCCTAAAAATCAAAAATAGTATTTTTACTTCCAACAATCAACAGCCATCAAACAGTCAATAAATAGCCATCAAAGTAAAATAACAACATACATATTTCAAAATAGTATGTGTAAAAATTCTGCAAAAACTTTATAAAGAGTAAATAGACATGTTTAATTTAGATAATTACTTATGTTTAATGGCAGCATTTCACACATTACATCCAATTAGCAGAAATACCTACTAATGAACTGAATGACACATTCAAGTTTCTATTAGTCAAATAGAATATGTTCAATGTCATTATTATTTTGAGTTTTCTAACTTTTAATTTATTACTAATTTAATCTTTAACAAATGTAAGATATACTGTATTGTAAATATACACCTATTTTGTAAATGTAATGTGTAAAAAATACTATAACGAAACAATAATTAGAGTAAAAAATAATACTGAAACATATAATGTATTATATTAATATCATATATTAAATATACAAAGAAATCAACTGATGATTGATACTACATACTATTATTCATTCCTTTTTAAACAATAGCATTACACAAGTCAACACGAATTTTGAGTCTGAGTTCTGTACCTCTGATTTTGATTACTTATGCCTAACTAATTAAAGAAAAAAAAATTTTATCAAATAAAGTTTGCTTTTGTAGTTACTAAAACGAAATTTTAATTTTTATGAAAAAGCTCTATTTCTTAATTTCAATTATATGTAAAAGGAAAACAGTTTTGAATTCACATATTTTTATTGACTTTAATTATACAAGACGGCATAAATAAACCCACAAATACAAAAAAGAATACAAAAAAGACTTTAAAAATGAACAGATTTGGTATTTCTTCTGTGTAAGTTGGGACTTTTTCGTATGAGCCCCCAAATGTAGTCACCCATCATATTTTCATTATATTGTCCTTGATAACGCTTTTCGAAGTTCATTATATCCTGGTGGAAACGTTCCCCTTGCTCTTCTGAATATGCACCTAAGTTGTCTTTAAATCTATCCAAATGAGCATGTAGCATGTGGACTTTCAAAGACATTCTGCAACCCATAACTTTGAAGTTGTGAAGCATATCAGTAATAAGCTCCGTGTAATTTTCTGCCTTTCTATTGCCAAGAAAGCCATGAATCACTGCTTTAAGGCTGAGCCACGCTTGTTTTTCGTGCGTACTGAGGAGCTGTAGGAATTGTTCACTGGCCATTATTTTCTTTATTTGTGGACCGATGAAAATACCAGCTTTAATTTTAGCCTCTGACAATTTCGGGAAAAATGATTTTAAATATTGAAAGGCCTCAGAGTCTTGACGCAGAGCCTTTACGAACTGCTTGATCAGACCTAATTTAATGTGCAATGGAGGCATTAAAATATGATCGGGCTTCACGATTGGTTCATTTTTGACATTATGTTGTCCTATTTGAAACTCGCTCCGTTGTGTCCATGAGTGCTGCTGGTAGTGAAGTGCATCGGCTCTACTATCCCATAAGCAAATGTAACACGGATATTTAGTGTATCCGCCTTGCATTCCCATCAGAAATCCAACTATTTTAAAATCCCCTATCACTGGCCAGGCGTACTCTTCATATTTTAAAACTTGAAGCACCATTTTAACGCTCTCCTAATTTTCTTTTAGCATTACAGAATGAGCAAGGGGAAGAGATGGAAATATATTTCCATTATGTAGAAGAACTGCCTTTAAGCTTCTTGTAGAGCTGTCGATGAAAAGACGCCATATATCATGATCTTATATGCAACGGCTCCTAAAAAAACTGCTAAAATACTATAATATTCGTTTTACATTGTGTAAAGGTACAAAAGCAAACTTTATTTTTTATAAATGGAGTTTTTGCTTTTTTTTCGATGTATATAATCAGAAAATATTTACTAAATAACAGACTCAAAGAAAAATATTTTTTTTGTTGACTTGTGTTATAATTGAGTCACTGATTATAAAATGTATATTTATTTTCTTAGCACATTAAAAGTATATTGGAAGAAACAGAGGCTTAGAGGCACATAATAAAACTTTTTATTCTATACTTTCACATTTCTTTTCATTTAATTTTTCATTCATCGAATTGTGGTTATTTTTGTACTATTTAAGTAATTAAAAAATTGCTAGTCTCAGCTTACAATAAAGTATAGAACAGCATTTAAAATTACTGTAGTTTCTATAAGTATGTTAACACTTAAAATAAATTATTGCATAAACCAGTTAATTGTTTTCTTACGCTTCACAGATCAATACACAGTTATGAATAAGTATGTAACTTCTTTTATATTACATGAATATGGATACTGAAATTACTGTAAAGTATTATTTTTATAGATTATTTCCTTATTTTTTATATCAGGAAAGTAATGAAGAAAATATATTATAATAATGTGTTTTTTAAGGGCAACAAAACATTAGAAGTTTTGCACTTGTAAGAATCTAATTTGAATCACCAATGTGGATAAATATTTACAAGTCTTGTTTATAATTTACTCAAGTTTACATTTTTTTTTAGATAGAACTAACTACTACTTTATAAAAATAAATTGTTCAAATCATCACTGTGGATAGAATAAACAGTATGATTTCCAAGTACTTAGAACTTTTTACTTACAATTGTACAAAATAAATTGATAAGTAATCTCATGATATTTCACCTCTTCAATAGGATACAAATTATAAAAGTAAGTGATAAGGCACGATTGCATATGATAAGGTAATAGCCAGAGTAGAACACAACAAGAACAAAAGTATAAATACTGATATTACTTTTACTTCAACTGAAACTAAACTTGTAGGATTACCTGTTTGCTATCTGAAGTCTTATCATCAGGTTCAATCACGTCAGCTCCTGAGGGCGGCGCCCCTTTATTACTACCTTGGGCAGCAGCCTTATGTTTTTCTACGTCTGACAGTAGAGTCTCTAGGTATTCAACGTAGAATTCTTCCTTTTCCAATTCTTCTCTTAGTATAGCCACTTTCTGTTTGTGTTTAGACAAATTGGCCCTGACATCTTCCTCCCAAGCGGCTGGCAAAGCACTTTCAGGAAAACGTTGCACCCACACACGTTGAAAATCTCCAAAGACACTCATCTCTCACAAAACGATTTCATGTCCAAGTTATGTTACAATTTGTTCTCAATAAATATCAAATAAAATTTACTCACTGTAAAAAACGTATCACAAATACTGTCATTGCAAATTCTCAAAAGTACTTTGCTGACCACAGGTAAAATAATTACTTTTGGTTCAAACAAAAATGAACAATATCTATGGAATAGTAAAAGCTCTGTGTATGCTCAAAAACAAAGTGCACTATTATTTTATTCTGTAATATTTATTAGGAAGATATGGGTGCTATTTTTAATTACAATATTTTTATCATTTCAATCAGTGTGTGATTATTTAGTAACTTATAGCTATTCAGAGTTTTCAAACCTTTATAAATATATTATTATCATTAGTTATATTTATTTCTGCACCGACAAAATTATTGACTGACATTTTATGTCAATTGTCAACTAATGACAAATATCAATAATGTGTAAAAACTTTTCTCAAAAATATTTATTTTATTAAAATGGATAAAAATTGTATAAAAACGATTATAGATGGACTAAGATCTACATCATCTTCACGAGTTCAAGAAACTCTCCTTAAAATAAGGAGTAAAGTCATTACTAGCGATAATGGAATTAAGTTATTTCGAGAATGCGGGGGTTTAGATCTTTTAGTACCACATTTACGTAAACCAAACGAAAGAATTCTAGATATATCATTAAGCATCCTCGGAAATTGTTGTTTGGAAGAAGAAAGCAGTTTATTGGTCAGTTATAGAAGAGATAACATGTTTCTCCCCTATATGTTCAGATTATTTTCACAATATTGTTTGTTTCGTTAATATGGACTTAGTCGTTAATAATGACAAATAAATGCTTCATTATGTCCTTAGTTTATTATGTATATATAAACATTTCAGTAATTTTACTTCAATATGATTATTTGATAATTTTATTATGTACATATCATGATAAATATTTACTTGTATGTACATATTCAGTGGTTGTTTTTGTTAATAAGTAAAGTAATCATAACTTTTCTCTATAGTACTATATTTTATTTATAACACACCTTTATGATTAACTCAAACCTATGATGTTTTTTTAAATTTATTCAATATATATTGCAGGTTGGAAAACTCAACAGTTTTGGCCCACTTGTATCTATATTGAAGACAGTTTCTCGTGATAGTATAGTTGGAAGGGCATGCCGTGTTATTGGAAATTTGGCACAAAGAAGTAGTAATGCAGAAAGTCTACATAATCATCATGTCATAGCTGCACTCATCACTCTCATTGAAAGTAGGGACAAATCTACTTCCAACCCCACTTTGGCTATGGCAGTTAGAGCTATTAGGTACATATTTATATATATATCTGCAATACATATTCTAAAGCTTGTTTTAATAGATCAAACAAAATATATATTTTTCTACTACAATTAACTTCAGGCAACTATGGATAGTGGTAGACAAAAGAGATGAAATGCTTGCACAGAATACAGTTAGATGTGTGGCTGTACTTCTTACAACAGAATGTGAATCAGCTGGTATTATTAAGTCATCAGCTAATGCTTCAGTTCGAGAACATGAAGGTTTGAGAAAAAGTCAAGAGGAACTAATCACAGCGATACTCAAATGCTTAGGTTATTTTACTGTTCATTCTTCTACACAATGTGCAGAGCAGGTACTCCTTTTATATTTGTGTTAATATTTGTATGATCAGTGCTGTATGAAAATTAAACAATTTATGTATTATTTTAGATACAAGGGGATGGCAGAGGTTATCAATGCCTGGTAGCATTAACAAAGTCATATGAAGCACTTGCTCTAAAGTGCCTCATGAACCTGTGTTATCTTTCTTCATGTAGACCACTTTTAGGTACAGCAGGATTAGTTGAAAGCATTGTAGCCATATTGCAAAAGACCTCAGGTAATAATAATAATAATATACTCTTTATTGTACACCAATGAAAACAACACAAGAACATCACAAAAACATGGAATAGTAGGTACAAAAGGCGGCCTTATTGCTAAATGCATTTTCTTACAGGCAACCTTTGGATAGAAATAATGTTAAAGCTGGTGGAAGTTTGAGGTGCATTTAGTACATACATACATAATAATAAACATACATATATACATATAATACACATACATTCAAATACTAAATGTATTATATATATAAAGATAAAGTTACAGAACAAGGAAAGTGACAGAATCAAAAAGCAAAATCAAAGTGACAAATAATACTCCTTCACCATTCTCTTAAAAATAGAAAGAGAACGAGCAGATCTCACTTCAAGGGGGAGCGCATTCCACAAACAAACAGCTTTAACTGTAAAGGATTTGCTGTAGAAGCTTGTGGAATGCAGAGGCATTTTGAGCGATAAATTCTCTGATGATCTTAGGGCTATAGGGGGCATGGCTGTCCCCAAGGAACTCAAAGCGACTTTTAAGATAAGTAGGTGGGAAAGGAAAGAACGATACCTTTTATAGCAAAGAGATGAGCGTTCGTGCGAAGTCGAATAGGTAGCCATTTGAGCTTAGTACGAAAGTTGGACACATGATCAAACTTACGTAAACCGAAAATGAATCTTATACAGAAGTTTTGAAGACGCTCAAACTTCTCAAGTTGATCCTCTGTAAGGTCTAGATAACTGGCATCGGCATAATCAAGGACTGGTAGAAGTAGGGATTGAGCAAGCGCTATTTTGGTGGCAAAAGGAAGAAAGTTTCGCAAGCGCTTTAAAGAAGCCGCAAAGGCATATAGTCTTCGACTAACATCCTTTAACTGTGCAGTCAAGGAAAAGTTACTGTCCATAAGTATTCCCAAATTTTTAACTGTTCTACTGTATAGAATAGAAATACCATTGAAATTAATCTGCAGTAGAGTAGACCAATTAATTTTTAAACTCATCCTGAAGCTACCCACCACAATTATTTGTGTTTTACCTGCTAGTGTTAACTTTAAGCCCAAATCTTTCAATCCAATCATTCATGCAAACAAGGTAATGCTGTAGATAAGATTAATTTAGATGTACTTATACTACTACAATCAGTTATAGTTCACTAAGAATAAAAAAATATATTTAGTAAATCTATAATAAATTATTAAAATTTTCTTTGGCAGATGTGTCATCTTGGCCTGAAGGTGCAGCCCGAGCGTTGGCTCAGCTAAGCGGAGAGTCAGTAAATAGATCACGCCTACGACATTGTGGTGGCTTGTCATTACTTGTTGCTGCAGCTCGTGATAACCCTCATGCAATGCATGCATTGTTGCAATATGTCTTTGATGATTCTGGTAACTATTACAAAACAAAATACTAAATTTAACTTATCTTCTGTGTACATTACAAGAGCATTTTTGTTAAGTATTTTATCCATGACAATATTTATTACAGCATTTCAAATACTTGTGAATGAGGGTCTTATTAGTTTATTGACAGATGAACTTACTAAATATTTAACAACAATGGAATTTGAACACAATAATGTGGAAAAATCAGATGTTCTAAGTGAGAAAAATGAATTAAACAAAGGCAAAGATAATGTGAATTCAAACAGTTCTGAGTTACAAATTGTCACCAAAGACACAGTACCCAGTGAACCCCCTTTGGCAGAATTAAGAAACAACTTATTTATGCGAAGGAAATCACTATTTTTTTCAAGAAATGAGGATGAATTAAAAGTTGTGATTGAGAGGGACAATATGATTGTTGGATTCATTGATGCCATTGATAGTGATGCAAGTGAAGATAGTCAGAGTGAAGATGAAAGCTCTCCAAACAGACGTAAGTTCCTTAAAAGAGCTAGGTCAGGGAGTCCAAAAATTACAAAAAAGGTAAGTGTATCTCAGCTGTCAGTAGAAGTAATGAATTTGATATTTATCAATTTTATTAAAATTACAGAAATCTCAGTTAATAAAAATGGCTAGCAAAGACTGGTCAGCTGGTGTATATTGGGAGCCAAAGAGTCCAGAATGGCCTGCAAGTAATCAACCATCAAGTTCATCTCATGTCCCAATAAGCCCTGACAGAGTTGAAGGACCTTTGTCTCCACGCTCAGGTGAAAATCAGTCAGGTTTTAGTCCTGACTATGCCAACAGTTCTAGTAGTAAAAGAGCTAGATGGGATTGGAGTCCTGAATCAGGGCTTAGTAGTGGGGATGCAAGTCCATTTTGGAATAACTCTCAGTGGAGCCCTAGCAGCTCTGGTGGACCAAAATCACCTTTTAGCAGCATTAATGAAGGTCAGTATTACAAATTTCTTTTCATGGCCATGGTATTGTCAATATTTTTTATTTTTTTCAAAATAGGCAGAATTATTAAATACGTATTTAAATCTTGTATTCACAGATAGTTCAGATTCAGAAATATCTGGTCGGTACTCACCGGTGTGTAGTGACACAGAAGGTGACTCAATGGAACTGACCGTCGTTTCAAACCCAAATGCCGAGATGGAAGCGGCGCAGGTCGCACACGACTTGGATGAATTAATTATGGAGGACGATGAAAGTGTCGATGAAGAAGCTCCTTTAGAAGGTTCAATTTTAAATATGTATTATACTTTTTGTTACGTAATTATCTCGTTTCTTAGAAGTATCGTTTAACTCAAAATTCTCTACCGCTTTATTCAATACCACGTGAACATATATAGGTAACGTCTCTAAAGAGCTCTCTAAAATCGATATCAGACTTCGAAAATTTCTGACACACATTTTACATTCTCATGTATCTCCGATCCCAGAGGTTGCCAACAAGGCGATAAACAGCAAATCGTCGCGTATAGCCTGCGTGCTAGTGCTACTGTTCCGCGTGTCGCACGGGGCGGCGGGCGCGGGTGCGGGTGTGGGCGCTTGTGGGGCGCGCGCGCACGACGACGCTGCGCAGAACCACGCGCTTGAGTTACTCACGGGCCGGGACTGTCTCAACGCGCTGCTCGACTACGTCGAACGGTGCAAACGTCCGCTGGGCCGAGCGGCCCGCATTTTAGCCCGGGTTTTAAGGTATTAAATATGTTAACTGCGATAAACATATCGTGTGTTTTGACTAATCACTCCCGCATATGGCGCAATGTGATCGTTGCAAGCTTGCTCATAACTTGGCGTGTAGCTGTAGCCCTCGCACAGTAGCTTTAAATGGTTTTGAATGAAAAGGAGAATAAAAAATTACTAAGCTGAAAGACATATCTTTGAGGTGGTTGAGGCGCATATTTTGATCCAACACTAAAGAAATTGCGGGATTAAAAGCCAGTAAATGTGAATTAAGCATTAGGGGGTTCCTCATGAGCTTTTCATGTTTTTATGGGCAGCCAAAAGGTGTCAAAAAGGACACGACTGGGTGTTCAGGTTTGTTGTTTCGAACATTGTCACCTGGTAGTGAATATTGGGTATAGCAGAAGAAGCGCACGAATAGAAAAAATACTTCGAAGTACTTATATACGGTGTAAGTTGAGAGGTAAATTGAAGAATAGTGTGATAAGAGATCAATGTGGTGTAAAAGATGATGTTTTGACAACAATAGAGGAATGTTGAGATGGTTTGGACATGTAGAAAGGATGGAAAGTAACAGTAAAATGACTGCACAAATATATAGAACGAAGTGAATGGAAGAGTTGGTATAGGACGACCTAGGCGAACATATTTTAACCAGAAAGTAGAGGTATTAAACAAGGGCCAGGTCAGAAGTACCAAGAATAAACGAGTGTGTATGAAAGGACTAATGCGAGTAAGGGAAGCGATAATGGTATGCCATGATCGTAACAAGTGGAGATCCATAGTCTTTGTCTACCCTGATGGGACACAGGCGTGATGTATGTATGTATTTAGTTTACATTCCATAAAAGCCACTTATTTCTAGCTCAAGATGATTTAAGGGATGGGGGTTGAGGCAAAGAGATTATAAAGACATACGCAGGAATATTCCGAACCTTCATAAATAACTTATTTTGTTTCAGCAATGCTTTATGTTTAATGAGTGTACTACGACATAGATTGGCTCTTCGCTTGCATAATATGTCCGTTAGTTCTAAGCATCCCACAACAAAATGTCAACAGTGTAAACAAGTAAGATAATATTCTTTTGATGTGGTAATTTTTCAATGATGAGTTTCACATCTAAATAATTGCAATTTTTTGTTCTAGATTGTAAGGCTAAGTGCAAAGCTATTGTCTCAGTTAACAATATTAGCAGAATCAAGTTATGGCATTGGTGAAATTAGTTATCAATTATTAAAAGGAAGTTATTCAATGAAGCAAACTCTGACTTTAACACTGCCTTATATTGTTAGGTTTGTAGAAAACAATAATTATATTACGGTATAATAAATTCACCTTGGAGTACCGGCGAAATTTAGTATGAATATAAATAAAACTTCCCTCTGTACTAAGTGTCGTAAGAGGTGACTGACTGAACCCACATATGGTGGTATGGCGGTAGAGCGTAAGATCGCCGCGAAGCTAAGCTCTGCGAGCCATGCTTACCCAGCGCGGCGTATAGGGCATAATTCCCCTTTCTTGGGAAGACTAATGACAACTCTTGGACATAGATTGATGAGATATTCACCTATAAAATCTGATACACATTAGTATTTTGTGTATATAACAACTGTTGTTGGCAGTCTATACAATGCATATGGATAGAGCATCACCATCTTATTATTCTTAGCTATCCCTAAGATTAAATATTTCGAGACTTCCAAAGTTTTATTTTTGTAGCCGACTATTGATTACTACTGTTTTGGTTATAGAACTTAAAAAATGTAAACATTATCTTGTTGTTCGGCAGTCTCTTAATACGGACGTATTAAGAGACTGCCGTTGTAGGAGTTGATCGCCAACAAATTTTGTGTCGGTGCAACGGATTTGTACCTCTTATGTTTCTTAAGACAGGTTTTACTTTAGGATAAAAACAATATCCTATAACCAATTGTTTGTTGCTAGAATTTTCCTAAACATAAATATTAACAATATTGTTTTTATAAAAAATTAAACATTAATTTTCTTTATAATTTTACAGGACTTTGAAACCTTTAAAGAAGTACTTTATTGATTGCAGTGCATTAAATTTACTGTTCTCAATAATCAATGAGTCAAAAGAAGATATTCAAGATTGTGTTACAGCTGTCGCTAAACTAGCTTCAAATGTACACATAAAAGACCCTAAAACTTTAGAAAACCGCTTCAAAGATCAAATTAACATTAGCTACGATCCAATATTAGACAACCTTTCTGCAGACGACATTGTGATATTTCAGCTAGACGATGAGTCCACTGTTAAAGCAAATAAAATTTTTCTGTGCCAAAACTCTGAATTCTTCAGTGCAATGTTAATGGGATGCTTTAAAGAGTCAGTCGAAAAATGTGTCCGACTGGCGGATGTTACTAAACCGGCCTTGGAATACCTGCTCACGTTACTACATTGTGGCCTCAACAACCCGAAATGTGATGTACAAGTTTTTCCAATGGCTAAGAGTTTAGACACCAATCTAGAAGTACTTCTGCTAGCTGATAGATACCTCTTTGATAAAATGAAACAATTACTGAGTAGTGCTATTTTACAATTCCAATTGACTCCAGAAACTGCAGATAAAATATATATTTGGTCATTAAGTAAGGGAATGGGGTTCTTATGTGTAGAGTCAGTAGCATATTTAATAACAGGTAAGATGTGCGAAACAACTCGTACACGCTCGTTTACTACCATCCTGAATTTAGAATACAAGGATCAATGGTTAGATGATATTAAAACTATGATATGTAGACAATTAATGAAATGACATCCAAATTGTTAGCTTTATTAAAAAAAAGACATTCTAGCATTATTGATAGCATTCAATATATATAAATTGTACTGTACATTAAACAAAAATGAATTAAAATATTACTTATTGATTATTATATTTATTATTCATATATTACTATCAGTATTTTATACCATCCATATATATTTTGCTGATATAAATTTTACTGCCGCTAATATTATAGGTTTTAGCTTATTAAGTTCTGAATAATTGCATCAAGAAAATTAAAGTGCATTTTATACATAAATTAAATATAATAGGCAACATTCCTATTTTTCAACATTAGCTATGTATGTCAAAATTCATGTAACATTATTTTGTATACAGAGTAAATCTTAGATACTTATCCAATTATAATGTACATAATTATATAGTAAAATATATGAGGTTTTATGTATTTGTTTAATTAACCTTACTTCCTCTGGGTAAATATTAACTGAATATCTTTATCTGGAACCAATACCTGGGATGTAACAGCATTTACTTTGCTGTAATTTCCACAAGTGAAGTCAAAGTTTTTCACTATCTGAAATATAAATAGAAATGTATTCAAAACGATTTTATCAAATAGAAATACTTTTAAAATTATATGGATTCTCACCTGGTCAGTGACTTCAACCAATTGTAACATAGCTATTTTTTTTCCTATGCATGATCTAGTTCCTATTGCAAAAGGCAATGTTGCTGAGGGTACATGGTTTACTATTTTATTTTTTCTTGAGTCATTCCTATCCCAACGAAAGGGCATAAAATTGTTGGCCTGACTGAAATTATTTTCATCTCTTCCAGAAGTGTATATTGAAGCAATAATTGGTGTCTGGAATAAAAATCCATGTATGTGACATCATCAAAAATAAACAAACAACCATATTTTATTGCTTTATTTAAACTTTTTAGGCATCATTTTATTACAACTATGCATAATTTCTTTTTTTATGTGATTATAGGGATTTTCAAGCTCGCTAGGAGCTTCTGGTATCTTCAGTTTTCTTCTTACTCTAGGAGACACAAGGATTAAATTTTGAATCAGCCCCACAGTACTTGATGTCATCCAGTACAGGCACATACATGATGGGACACTGGCTGCTACAGGTATCATTACAATTGTAAATGCTCTAAACACATTTGTAAATACATTATACAATTTCGAAGGTTGCCTCAATTTTGACATTCTTTGTATTTCAATTATAGTTAGATTAGTCAGACCAAAGCTAACTGGCAATATCCAGGATTGATCTGGCTCTGTTAAGTTTGGTATCCACCCCAAGCCACCTACTGATAACTCCATAAACGTTACCAAAGCAGCAGGATCTACTGGTTGCATATAAACTAAATTTCTTAGAGCAAATGACATACACACCCATACAGGGATTTGAAACCAAATAACTAAACTTGCTTTAAATGGATGGCAATTGTCTCTCACTATTAGATTTTGCCATTGTTTCTTTAATGATCTCTTATAAAGAATAATTGATTGTTTATCAGTTAGTTTGTACACTTTTTTTGCTATTCCTGTCTCTCTTTTTAGTTCATTTATCATATCATTCAGTTCTATGCTGATGTTCTCTACTTTTGCCAGTATGTAATTTTGGTAAACTGTTAAAGGCAACGTCATTAAGCAGCGAATAAGCACTGTAGAGGAGACAATTGTAGCCCACCATGACAAACCGGTAACTTCATGAAAATATAAGAGTCCATCTTGCATGAAATGAACTAAATGACTATTTGAAACACTTGCATACACTTCTTGTTGCCATTGAACAAATCCTTCTGTAGACATAGATTTGTTATGATTGTAGCTAGGTAAAAATGTTTTATTTTGGAGAAGTTTATCGTGAACTGTAACAACTTGACATTCGTTTAGCGTTGTGCTATAAATACTATAGCAACGGTATCTTAAGGTAGGTATTCTGCCAAAGAACTTAGTCCCTAGGTGGTAATACATTTTCAATTATGTCTCTTAGCATCAATATAATTTGTTCTAATAAATTAAAAATCCTTGCCAACATAACCTCAACGGATAATAGCAGATACTATTTTACCGTTGAAACGTCTGTCAGTCAATATCAAAAGTTTAATGTCAATTATACTTCAATTCAATAGAAATTACAAGTGCAACCATTATAGACATCATTTATATAAACACCAGGGAATTAATTATTATAAAAAAATATATTAACTTACCCCTGCCACAAGTTTATAAGGTCCAACTTCTCTTTCCTTAGGCAGTATTCTAGTTAAAAATGGTGCGACGGGATACAATCTCATAGATTCTTTAACCACGTGCTTTACATAACTTTTGTCCCCAATCCTCATCGCTTTTATTTCTGTCTCATTTTGCGAAAGTAACCATAATATCCAAAGCGTAGTATATGCAGTCTATAAAAGAAATATATATATATATATATATTTAGCCATGGCTATAAAAGATCAATTTTATCCATAACATACAAAGCTTGAAAAGCTCATATGTTATGGATAAAATTATGGACTTAGAGGACACCTGGTTATTATATCTTGCCTTACGACAGCGGTATCGAAATCCCTCATCATTACTTGTTCAGCATTCACATAATAATAACTGTGTAGTACATAACTAAGTATATGAAACAAAAGTGGAAAATACGCAAGTTTTTGTTTTATTTACAAAACTTTTACTTACTGTATCTCCTGCTGCAATTACAAAATCAGCTACTATTCTTGTAATAGTCTCATCTGACATATTCTCTTGACAAAGCTTATGTATTAGACCGCAGCCCTGTTCTCTTCTACTAAGCATTTCATGAACTATTTTTTGTGCTATAAACAAATAAGCAAGCTTTCTGTAATAATTATTTATATTTGCACAACAAACATATAATTTATTGGTTTTAAGAATAATATTTATTTTATGACTTTTTTACAGTTATGCGCAGTCTGTACCCTGCTTTACCGAGATGAAATAACTTTTCGGCTCGTAACCCTGCTTTAACAGTAGGTACACAAGGTCACAGATGAATCTACATAAATTTCTTAAAAAAATACTACCAAGTGTGTTCTTTATAGGTACCTACATTTATTTTCATTTAATTATATTTTACAGTTTGTATGCGTTGATCTATTGCCATATGGACTGGTACATTCTGTTGATAATATAATTAGAAAAAGTATCTAAAAATCCATTTAGTTCTTACCTAGATGAATTGATAAATCTACGCATTTCTTAAATTCTGTCCATTGTTTCAACTTTAGTTTTTGATACCACGATACAGGCAATCCGTATAACTTTGTAGTCGTGAGAAATATTTTTTTTACGGTGTCAGAAAACATGGTTAGTAATTCTTCATAATATTTGCTTTTTGACAGACATTCAGAGCCCAGCAAGACGTTAATTATTACTGTAAAACAAATCATACCTTTAAAGATGTCTTAATACGTAGATAAGGTAAAAAAAGACACTGTTAAAAAATATACAAAATCGGGTAACCAACCATCTGTAGAAAGCTTGTACAAATCCGATTCCAAGTCAGGTACGAAACTATTATGAACAGTGTTTCTTTTCCAGTTCAGTATAAATTTCTCGATCGTCAAAGAAATAGGATCTTGTAACCATTTCTCGGAACCTTCGCGAAGTAAGTGCTTGTTCATTATTTTTCTGTTGGTGTGCCACTCTTCCCCATTCATAAAGAATAAACCTCTCTTAGATCCATACAGTTTTTCGTACAAAACCCATGGCTCTGGTAAAATGTGCATGGGATATTTTCCTTCCAAATTTATAAATAAAGATTTCATCAAAATAGGGTCACTTATGAAAACTAATTTTGTAGTAGCATCCAATTTCTCATGAAATACAGGGCCTAATTGTTTATGTCTCATATCGATGTATTCATGGAGCCTGTAAATTAAAGAATTCAATGAATTGTGCAATTAAATATAATAGCAATCATTTAAATTGTAATATTTACTTTGATCCTCCCCCAGCGGTAAAAAACTCCAGTCTCGTTCCAATAAATGGAAATCCTTTGCGATGAGGCATATCATCGATAGATAAAGAAGACTGTGAATTCTTAGTAGCTGTGCTATATCTTTTGAAATATGATAAGTTTCCTTTGAACAGCAAGAGTCTTGAAACACAATACATCTGAAAGTAATTATTATTTATTTTTATGTTAAGTTTGTAAGTATTGTATAATAAAATTTAATTATTGTATAATTTGACGGGACCGATGGCGCATTTGGTGACGTGTCCCAAATGCGGAATGCGCATGCAAAGGATTTTGTGCGGCAATGCTTGCTGGTTCGATCCCCACCCACAAATATTTACGATAAATTTTTGTGGTTGCTCTCTGCCTAAGTGTGAAATATGTTCTTAAGTATTATACTTGTGATCCTCTGGGGCCTTATGTCTCTATCACAAGCTTAGGCATATATAGAGGAGGGCCGAGTACGAGTAGGCCATGCCCGCCCCAGTATGGTCTGTGTTATTTCCAGGATGTTGGATTACCGATTTGAATACTATAATACTGATAGCTAACGATGAAGCTATCGTTAGCTATCGAAACTTCGACACTTCAAATTTATAGACCTTTAACTATTCATCATCATCATCATCACTTGAGCCACCAAAAACCCACTGCTGGACATAAGTCTCCCCAGGTAAGAAGGAATCTTGCCCATAATTGCCGTGCTGGGCAAGCGTGTTATCAATCGCAGAGCGCAGCCTTCACGGCGGGAATGCTGTTGCCCATCCCCGCCTTGTACATTTGAGCTACACTGATTCGGATGGATGAACCGCCATCTGTTCACCTTAGTCGCCTTTAACGACACCCGATACAGAGGGAGATACTATTCTACTCTGCCGGTACCTCACAGCACTTTAATTTTAACTATTATTAAAAGCTATAGTTTGTTGTTAGTATACACAGCAACAGATCAACCTACTCAAATCTGTCAAAATTTCGCAATGGATATTAATCTAAAAAGCGAGCTATTGAGTCAATTTTCGACTAAACATTTTATAGATTTGGGTAGGTTGATCTGTTGCTAACCGTACAATAATATTATTTATGCTTATTTTATTCATTTGCCTTCTTTTTTATGAAGAAGTAAATGTAATAAATAAAAAGAAACAAATTAAAATGTAAAACTATTTAAGTTCTATAAAGTTTATAGTAACTAAGTGTTAACTTATTTGTGAGTTGTAATAATAATAATCGCACCAACTAACTGACTGCATATTGACTCGGCGTTATCGCATCCCCTATGGCATGCCAGGGGACAGGTTCCCCGAAAATTTACGCTAGATCGGCTAATGAAGTGCTTTAAGCGATTTATATGGGAGTCAAGTCAACGTAAGAGATGTGTAAATGTATTATTATTATAAAAGCATGAGTTTGTGCAACTGTATGTACATACTTAGGTATATTAATATAAAAGAAAGTCGTGTTAGTTACACCACTTATAACTCAAGAACGGCAGAACAGATTTGGCTGAAAATTGGTTGGGAGGTAGTTTAGAGCCAAGAGACGGACATAAGATATTTTATAATTAATACGGATTAATATCATTTCCAAATAATTTCTGTAAATTTTTAAACTCTTCGGACGTGCCTGGCTTACCACCGCACAATATACGCCTAAAGGTTGGCTCCGTAGCAATCATCCCGATGTCAAATCCCAACCGATATGCCGTTTGAATTTAAAAGACTTCAATTTCCGATACGTCTTGCATTTGCCATGACCATCAACAAATCACAGGGCCTATCCTTAAAAGTTTGTGGTTTAAATCTAGAACATTCATGTTTTTCCCATGGTCAATTATACGTGGCATTTTCACGGGTCGTAAGACCATCTGCTTTGTTTTTGTTATTGCGCCTGATAATAAAACAAAAAATGTCGTGTATCACAAGTTACTTAAGTGAAGAGCAACCTATGTACTAAAATACAGAAATGATAATGAATGATTAATGTAGTTATTTCATTTTTTTTTGTATTTTTTCCAATAAAAAAACACAATCTGCCTATTTATTGCCATTAAGGCGGAACAAAGTTCGCCGGGTCAGCTAGTATATAATTATATTTTAGTCAATAGGATATATATGTATGTATGTACACATTTACCGGGTTTGTTGTAGATCTATGATGAGAGCTAAACCCACGATTGATACTTTTAGCACTTGCTATAAACGTTACCTAAAAAAAGTGCATGCGTTGAAAGTATGGTACGGTGTCCAACAGTGAAATAGTCCGACACAATGAAACAGCTCGAAATTTCAAAAACGCGGGGTTGCGAAATAGTGCGCCGTCTTGTCCGGACCCTTCAGTGATCACCCTGCACTAGCCCAGTTGGGTGCACGCCGCTTAGATGAGAACATTATAGTGGAACTTTTTGGGATTTCTCGAGAAAAAATATGGAAATTTCTATTATTTGTACAAATTTTTTATAAAACTATAAAAGGATGTTCCGTATTTCCTAATTTGGTAATGTACAAGTATCATACATTTACGTGGCTTAGATGAAATATTAATCCGTTACGTTTTAGTTGAAAAATTTTTCAGGAATTTTAAAATTTAACCCAATGGACACAATGAAACAGTGTTTCATTGTATACTACCTTGTTTTATTGTATACCACTGTCATAATTAATGTGGTTATTCATAATGATTTTATTTTTTTATGTGTAGTTTATATTTGCTATTTCAATTAGTAGATATTTCTGTTCAATTAAACAGACAGGGATTAAGCGTAAAAAAACCGGCCGAAGAATGTGATGTAGGATATGCTACATTATTTCGATATATTAAAAAAAAATAAAGCATCAGTACTGCATTTTTGCAGTACTGATGCTGCATTACAAACTCAAAGACTAACTCCCAACTATGACGGCAACAAAATTTTTACCGACGCTCAAGAAGAAGCGCACCAAATTTACGCGAAAGACTGCACTTAAATTTTATGGACTAGTACAAAACGTACGCCGTGTCGCCCACCAAATGGCGAAAACAAATAATATCAAATGTCCTGACTCTTGGGAGAAAGAACAAATGGCAGGTATAGAAAGGCTTCCCTCTTTTAAGTCACGGCATGTAGATCTATCACTGAAAAGACCTGAGGTATGTAGCTCGTGCAACAGCTTTTAATAAGGAATCCGTCAAGAATTTCTTCAGCAATCTGAAAAATTTTATGGATCGTCATCCCGATGTTGGCAATGGATGTAGAGTATATAACCTTGATGAAACTGCTACCTCCACAATGCAAAAACCACAGAAAGTCTTGACACCAAAAGGGAGACAGATTATTGGAAAAATAACTAGCGGTGAAAGAGGGACACTAGTCACAACATGTTGCATCGAATGCGCATCGGGGCAAGTATTACCACCGGTTCTTGTTTTCCCAAGAAAAAATTTCAAACATTTTATGCTTAGCGCCTCGCCAGGATCTCTCGGATTAGCGTTTCCAACTGGGTGGATGAATGCGGAACTCTATTACTCAAGTAATGAAGCATTTTATTAAACACACGTCTGCAAGCCTAGAGAACCCTGCTCTATTGATCATGGACAATTATGAATCGCACCTCAGTATTGAGGCATTAGATCTAGCCAAACAATCTGGAGTAACGGTTCTTACACTGCACCCTCATACCACTGCAAGGATGCAGCCACTTGATGTTGGATTATATGGTCCATTCAAAGTCTATCACAACAGCGCTGTGGATTCATGGTTGATGAGTATCTACAATATCGCAGAGTGCGTAGGTCAAGCATATGCGAAATCCATGACCCCAACAAATATTTTATCTGCCTTCAGAAAATGCGGAATTTATCCGTATGACGAAGACATATTTACGGAATCAGACTTCATGCCATCATCAGCCGTAGATAGATATCAACTAAGGCCATCTATATCTACTGCCATTCTTGAGGAACTACAATATAGAGAGACTTATGGAAGTCCTTCATCGGATGTGACATATGATGAGAGTCCGTCTTGACTGGTAGCTGATGAGAATTTCGCAAAGCCTTTAAAGGAGCTACACAAACCAGACTCTAATTCACTTAACGGAACCACAACATCACTAGTCCAGGAATTTCTGGCAGGTGTGACTCCTGAACCAGAATCTAGTTCACCAAATATAGCGATGACATTGCGTTGCGAAGAAATTTCTGGAAGTGAACTGAACAGAGACTCGACCCGGCCACCCGTTGAAGCAAAACCTGGAAGTTCTGGTATTCAATCTAAATTTGTAACTCCTGAGGAGTTTATGCTCGCTTTGAATGCTGGACCACGGACTGGAAAGCGTAAACCAAGAAAGCTCGGTAAAAGCATGATTGCAACGGATTCCCCAAAAAAAGACCAGATAGCTGAAATTCGTAAAAAGGCACAAAAAAAAGTCTGCGACAAAAGTAATCGAGCGACCGGTTTCATAAGATAAAAAGGGAATAAGGAAATCTAAAAAGGCTAAGACTGAACCAGATCCTAAAACAAGTACCGAGAAATATGAGCCAGAAAATAAGTGCTTAAGTGAAACTGATTTGAGTGGACTAGACGATGAAGAAGAGCTTGATGAAGATAAGTAGCCTTTGATTACAGAAACTTTACAACTTAATCGTGACACTGTGGAAAATGATTACGTGCTGGTTTTATTCGATGCTAAAAAAGTAAATGTTTATTACATCGCAAAGATAATTGAAGTAATTGGTTCGAATAAATTTGGGGTTTCGTTTATGAGATTGAAAGTTAAATATATGATGCAATTCCGCATGCCATTGGAACCTGATTTTTCGGAAATTGATATCAAAGATGAAAAAATGATTCTTCCGCATCCGCAAATCAATGGTACTAAAATCCGGAAGTCAACCTTTGTTTTTACTGTCCGCGTATCACCAAACATAAAGTTGCGTTAAGTGGATTCGTCGTATTTTTATATCGTAGTAGTTTATCACTACTAGGCACCTACTTGGTTCTAAGTGCCATTAGTTCCATATTAATTACGATATTTGTTGCTGTGAGACTAATTAATATAAAGACTATTTTCACTATTAAATGTTAATACTTAACGTAGGTCTGTGCCTACAGCTTAATGATTTTTGTAACTGAAGACTTATATATTTAATCTTTTCAGAAGATTTATAACACAAGTCAACAAAAAAAATATTTTTCTTTGAGTCTGTTATTTAGTAAATATTTTCTGATTATATACATCGAAAAAAAAGCAAAAACTCCATTTATAAAAAATAAAGTTTGCTTTTGTACCTTTACACAATGTAAAACGAATATTATAGTATTTTAGCAGTTTTTTTAGGAGCCGTTGCATATAAGATCATGATATATGGCGTCTTTTCATCGACAGCTCTACAAGAAGCTTAAAGGCAGTTCTTCTACATAATGGAAATATATTTCCATCTCTTCCCCTTGCTCATTCTGTAATGCTAAAAGAAAATTACGAGAGCGTTAAAATGGTGCTTCAAGTTTTAAAATATGAAGAGTACGCCTGGCCAGTGATAGGGGATTTTAAAATAGTTGGATTTCTGATGGGAATGCAAGGCGGGTACACTAAATATCCGTGTTACATTTGCTTATGGGATAGTAGAGCCGATGCACTTCACTACCAGCAGCACTCATGGACACAACGGAGCGAGTTTCAAATAGGACAACATAATGTCAAAAATGAACCAATCGTGAAGCCCGATCATATTTTAATGCCTCCATTGCACATTAAATTAGGTCTGATCAAGCAGTTCGTAAAGGCTCTGCGTCAAGACTCTGAGGCCTTTCAATATTTAAAATCATTTTTCCCGAAATTGTCAGAGGCTAAAATTAAAGCTGGTATTTTCATCGGTCCACAAATAAAGAAAATAATGGCCAGTGAACAATTCCTACAGCTCCTCAGTACGCACGAAAAACAAGCGTGGCTCAGCCTTAAAGCAGTGATTCATGGCTTTCTTGGCAATAGAAAGGCAGAAAATTACACGGAGCTTATTACTGATATGCTTCACAACTTCACAATATAATGAAAATATGATGGGTGACTACATTTGGGGGCTCATACGAAAAAGTCCCAACTTACACAGAAGAAATACCAAATCTGTTCATTTTTAAAGTCTTTTTTGTATTCTTTTTTGTATTTGTGGGTTTATTTATGCCGTCTTGTATAATTAAAGTCAATAAAAATATGTGAATTCAAAACTGTTTTCCTTTTACATATAATTGAAATTAAGAAATAGAGCTTTTTCATAAAAATTAAAATTTCGTTTTAGTAACTACAAAAGCAAACTTTATTAGATAAAATTTTTTTTTCTTTAATTAGTTAGGCATAAGTAATCAAAATCAGAGGTACAGAACTCAGACTCAAAATTCGTGTTGACTTGTGTAATCTTTGTAACTAAGTATTTAAATTGTTAACGAATTATTTAAGTGTTTTTTTTAATACCAGAGTTTAATTAAAGGTCTGAAAAATATTATGTTATTAAAGGTCCTATTTACGTGTCTTACTGTAAATAAACATTTCTGATTTATAATTAAATGTTTTGTATCATTTACTTGTTTAAACATCAACATTAATTTCAAAACAATTAAGATAAAGTACTGTTTAATTGTTTAATAAAGGGCGTTTCACTGTGTACACCCAGGTGGACACAATGAAACATTTTCCATTTTACAAAAAAAATCCTTTTTTTGTGTTCTGAATTTAATAATTATGATCGTTTTCATTTAATGCAATTTTATACCTAATCAAATAAGCTATCTTCAGTAAATAACTTAGGTCCATATCTAAAGAAATGAAATTATGTGTAACTTCCCATTTTTGGTGTTTCATTGTTGGACTTCACGCATTCTTGAAACTAAAATTCGTGGGCAAACTAATTTTTAATTGTTGTTTATATTTATACAATTCTAAACTTTATATTTCCGTGACTTAGTGGTAGGAAAAGGGAAGATATGTTATAAATATAATTAATTTACTTGTCATTAAAATATTATGTGTCTAAAATGTATCCATACAAATTAAAAAATTAATTTATTTCTTCGATATTTACATTATTCGACGCGATTTGTAAAGGAGTTATTGTGACTAAAGCATTATAATAAGTAAAATAGGCAATTTAAGTTAGTAAGTATTTCAATGATATCTAAATATCTTGTGAAAATAGCATCTATTGCCGTTTCAAAATTTGTATAGTCCTTAAATCCTGATGTGTTCGGATTAGTATTTAACAGTAGACTACATTTTTCTTCTCGAAAGATAATTAATGGTTTGCAATTATTAATTGCGACATAATTGTTTAAATCACCATCCAAAACGACGTTCGCTTTATCTCACTTTATCTCTCGATCTTTCTCATTTGCTTGCTCCCTACTGTCATTCCATGGCTATTTGCTTTATACTACGTTCGCATCTTCTCCCTTTTTCTCAATCGGTTTCCCCTTCTTTTTCTACACTAACGCTGCATATCTTCGTGACGCTAATATTATTATTATTGCGTTTCATCCGTAAAAAAATACTCTCATACGCCTAAAGCAGTTTATATTAATAAATCATTAACAAATAAAACTTTAAATTTATAATAGATATTGTAGCCTTAAGTTACTTCATTGATACTCGAAGTAACTTGAGGCTGGTAACTAGTATTTTTTTTTTTAATGAGGGGGAAGGTAGCTAGTATTTTTTTATTCCATAATAGCGGTTACCGTAGCCTATGGACATCTACAACGCCGTGGTATCAATAACGCGTTGCAGAACCATTTAAAAAATATATTTTATTAAAATAGCTAACTTAACAATGGATGAGATGAACTTAAGGATGGATAAGAATTCAAATAACTAAATATTCAATATTATTTTTATTTAAACCGTAATCTCGAACCAGCATTAGTCAAGTGTAATAAATCGCGTTTCTAAGCCTTTAAAATGACGTCTACCAAAACTATTGATCATTAGATCCTTGCAACTTATTGTAATTTATTGTCTTACCATGATTAAGCCCTTCAAAATAAGATGGACTAGGTTGCACTAACTTGCACTGTAACACGAGTCTATGTTATGATAGCTTGGGCGAAATAATATAAGTGAGCAAATTCAAACCTGCTACATCTACGAACTGTCCTTATTGATTATGGATGGCCATTGCTGACCGCTGTATAATTTAAAAATGATAATTTTTTTTTCTTATTTCTACTCTCAGGTAGCGAATCCAGTCAACATATTTTTTGTACCTGAGAAACATTTACGAAAACATTTTTTTTAATATGCTGTTGTATTTGGATTGAACCGCGTAAAATAAAACTTCAATGTTCAATTAGTGCTTCATTATAAAGGTATACAATGTCAGTATATTTTTGTAATAAAATAGTATTTTTGTGGTAATACTAGGTGCATTTGACCACATATATAATGTTGTGTTATGATAGATAGGGAATTATTGACCATTGTTTTATATTAAACATAGAAAGGAACTGAGTTCTCGAAATTGGTATTATACATGTACGTTGAAAAAAACACTGACAGTTTACTCGATGACCAGTATGCTGTAGTTTCAACATGAATTTTAGATTTGCAACAATTTTATCATTTCTACCCACAAAAAAGCATATCTATTTCATATTATGTCACAATACTCTAAATATATTTAAAATCTTGGCTTAAATTGATAATATGTTATTATATGTTAATATCATGGCACAATGTTGTTAAAAATGGTATCTTAAAAAAACAGAATTGACAAATTCGTTATATAAACTCTATTTGCATTATATATATTTATTATATTATATTCTTTTTCTTACTATCTATCTTATTTACATATCTTACTAACTCTTAGTTTCATTTAATTTTTCTATCAAAACGTTGCCTGGAAGAAATTTTTATGACCGCCGATTGTATGTTATGAATATTGTTATTATCATATATTTTTATGTATGGTGTATAATAAAGTATTTATGATTATTCATATTATTATATGAAAAACAATAGACTTATATACTACTAATATACTAAAACAAAATAGCAGAAACTTAGTATTTTATTCTGGTATCCCGATGCTGTAGTGACTTGTCAAATTTGGAAGGAATTGAAAATTGTGTCTCATTCAAGCGACAATTTTGGCTTGAAACGAGAAAAGAAATAGAAATTGTGCAAAGATGACTACAAAAAATAAGTCAGAAGAGCCTAAAAAGGAAAAGACAGAACCAATGGCTGCACCTAGCGATGATTTGGTAAATATGGTCTCCCTAAATCGATATATGCTTTTTGTTTGTCATCAAATTAATTGTCTTTACAATAATTTTAGTCCGAAGAAGACAAACGACTGAAAGAAGACTTGAATATGTTGGTTGAGAAACTTATGGTGAGCAATTATTCTATCGTGGTTTATTATCATGATTAAGCATTTTTATAACCTAATACTTTTTACAGGGAAATGATGTAGACCTGTATTTTCCGGCTTTACAAATGCTGAGCAACCTTATTAGAACTTCCACTACTTCTATGACTTCGGTGCCTAAGCCCTTGAAGTTTTTGAGAGAACATTATCCTGCTTTAAAAGAGGTCTATGAAAAAGTTAAAGACCCTGAAACAAGGAAGTTTTGTGCTGATGTTGTATCTGTACTGGCTATGGGAGTTAGTGGTGCACCGGTTAGTGCAAAATTTACAGTATATTAATGTACTTTCAGTATTGTCAAAATATTACATTTCATTGTGTAAAAAAATTAATGATTAGCATTAGTTTAAGGTGTTGCTGAAAACTATAGTCATGATACTTTTTATTTCCTTTTAAACTTTTACTGTTTGCTACCTACAGGAAGCTGTTGAAAAAACGGAATGTCTCCAATATTGCTTATTAGGAACAATGTCAAATGTTGGTGATTGGGGTCATGAATATGTAAGGTAAGAGTTCATAAAGTAAAGTTGGTAGTATAAAAAACCCTTTACTCTTGATCAAGTGTTTTTTTATTTAGAAAGTTTATATAATATTTTTGCAGGCAATTAGAGGGTGAAATTGCTGAAGAATGGAATATTGAAAACATGGAAAGTCTCTTGCCTCTGGTTCGTGATGTAGTAGCATTTGATATGCAGCACTCAGCAGAGATACAGGCTTGTGACCTGCTTATGGAAATTGATAGACTTGACCTTATCACACAACATATGGATCAGAGTAACTACCCCCGAGTCTGCCTTTACCTTATTGGGTAAGTTTTTTAAACAATTACTGAAAGATATTGGGCATAAAACAATTTAAAAACCATTAACATATTTTATTTAAGATGTGCAAGCTATGTAGTAGAACCAGAATCTACACAGATTTTACAAGGTGTTTTAGATACATATCTACGCTTTGGTGAATATCCTCGTGGCTTGCTTGTGGCCATGCAACTACATGATAAGAACAAATGTGAAGGAGTACTCAATGCTTGTAATGATCCGTAAGTCTTCTTTAAACTTTATTGTCTTTGTTTACAATCAGTTAACCAGCAATTTCTGTTTAGTAATATTTATTATTTTTAGGTTAATAAAGAAACAGTTATGCTTTATGCTAGCTCGTCAATATGTACCATTGGAATTAGAAGATGAAGATTTAAGAACAATACTACTTAATGCACATATCAATGATCATTTCTTGAGTTTGGCTAGAGAGGTAATTGTTTTATCAATATTAAATGATAACTTATTCTTATTGAAAACATATTTCAAAAAGTATTATCCTTTTATTTCCAGTTGGACATTATGGAGCCCAAAACTCCCGAGGAGGTGTACAAAACGTGGTTGGAGTCAGCTGGTTCTGCTCTGCGCCCATCTCTTCTTGCTGAACACCCTGTCGACTCAGCTAGACAGAACCTTTCTGCCACATTTGTCAATGCTTTTGTTAATGCAGGGTTTGGCAGTGACAAGCTTGTAACCACTGAGGATGGCAATAAATGGATGTACAAGAATAAGGACCATGGTATGAATATACACTGGGATGATAAAATTGCATTAAATTTCTTCCATCCGACAGAACACTTTGTTTAATCAAAAACAAAATCTGTATATAAAGTGTTATAGACAAATTTTTTAAGTAATTTGCAGAAACATTTCCAGAAACATGCAATTATTAATAATAATAATTGCATGTTTCTGGAAATATATTTGGTTTAAAATTTTGCATATTTAAAATGTAACCTAGGTTTTAGGTTGCATTGGTGACATAAATTGTTATAAATTCCCACAGAATTTGTACTTAAATATTAAAAGATGTATATTTGAAAGGACGAGGCGCTCATGATATAAAAACATTTCAGGAATGTTGTCAGCTGCTGCGTCCCTGGGAATGATCCACCTGTGGGATGTGGACGGCGGTCTGACGCCGATCGACAAGTACCTATACACTGCGGACGAACACATTAAAGCAGGCGCGCTGCTGGCGCTAGGACTCGTCAATTGCGGCGTGCGCAACGAGTGCGACCCCGCACTTGCGCTACTCTCCGACTATGTGCTGCACTCTAGCTCAAACCTGAGAATCGGCAGTGTTTTGGGTAACGCATATTAGTTCACACGACACGACATCTCATTAACCTGACTCCAAGTTAAGTAGCTTAAATCTTTTGGGTTGCACATATCAGACAACAGAGAAACTACTAGTACAATGCTTAAATATATTAATGCTTATCTTGGGTAGGGATCGAACTCACGACTCTTGGCGTAGAAAACAGGGACTCTACTGAATACGCCATCGGGCCCGGTACTGCTCTTGACAGTAACTGCTGACAATTGCATCAATAGAATCTTGAATCTTGGTGAAGCAGTCCTGAACAAATGTATTAAAGAATTTTTAATTGTTCAAAATGTTAAATTATTACATTTTTTGTTTCTTTTGTATACTACATTGACCATCCCTACCTGTAAAACTACATGTCAAAAACATAGATATACAGGAGAACAGACAAGTTGATTTGCTTTAAAAAACAACCTAACAAAATTAATTATAAATTACATCTTTATCAAGATCTATTGAATACTCATTTTCAGAGGACATTATACCTTATGTTCTCCTGTAAACCTTCATAGTTGACATGTCCTTTTATATGTAGGAACTGTGGAAATGAATATTATTGTAGTTTTTATTTTGTCATTAAATTGAGATTCGACAAGTAGTAGATCATAAATTAATTGGGATAAATATGTTTTGCATTAATTTAGGACTGGGCATCGCCTACGCGGGCACGCAGCGCGAAGACGTCCTATCGCATTTGTTACCGGTGTTGGGCGACACGACCGCGCCTGCTGAAATATGCGCACTCGCTGCCATTTCTTGCGGGCTCATCGCTGTCGGCTCTTGCAACGCCGACGTGAGTAATATTGCTATTTAATAAGTATTCAATATCCAGGTTTTATTCCCAATGTGGCGTTTTGTACCAATATTATTTATTATAGTCATACATGCTGGCTGTGTACAAAAGTACTTTGGTACTAAAGTCAAAGTTCATCCCAAACGGCAATAATAGAACTTGCAATATTGATCCTGTACTTTTTCATTAGCTTTCTCTCTGTAGGAAATAGCAAGTCTTACTCTATGATACTTTTTACAGATTCCAATAAGAGTATTGCAAGAAGTAAATAAGAAGAAGACAATTGTTACAGTTACTATAAAATCCTTTTAGAAATTCAATTTGAATGTATTGATTGACAGGTAACCTGCGCAATCATCCAACGCCTCATGGATGACAATAAGGACTTACACTCTTCCACCTATGCTAGATTTTTGCACTTGGGTCTCGGCTTGTGTTTCTTAGGTAATATAGCATATCTTTGATTTATTCATCTACTTAAATTTGGATTATAAGTCAAACTAGCCAATAATAAATTGAAAGCTTTATTTCTGTAGAGATGCAAAAGCTGCACTCACCAAGTTCATTTAATCCTTTTTATTATTTTGCAATGATATATGTAACTTTGGATTTTTCATGTTAAAGTAATACTTTCAATATAAAAAAAAATATCTAGCCATCTTCTTGTATATACTTTTAGAAGTACTAAATTATAGGTTGCAAGGAAAAAACTGAGGCCACCATGGCGGCGTTGGAGGTGTTGCCCGAGCCGCAGCAATGGCTGTGTCAAACTACGCTGTCCATGTGCGCGTACGCCGGCACTGGCGACGTGCTGGTCGTGCAGAAGATGCTGCACATCTGCAGCAAGCACTATGAGACTGATGTACGTTGTTCATGGCTTTTGCGATTAAACGAAAATTACCAGTGTAAATGTTGAAAACCTAAACCTATAATTTTTATATTAAGCAACCATCATAGCAGCCGTAGAACATCCACAGCTGAATATATAAAAGGGGAAATTTCGCCCATAACTGCTGCGCTGGGCAAGTGTACATGCAATCGCAAAGCACAGATTCGCTATGGAAATGCTGCCCTCTGTTGATCACCAGCAGTGTAGAATACTTAATAATAACCCAACTGTTTTCGCAATATTACTTTTTATGTGCTGATACCACAGGATGATTAAATTTTTCTTTGTTGTTCGTTTTTTAATTGAAACATATTTTGTAGAACGAACAATCATCCGCTGAAGATACTGCATTCAAGAAACAGGACAAAAAGGATTCCAAGGAGGCATCGAACAGCAGTTCCTCGTCTTCCTCATCTTCAAGCTCGAAAGACGATAAAAACAAAAGTATGTTTTATCTTGGTACCTTGCATATTATTACAATGAACTATATACATATTTGCTACATGACATGAATGTGTAATTATAGAATCTAACTCACAAGGCATGTGTCGTTCCGAAAAAATTAAGATTTTTTTAAATAAATATATTCACGCACTAATATAAATAATGATCTTATCTTGTGCGGTAAAGGTCGTGGGTTCGAACCCCACACTGGACAAATACTTTTATGATGAATATTATTTGTTCTGTATCTGGGTGTTAAATATGGACTTTATTTTAGCTCAATAATAGATTAATATTTTTAACTAAGTGGCAGTTTTACCCGCGTTAATCTGAGTAATACCTACTGTATTCCTCAAATTAACGCGGGTCCTATGTACTCCTTGTAACATCCACTCACATCACATCATCATCACACCGGCCATTGAAAGTCTATTGTTAGATATAAATCTCTCCAAGTACGGAGGTATTATGCCCATAATTGCCGCGCTGGGCAAGTGTATTGGCGATCGCCGAGCGCAGCTATCGCCACGGGGATGCTGCTGCCCATCTCGGCCCTGTGCATTTGAGCTGCACTGTTGCGGATGGATATACTGCCATCTGTCGGTTCTGGTACCTTAGTCGCCTCTATTTTATTCTGCCGGTACCTTACCGCAACATTAAATATCTGCCAGTAATGTTCATCGCATAACTGCCTTGGGTAGGGATCTAACTCACGACCAAGGTAAGGTACACAAGATATGAAGACTACCGAATACATCATTGGGTTCGTCGTATTTAGACTAGCTTACAGTTAATGACATTTAATCGAATGTTTGCAGGCAAATCCTCAAAGGATAGCAAGAGTAAGGAGAAGGAAAAGGAAAAAGAAGCGAACAAGGAACTATCATCAGTGCAAGCAGTGGCGACCCTCGGAGTGGCCGTTATTGCTCTTGCGGAGGAGACCGGCGCTGAGATGTGCACGCGCATCTTCGGGCAGCTGGTCTGTACTAGCTGTAAAAATATTTTGGGACCAGCAGCCATCCGCGGTTGAACCAGCTTAGTTCCCCTTCGCATAAGAATATGGGATAAAATATAGCTTACCTATGTTACTCGCTGATATTGTAACTTTTCATTAGGAATAGAGTATTTTAAAATCAGTCCAGTAGTTTTTGAGTTATATGTACAATATTACAGATGGTTTATAACGTTTATTTTAGGTAGGGAACTCTATTTATTTTTTAAATATAACATACCTTATTTTATTTGGCGAAGATGTAGCTTCCTAAGGATTAGATAATTTTTTCAATAGATCGGTTATTTTTTTGTTAAATCGTAATCTGTTTTTCTTTATAATATTGGTATATGGAAAAGGCGTCACCTGTAGGGAATAGCATTTTTTTTTGTATTTACGTTAAAGGCCTCACGTCACAAAGGCCAAGTCTTTAGATGCTAGTCGACATTCTTAATAACCAAGGATCCTTATTGTCTGCCGAGATCATTCCAATTTCAAAATCATATGGTTTTTATGATATCAGGATGAAATGGAATATTTCTTGGCGATTTATCACTCTTGGGGTTAGTCGAGTGCAGAGTTCGTATTTAAAACGATCTAAAGACGAGCACATAATATCTATTTTTTTTAAAGTGAAAGCTTGGTATTGTATTCCGTAGTTAGGCCCGTATTAACACAACCTTTTATCCAATATCACCAATGTTTAAGTAGCAATCTCAAAAATGTTTCCTAGATAAATACTACAGTCAACACGTACTAAGTCCCGGGTAGATTTGTAAAGCGTACATACAGACGTAAGGAATGCGTGGGGTCGCAGGGCCGGTACGGCGAGCCGGCGGTGCGGCGCGCGGTGCCGCTGGCCATCGCGCTGTGCTCGGTGTCCAACCCGCAGCTCGCCGTCATCGACGTGCTCAACAAGTACTCGCACGACTCCGACAACGACGTCGCCTACAACGCCATCTTCGCTATGGGACTCGTCGGCGCCGGCACCAACAACGCGAGGTCTCTTTCACTTATTTAGTCGATATTAACCACGCGCTTATCTATCTATATAAATAGATATGAATCGTCGAAATGTATGTACAATTGTTAGGACCAATTGTTATGTAAATATAAGAAAATATAGTTTGTATGGAAAAAGTTTTACTTATATACGTATGCTCATAGTAGTTTAGACTAGAGTCCCGCACAATAAAGAGATCGACCGGATAATATTTTTCTATGTACCGGATCCTAACGGTACGAAGTCCAGGCGGCTCGCTAGTCGGTTATTTTAAAAATATAATACGCTGGAATGTGTTACACGAACTGATAGATTAAAATAATCTTGAAAATATGAAATGTTAAATACAGCGGGACATAACGTCAATAACAGTTTGAAAGGAGTTTACACGCTTGGGAACGCGTCAGTTTGCAAGATAGATCCAAGCATGGCGGACACCGAACATGTGACGGCTATTGCATTTGGTTTATCGTACTTTTATTTAAAATGCAAGCAAGTGAAACAAAAAGAAAGATAAACTCGACGACAACTAAGGTGGTGGATGAAATCTGCTTGTTTCTTCTTATCTTTGTGATTTGTATCTTTCGGATTATGGATGCAGGATTCCATCTGGTAATGCTCGAGGAAGGAAAGACACTCGTCATTCGACCTGCTACTCATTTTTTATTTTGTCCGTACAAGCGTGTACTCGCCGCGAGAACACACACTGAACGCAGACCAACGTGTAAATGCGTAGCAAGCGCTTGCCGCAAACTCCCTTTGAGCTGCGTCAAAAAACCGACACTCGACTCTTTTTACACGCTTGTGATTGTTGGGGCTTGCCAAGGCTTGGCAAGCGTGTATACGTACCATTAAAAAACACCAGACACCTTGTAGTTTTTGAATTAATTTGTAACAAACGTTCATTTTAGGTAGGGATTTCAATTTCTTTTTTTAGAGCTAATATAGCATATGTTACTTCGGAAGAATGTTGTTTTCTATTATTGAAAGAATCACTGAAATCGGGGCTGTAGTTTTTAAACTTATTCCTTACAAACAAATACAAATCTTTTCTCTTAATAATATTAGTATATAGAAGAAATATACCTCAAAATTCGTTTGGCGGACAAAACGAAGCGGTTCGTAAAGAGCTTTGTTATTGTGCAGGCTGGCGACGATGCTGCGCGCGCTGGCCCTGTACCACGGCAAGTCGCCGGTGCACCTGTTCATGGTGCGGCTGGCGCAGGGCCTATGCCACGCCGGCAAGGGCACGGTGACACTGTGTCCGGCGCACGCCGACCGCCGCCTGCTCAACCAGCCCGCGCTGGCCGGCCTACTCGTCGTGCTCACGGCCTTCCTCGACTGCAAGAACAGTGAGTACCGCACTATCGTCGACGTGATTGAAAGTCTGCTTATCCCGAACGATTTTCCGAGTTTCTCCAAAAGAAATATTTTCGTTTGTTAAACATACCGTTGTCTGATAAAAAATATTTTTCTATTCTGCACATAGGCAGAATAGAAAAATATTTTTTTATCAGATGATTCCGTTTTATTGGGACTTTCTTCGTTTGCATTCATTCGTATAATTCTTAAGTTATAAAAACTTAAAAATGCAGTAAAATTGTTGATTTTTCAATTCTCACTAATTTAGCGTCAGCGACGGTAAGGGTTCCATTAACCCTAACATCTAGATGTTAATGGAACCTGTATACCTACCAGTCTTTATTGCAAGTTCTGGTGACTCGCGCAATGAACTTCTGTAAATTAAATTTTAAGAGCCATCTGGTGGCAGCAGACTAGTTTTAAAGTATGCCACTAAATAACCCTATGTGTCCAAATTGCTCTTATAACCCTAAAGGTTCATCAGGGTCCTTTTGAGTTATTAGTTTTAATCAGTAAATCTATATATATAGAAAATCGATGGTTTAGTTCACGATTGTAAAATGCCTTTGATAGGCCTATTTAAATAAGATACTTTGAGTTTTGATGGTCGCACACAACAACGGCAATCATTTTCACTATTCTGACTAAAATTCCCATTAAAAAATCTAAATAAAGAGATAAAAATCCTTTTTGTTTTCAGTTATCCTCGGCAAGTCTCACTACCTGCTATACGTGTTAGCAACCTCGATGCAGCCCCGTTGGCTCGTCACTCTCGACGAGAACCTCCAGCCCCTCAACGTGAGCGTGCGTGTTGGACAGGTAACATTATATACTTTATGTACAACCTTTTTAATTTGAGCTAAGTTTTAAATACAGAAAATTGTAAAAAAAATATTTGGAACAATAATATACAACCAGCATTGTGAAGCATTTACCAAAACTTCTTCATATCAGCAGTTAGGCGTCCAATGTTGCATATAGGTCTCCAAGATTATTCTTTTTTACTTGATTGCACAGTTTAACAGATTACACAAATTAGAACTCTTTTCAAGAGTAACTATTGCATGGGATTGATCCCACAACTCGTCGTGCAGTACCATTAACGCCAGGACAACCACAACGCCAGTGCATTACATTTTTATTGAGGGAATCAATAGTAATGAGTATTTTCTCCATATATCAATCTTGCTAAACCTTATAAGTACTAAAATAAGAAGTAAGCTATATTTAAAAAAAATATTCAGGACCTATTTCAACGTTTTTTTCCATAGGCGGTAGACGTTATTGGCAAGGCGGGTACTCCCAAGACCATCGCCGGGTCGCACACGCATACCACGCCTGTGCTGCTGTCATTCGGCGAGCGCGCGGAACTGGCCACGGATGAGTACCTGCCGCTGTCGCCTGTCATGGAAGGGTTCGTCATACTTAAGAAGAACGAAGACAGCGTAATGGCGTCGGTGCAGTAGGATCCTGTATTTTAGATTAACCTTTGCTAACTAATTATATTAATTCCTCGATTTATTATAAATACACATTAATAATATTGTAAAAATATTGTATTTTTTTAAATTATATTACCTACAGACTTCATTAGTTACCACACAGCTTGCCTTTCGGATTCTTGAAAGTAATAATAATATAGTATAATAATAATAACTTTATTTAACAACAAAAGGAAACTTAAACTAAAATACATTTTGATACTTAGGTAAACTAGGTCTATCCTGTTCTTATCGGCACCTTTGTTATTCTTTAGAGTGCTTTTATAGGACGCTGTTGACCATTAACAAGTATGTAACGAAAATGGGCTGTGCACGAGAGAGATCACAAGATCATGTTTGTTAATTGGTAGCTTAGTTTGTAGACCATCATGGAGACCAGATCCTTCAGGGCCTATTTATTTTGTTTTAGTAGTTAGATTCCCATTTTGAATCGATAATTGATTGATAATGATTTTTTTAAGATTATAAAATATATGTATAATTTTCATACGAACTTGTTGTTGCTCCCAACAAAAAGTGCAGTATTTGGACTTTATTAGATTTATAGCTAAAAGCTCAGCTAAGCTGGATCTTAGGTAATATATTTATACTAAAAACATTATAATGAACTATTTTCATAATATTTTTTAGGCACATGGGACTACTGTAACTGAACTTTTTAGTCAGGTGCCATTTAGTTATGTATTAAGATTATCTTAATTTAAACAGTCCAAACAATATTGGTATTAAAAAACATTGAAAAAGTTATAAAAACATATGTCATAAGTAACAGAAAATCTATTCATTTAATAGTATTTTAAACTACACTAAAGATTCAAAGATTTTTGTTTTTTATTCTTTTACATTTGATTTCTGATCAGTTTCTTCATCACTGCTGTTATCTGATTGGGATGAAGTTTCTTTATCATTTCCTGAAGTAGGTTTTAACTTTTTCAATTTGTTATTCCTCTTTCTTTTTAATCTTTTTGCTCTTTTCTTAGCCGTTTTTAGTTCTGCATGCCGTTTGTTTTCTTCTATCTTTTGGTGATATTCATCATCAAGTTTTTCCTATAAATACAAAGTAATGAATCATTTAACAATATCAAGAAAGAACTTCGTAATTTATGAAAAATAATATTAATAATATTCTGTTGTGCCATTTCAAATATAATATGTATTTGAAATGAAACCATATCTAACTGTAACACAGTTTATACTAATACAGCTGCTGTCATTTTAGCCTGTCAGTGTGGTCTATTGTTCTTCATATTTATTTTAGTAATTAGGTTAAGAATTCTTGTAATTTTTGGAGTAGATAAATAAATAATAATTATTATATATGCCAAGGTATAAAAACAACGCAACTAAATAAAAAAATAGCACCACCAACATTTCACATTCAATTATATAATTAATAAATGTTTTAATTTGTAACTATTTTATAATCATTGTTTACTGTGGTATATTTAATGACATGAATTCCACTTTCAAACCCACTCTTAAGACATAATTCCACAATTTAGAGATTGTAAATGCTTGTTTGAAAATAACAAACAATGGTTTTGGGAATAGGGTACACTGAACTATATGTTCTCTAACAAAGATCTGTAAATTATTAAATTATTGTATAGACTTCACAACATTTTTCAGTTATTTTATATTGATTACTTAACTTATTTTGCAAGAGATGGTAATTTTTTTATTTATTTAACCTTATTGCACAAAATGTTACAAAATGTACAAATGACGGACTTAATGCCAGATGGCATTATCTCCCAGTCAACCATTACACAAAACAGAAAAAAATATATATATAGTGGTGCAGGCAATATATATACAAAATAAATAAGTGGCATACATATTTGTATAAATAAACGCAATAAATGCAAATGATATATAAAATATATATACATAAAATAACACACATCAGAAATAGGGTTATAAAGTTAGAGAAGCAGCATCACTAAATAAAGTACGGAGACAGCGTTTCAGGATAAATTTGTTTGGGGATTGTTTAATATTCAACGGAAGCTCGTTCCAGAGTCGTATAGCTGTCACTGTAAAAGAGTTTGTCAAAAAACTAGCGATGAGAAGGAGTTAAGAGCGAGAGTGTATTAGAATAACGGAGATTACGTTCGTGAGAAGTTCGGAAGATAGGAATTGGAATGTGTCCTTTAAGTAAATTGGTGCATACAGATCAAAAAGTATTGAAAATAGTATGGTTAGAACTCGAATTTTGCGACTTTCTCGAATAGGAAGCCAGCCGAGAAGAGAATGGTAATGGGAAATATGATCGTATTTATGCAAACCGAAAATGAAACGAATATAACGGTATACGGATACTTTTATCATATTTGGTCACTTACTTTCTCACTCTTCTCTTGAATAAATTTCTGCCTAGCATACTCTTTTCTTCTTAGATGTCGATAAACGTGAAACTCTCCTGAACCCGCTCCAGCACTAGATCCCATAACATTACGCACAAAATCTGGAGGTGGTGCTAATGATTTATGCTTTGGAGGATCTGGTATTACCACAGGTTTGTCCTAAAAAATAATTTGTTTAGTCTTTAGCTTTTAATTTTATAACACGTATGGCACTAATATCATATCTATCTAATGAATATCAAATATTACTTACTGGATTTTTCATGAGTTTTTCAAGTTTTAGTCTTTGTAAGTCTGTAGCATTTTTTATGACAATTGGCTTCTTTTCTTCAGATTTTGTTTCTTTGTTACTCATTTTTAAATCAACTAATTAATTATTAACTAAGTCATCTAAAAATTCGAGCAAATATTAACATTTAAAGAGATAATAAATCGATATTGTTTCCTCTCAGTGATAATGTCATTCATTATGTTAACTAGGGATATTCACTAAACATCGATGTATTGAATCCATTCGATGTTTACCGTTCGATACATCGGATTGATACGATGTTTTGACAAATGTTTTTCTATTCGATGTTTCGATGGTTTTATTAAAAACATCGAATCGGTTAAGGAATTGTTACATGGTTTAAACAAAGTAACATTGCAAGCAATGACTTAAGAAAAGCCACCGCTAAATAAACAAAATTGATTAAAGAAGTTTCAACAAGGTGGAACAGCACTTATTATATGCTTGAGAGGTTTTTAGAATTACACATTGTCGTAAACGATATAATTATCCGCCATAAAAATGCACCAGCAATGGTCAATGCGTCAGAATTGTCAATTCTCTCTTCAGTATTACAAGTCTTGCGACCGCTCGAAGCTGCTACGAGAGAAGTATCCGGCGACATGTACTGCACTAGCAGCAAAGTAATTCCTTTAATCCATTGCTTAGTTTTAAAAATTCAAGCTCTCAGATTGGTAGATTCACTCGCCAATGAGTTGAAATCGATTGTGCTTATGGCTTAAAGAAATAGAAAAAAGAATGGGTGCTATAGAGCGAGTTACTCCACTTGCCATAGCCACTGTACTGCATCCACGGTTAAAAAAAATGCATTTTAGGGACGCACTAGCTTTCTCTACAGCAGTCGCAAAAATCAAGGCCTTCATGAAAAATAATACACAAACGTTGGAAATGTCGGAATCTGATTCAGATCAATCGGAAAAATTAGAAGATAGTTTTTCTTTATGGGAAGTCATATCATCATAAATTAGTAAACAAGAGCTGGAAAGCAACGCAATCTGAAGATGCGATTTCTGATGAGTTATCCATTTATTTGAGAAGTCCTGTAGGACGATTGAATGAAAATCCTCTGGAAATCTGTAACGATCTCAAAATTCAGTTTCCTAAACTATATAAAATTGCTTTCAAATACTTGACTATTGTTGGGACTTCGGTCCCATCCGAACGGTTATTTTCGAAGGCTGGCCAAATAGTAAATCAGCAAAGGAATAGACTGAAGAGTAAACGTTTGAGTAAACTTTTATTTCTACAAAGTTTGCCTAAACAGCATTGGTTTTAAAGCAGATCACAAAAATAAAAGTATTGATTTAGACTTTAGTATTTTTTGTCTCATTTTGTAATATCTGATGTCGTAATAAAATATTTCTAATGTTTTTTTGTTTTACTTATATTGTCTCCCTTACAATAACTACTAAACCCGAAAAAAAAACATAAAAGTATTCGATGTTGAAAAAACATCGATGTTTTCAAGCGATGTATCGAAAAACATCGATGCAGGGTTATGATGTTATACGTCGATTAAAAACATCGATATATTTTTTAAATGAATACCCTAATGTAAACTGTTAAGTTTAGGAACGAAGTCTTATTTTGAATTAATTAAAAATAATTCTTTTGAATTTTTTATTATTTAATATTTGTAAATATATTAATGCAATTATAAATTTAAGATTGTTGAAGTTGAAGAAGAGATTATTATTAAGGTATTTTTTTAAAAACATGATACTAGAGATTGATTCACTATAAGTTTATAAATGAGGCAAGACTATATATAACAGATAACAAGTAACTCTATTTCGAACTCAATTTCTCGCGTTTATAAATTAATATGTAAATATTCGTTAATATTAATCAAATCAGTTTTAATATGTATACAGTTGTAATATAAACTGATATTTAAAAACTGTAGTAGTTTTTGCAATAAAAGCTGTAATTCGGAAAACTGCTATCAAATCGGTTTATTTAGCGATTATCGATTTAGAATTATATTATGTGTATTGTGCAGCAACAGCCCTAGTTTCACCTTGTCGAGGTCAAAGTTATCTTTGAGAAGCATTTTTGCAAGCAAAAGGGACAAGGGTTTAACAAACACCTTTTAATTATTAACTTCCTTCGGTAAGTTACAGTTTATTTTCTTGCATATATATTCATGATTTTATTAATGTATTCTTTATGTAATACATGTCATCAAATTACTGACAGTGTCCGAAAAAGATTTGTAACCATCCATATTATTTTAATACCTTTAATCAGATTCTAATTAGTTAATTAGGCCAAATAATATATAATATTATTTAATTTGGGTGGCTTTGTGTGTCAATACATGTACATACGGAAACCGGTGGCAACCTTAAGTGACCTTGCCGGCGTTAACATCATTGCAGTTTTGACCATAGCTTGCAATTATATGATCATCATTTGCAGGATTGTCTCATCATTACCCATCAAGATGCCTATCAAGTCTATCAAAGCCCGTCAAATCTTCGACTCTCGCGGTAACCCTACCGTAGAGGTTGACTTGGTAAGTAGATTAACGTATATATTTACAGATATACTGTGAAAGAAAGTAACTAATGTCTAAATAATATTCTAAAATTTATTTTTATTTGTTTAGGTAACAGAAATCGGCCTTTTCCGCGCTGCTGTGCCATCTGGTGCTTCCACTGGTGTGCATGAAGCCTTAGAGCTCAGAGACAATGTAAAGGGTGAATACCATGGCAAAGGAGTGCTTACTGCCATCAAGAACATTAATGAACTAATTGTCCCTGAGCTACTGAAAGCAAATATTGAAGTTACTGAGCAGAAAGAAGTGAGTTATATTTCATATATTATTGTCAAATGTGTATTAAATTCTGTACCAACAGTAAGAATGAAAACATAATTTAATTTTATTTTCTACAGATTGATCAACTTATGATTAAACTTGATGGCACAGAAAACAAGTCCAAACTTGGAGCAAATGCCATCCTTGGTGTGTCCTTGGCTATTGCCAAGGCCGGTGCTGCTAAGAAGGGTGTACCCCTGTACAAGCACTTGGCTGATTTGGCAGGCAACAGCAATATTGTCCTTCCTGTGCCTGCTTTTAATGTCATTAATGGTGGATCCCATGCTGGCAACAAACTTGCTATGCAGGAGTTCATGATTTTACCGACAGGTATGAATCATATATTCTATCGTATGACTCATATATTGAATCATATATACATCTTATTCTTTTAAACTCTGTCTTGATGCCAGTTGATAAACTACTATGTCTATCGCCCTGTATTGCCTGTTATCAATTTGCCATTCAGACTTATTTGTCTTTCTTCATAAGCATTCAAAAGTACATAATATTTGAAATGTTCCATAATACAGCTATAAAGTGCATTTATATATGTTTAATCTTCATTGAATTGGTAATCCAAACTAGCTTAATCTTCATTAAATTTGTAATATAAACATGCTAAATTTTCATGATATTAGTAATCCAAATATGGTACTTAATAATGCCTTGTCCATTTTACTAGGTGCTTCATCATTCAGTGAAGCTATGCGCATGGGCTCAGAGGTTTACCACCACTTGAAGAAGATCATTAAGGAGAAGTTTGGCCTTGATTCTACAGCTGTGGGTGATGAGGGTGGCTTCGCTCCTAACATCCAGAACAACAAAGATGCCCTTTACCTTATTCAGGACGCCATTCAACAGGCTGGTTATACTGGCAAGGTTGTTGTTTAATTATTTAATAAAGATTTAATTTAGTAAGAAGTATATAAAACAGGTAGTAAAACTTTTCATTTTACTTATGTTTATGAACACTAATATTTAATTTTTGATTTTTAGATTGAAATTGGTATGGATGTTGCTGCTTCTGAGTTTTTCAAGAATGGAACTTATGACTTGGACTTCAAGAACCCAAAATCCAACCCAGCCGACTATTTGTCATCTGATAAACTTGCTGAAGTATACCTAGATTTCTGCAAAGACTTCCCCATGGTCTCAATTGAAGATCCCTTCGATCAGGACGACTGGTCTGCTTGGGCCAGTCTTACATCTCGCACACCTATTCAGATTGTTGGTGATGATCTTACAGTAAGTAAATGAGATGACAGTTTTGTATTTTTAATCTATCTTTCTATTATATAAAAATGAATCCCTATTTCCCGTGGTCACGCCATCACACGTCAACGGGTGGACTGATTTCCATTTCCAATTTATTTTTTGTTGTGTTATTTGTATTTTTTTGGTCAGGATTTGACCGGATGACAGGATTTGGACATTTCTTATGAAAGAAAAAGTTCAAGAAATGTCAATGTTACATTAAAAAAGTTTATATTGTCCAAAACTATTTATATGCACATAAGAAAAAAACTTAGAATTATTATTGTTTTAATAATATTATGATGATGAAAAAAAACTGTATTTATTATTCTAGACTAGTGAAGACAGGACAACGCCTAGTAGTCGGGTATTCGTTTACAAATATTTAAAATTGCTATGAAACTTTTCAGGTCACAAACCCGAAGCGTATTTCTACAGCGGTTGAAAAGAAAGCTTGCAATTGCCTACTTTTGAAGGTTAACCAAATCGGAAGTGTAACAGAATCGATTGACGCTCACTTGCTGGCCAAGAAAAATGGCTGGGGCACCATGGTCTCCCACAGGTGGGTTGAGTTAACCATACAGTGTTAAGTGTAATTTTAATTTTTTTGTATATTCGACATGATTTATTTTAGGTCTGGCGAGACTGAAGACACCTTTATTGCAGACTTGGTAGTTGGTTTGTCCACTGGACAAATCAAAACTGGTGCGCCATGCCGCTCCGAGCGTCTTGCCAAGTATAACCAGATTCTGCGTATAGAGGAGGAACTGGGTGCAGGTGCCAAGTATGCTGGCAAGAATTTCCGCAACCCTGTCTAAATAAAACTATTAAGAGCATTTCCTTATATTAATTTTTGGCTTATGAATGATATGGTTGTTTTTATAATTGGATATAGTGAGACAATATTGCTCTATTACCATTTTTTTTAAATTATATTCTCTTACAAAACTTTCGGATTTTATAGTGTAAAATCAGATAGTTTCATAAGCAGTTTTACCACTATTGGTAAGTAGATATAAGCACAATATGTGTAGTGTGTTAGACATTAATTATTAATATTTTTATTGATGTCTGTAGAAAATAACGTCGATTGTTTAGTAATTTATTTATTATAAACTTAGCTTTTACCTTAAATTTATTAATCACTAGAGATTGTAATGAATGTTCAACCATTGAGAATCTGGAATAAATGTTATTCGACAAATGTTTTGTTACTTGCAGCGTATAACTGTTTCACCAGCATAGTTACCTCCTGGAGAATAATATATAATAAAAATTTTCTTATAACATAAGCTTAATTAATAAACGACACGTTAGAGTAGATTCAGCCATTACTGAGTTAAGCGACAACAATTTAAAAATATATAAGCTGTAATTTGGAATTACAATTCTATTTATATGTTGAGATACATTCGGTCGTGGTGACCGCCAGATTACAATAGTCCTCCTCTCCTCATTGTCTTAGGTGCGTAAAAACTACGTACTACGTACGATTTGCGAGTCATCGCTAAATCGCCAAAAAGGAAATTTCTGCAGAGTCAGGTGTTGACACTAGAGTCACTGCCTCATCAGTTGTTTTCTTTTTGGACGTTGCTGGTTTACACTGTCATGTCGTCAGTTCCTCTTACATCTGCTTATGGAGCAGTCGTTTGAAAAATCTTGCTGAATGGCCGGTATGCGCTACCTATGTGGGAGGAGATATCGTGGGAGTCACACTCGTTGGTGAGTGAGCTGAACAGCTGTAAGCCTAGCTAGTGTCGTCATCAGCTGTTTTTTTTTTGGTAGGACCTAATGCTGGCCTATTAAGACATCAATTCCAGGGCTATCGGAGATCGAAAAGAGGCCGCTTAATGAGCGACCCCGTCTGATTGCACCTGCGGCCTTGGCCGCGCTTAGCAGTATTTATGTTGGTCCCCCGTGGGTGCCTCTGAGGTTCGGATGACCATCGTGGAGGACAGTCAAATTCTAAATACAAAGTGCAACTTTTAATAATCAAATATGTACAAAGTTACAATAAATTAAGTACACAAAGCAACAAATAAACCTATACAAATCTTGTCTTTGTGTACATACAGCAACAGATCAATCTAAAAAAGTCGGTTTCGAAATCGACATTAATCTTAAAATACAATTGAATTCAAATATTACTGAAATTTTGACAGATTAGTATTAAGTAGCTTTGTTTACCTATACTAAGCGGTAACTACTTAGGCCTGTTTTTGCCAACAGTAGGACAACGTAAATTTCCTACATTTCTATAATTTGCCGCTCATATATCATTTAGACTAGACAACGAAAATTCCAGGCCGCAATAAAAAAAGTTATCAACTGTCAGTGTCAAATTAAAAGTAGTTTTTGGTCGTCAATTTCAATAAAATAAAACAGTTTTCCACATTATAATCATGGTTCGAGCTACAGCAGTTCTCGCTCGAATCCCCGTTATAAAGTTTAGGAAAGGCGGATTTGGGGGACCTGCCGGCACGCCAACATCGGCTCCGGCAGCTTCTGCATCTGCGCCCGCACAAGTATGCCGTGTTACATAAAAAACAACACCTTGTGATCAACTTATAGCAATAGAATCTAGATATCCTTAAGTAAATTGCTATGTTAGAATATCATGTATAAGAACTAAACGAATATATAATATATATGTATACGAAATATGTGTCAGTAAAGTGAAAAGGCTTATTCTCGAATTTACTTATAAAAAATTACAGTTCTCCATTCAGTCATTATAGGTCATTGAAGAACTGTAACTCCAATGACCTATAATGACGGATTAACTATAGGCAATACTTTATATCTAATCTTTTGGAGATAGTCAGTAGGTACATACATAAGGATTTTTGGTGCTGGTTTGGTAAAATAATAAATATATTTAATAAACCAGTTGTATACTATAATAGGTGTAATTTAACTTAAATTATATAGGTACTTGAACTTGTAAACTTATTATACACCACTACTTTAAACTTCAAAACAATATCTATTGTCTCATAAATAATGTATTTTATATTTATTCCACAGCCACATGTGCAGCAGAGTCAGCCCGCTGCAGCAATGAGCACTGGCACCATTTCAGATATTGACCTTCCACTCCGTTATCAAAGGCAACCACTTTCACAGGAAGAAATTGATATAATCAATGGTGGTGGAATAGTGTAGTGCAATAAGTTAACATTTGTAGATACCTACTGATTTAAACAAGTAGATTTTTTAAATAATCCTGCAGTATTTTTTTAGTTCTAGATTTTAAAACTGCATTTAGGCAACATTTTCAATAATCTTTGTTTGAAAATCCTGCTACAATTAAATTACCTAAAGTAATATTAAAGTCCAGTTTTAAAAGGATTATCTGTTGAAATTTTTAGTATTGTAGGTAAATCTTATATAAAATAAGTTTATTTGTGATTATTGCAGAAAAATCCTTCAAAAATAAGTGAACCCATTCCTCCAAGAGCATTGGCTGTCATTAGAATACCTCAAGGTGTTCTTGTTGAAACAGCCCAGAGAAAGAAACAAGTAATGTGTTTGAATATAGTATTACAGAAAAAAGAAAAGGATTTGTAGCATGTATCAGAAAATGCAAATGAAAGACTCATTTATTTTGTTTAATTTTATTTCCAATATATAATTCATTGTTACCTAAGCTTATATTGCTTTATTTTCAATATTTATCTATTTAGGTATATAATCAATGTACAAGATATACAAAACATATAAAAGAGAGATTACAAGGAGCAGTCTAATAATACCTAACATTGAGCTTTTCGCTCTGGATGGCCCACACCTGTGCAGCCGGCCCATCATAAGCGCCATCACTGTTATTGTCAAACTTTATTAAACCAAACTTGGCAAAATTTTTCTTCCAAACAAGTGTTTGTGGCAGTGTGAGTAATGCCTCAATTATGGCATGTTTTATTTTATCTAGAACAATATTAATTACAAATTAGACAATGCAATCAAATAGAAGTTTTTAAGTTGAAAAAATCACATGAGTATTTATTACATACTCAGTATATGCATACCCATGTATTTTGGAAGTTACAGTTTTTCAGATCTTCATGAATGATGCATTGATTCTAAATTTTATATAGTAAAAGATCACTGGTTTGAAAAATTTTGGATAGATATTGTCTTTGCACAAGGGATTTCAGTTTTAAATTTGATATATTGCAGTTCATTATCAGTTGAGTAATAATAATACACATTTGTAAATACAAATTACTTATGTATATATTACAAATATGTTGTGTGTTGTTTATACATATATCAAACAACAGATCAAACTACTTAAATGTTTAGGAGATTGTATTACGCATACTTAAAGATTAACGTCAATTGCGAAATTTTAACAGAATAGTAAACTGATGCTGTGAGTGCATAAAATCGAAAGTTGAAAATGTTTAATGTACGAGAGAGAATGTTTTCGCGTTCTTGACATGCGTTGGCCAAGGGGCTTATTTACTTTAATTCGTAATATACCTTTATTTACTCAATTGAATAGTTAAAACAATTGAGCTGAGTGCATTTCAAATTGTTATAATTTTGTAGAGCAAGTAGCCCTACAAAATGATAACAATTACAATGTCCCACTACGTGGACATGCTATTACTATATTATCTCCACAAAACTAATTACCTATTAGTCTAGTGTAAACTGGACTCGCCTTTCTTTTTTACGGGCATGATAAGTGTAGAGAGTATTAATCTAACCATAACCTATTGAGGGGGCTCGCTTTTAGAGAATGGTTTTATTAAAACTTACCATCTAATTTTGTGTTAACAATTATTGGATACGGGGGAAGTCGACCCAAACTTTCCAGTAAAATAATATCCTTGCCACCATCTTGCATGTACTTTTTAGTATATAAAAGTGTTGTAGAATCCACTGCAGCCCACTCTGCTTGTTTTGATAAAACCATTTGAGCAGATGCTAAATGGGAGCCAGATTCTGAAATAAAAGAAAATAAAATCATAAATTTCAGTAGTTTTCATAGAAATGGTAAATAACAAGGACATACTTAGTAAGGATCCGAAGAATGAAGCATTTTCGCCCTTTTCTTTTAAAGTTTTTAGTACTATTTTGCTACTGCTCAATGATTCTTCGTCACTGTAAGCGAATGTACACCCGCGAAGATCCAACAAAGTATTTACATTGTGTGCTCTATAACAAAGCAAAATATTGAATTACCTTATAATTAGGTACTCTAATGATGCCCAATAATACAATATCTTAAAGAAAATAAGTGTAGAATAATAGAAGGCACAGTTTCTTATCAGGAGCCACTGACATGACTGATAACAATATATTTATCTACTCATTTCGTTTTGTGATTGAGAACTTAACATATAAATAATAAAAAAGTAAATGTTTTCGTCCCTCTGAAGTTTATACACAACCTTAACAAATAAACACTTTTAGGGATGTTACATATAGGTGGATTGGTTTTCGATGCCTATGAATTTTGATACATACTTTTTATCGCTGTGGATTATTACGTCAGAGAAGTACCCCGGCTTATTTTCTACATTCATCTGGTGGGCGAAAACTGGCGTCACAGGTAATAGTTCCACTGCTTTATTGCCGCTCTCTCTAAGCCGCATGTACGAAGCTGCCGTCATAAACGCTAAATTTCCAACATTGAAAAATAAAGGATTTCATTAAATTCTGCAATCTATCAAAATCAAAATATGACATGTAATGTATACCTACAGTTTTCTCTGCCACAAATTGTATCCAATTAAATACAGCCGAAATGATAGACAGATATGTCCCCTTTTTATAATGCAAACCATAGAAACAAAATTTTTGATAAGGTATAAGGTGAGCCTTAGTCATTATGCCTAACAAATATACTTATCAGCAATTGTTGGATAAGGAAACAATATTTAAAGTAAAAATAAACACATTTAATTAACGTACCCAAATCAACTTTACCGGTGCTAAAGGGGTCCGGGCGATCCTTGAATGGCCCGGGTGTACGGCTTTCATATTGCAAGGTGGTATAGCAACCTAATGCCTCTTCCAGCAATTCTAGAATTAACTCATATAGTTGCACGGGATGTGTTGGACACATGTATGTAATAACACGAATTTCTTTTGTATTAGACATTTTAAATAAGTATTGAATATTGTTTAGCCACTAATTCCACTACACAACGCGGTGCATGCAATAGCAATGAGGATAAACTATCTGTTTGTATGTTTATACAAACAATAATGACTTTTATCGAAGCCGGGCGCTGCACGCCTTAGGCACGAACTATCCGGTTATGTTCAACCTATCGCCTCACGTCAGGTACACGCCTCAAGCGCGTGCTCTTTCTCCATCTACTTGATCTAAAGATGTAAATATATCTACTAAGGTATTATAGGTTTTTAATTAGGTAGTATCATCACTCGATGTACGTTTTTATTGTTTTCGCAAAATATACCCGTAATTAATCAGCTATTTATGACTTTAAGTGCTATATGGTTATTAGGATATAACTAAGGTAGTAAGAATTAACATTTTCAGCTGCCTTAGTAGCAAGTTGTGTTGATTTCATGAGATAATCCTATTACCTACCAATTAAATAGGTATGTTACTTGCTATAACCAACGAAACACAAACTTATGACAAAATCTTTAAATTATGTTAATAATATTGTAAGGGCGATAGGTACGATACTGGAACACGAGCACGCGTTAAAGCCGCCGCTGCGTCATACAATATTATTGGTGTCATCTTCAGAAATAGGTATATGATAGTGTATAAAAAAGTTTTATCTACATTAAATGCCCAATAACCGACTAACTAATATATTTAATGAGATAAGACTAACATTATACTGGTCAAACTAACTGCAAAAGGTACCCACAATGAAATGTTATTGCTACGGGTTAGTTTGTATTTTGAAAGAATTTTTATTTTTTCGGACTTTTTAAAGATACAAAATACCGGATTACAAAATTTTTATATATCACAGCAAATATAAACGCCTAATTAGTTTACTCTTTTTTTTCGTAAATGAAACCCACCTTGAAGAGCTAGAGAAGGCTACAAATTGACGTATTTAAACATACAAAGCAACGAACTATACAAATCTTGTATGATAGGCCACAGATCAACCTGACCAAATCTGTCAAATTTTTACAGTCAATTTTGAAATCAATATCCAGCTGTTATAGATTAATATCGATTGCGAAGTTTTGACATATTTGGGTAGGTTAATCTGTTGCTGTGTGTACCTACACCTAAAATTTTCAAAGTAAATAATACTGTTATTATCAATATACAACCTTTGCATACATATATAGTTTGAGGTGTAAGTACCAAACTACAAAAACACACTTGTGTGTTAAACACTTTAGAAAGTTAGGACAAAATAATAAACAAATAGCTGGAACCGTAATGGATTTTCTGTAGAATGTCGTGGAATGCACAGGCATTTAGGATGCCTGTTGCCTGTCTTATGCTCTCTGAAAAACGATTTTTAAGGTAAGAAGAAGAGGAGGCATAAAAGAGTAACTTTTAGAGAAAAGAAATATGTTGACTCCCAATTCCTATTTTTAAATCTGGTAGTACATCGGACCCCACAAATTTCAGCCCGATTTTTGTGCTACTAATATTCAGTAAAATTATTCTGCAACTACTACTAAAACATTTTTATAATTTTTTGCACGATAAACAATGTGGTTTACTAGGGGTCGCTCGAAAACTGATACCGGCGCTGATAAAAATATTTTTGATGTTTGGGAGGATTTGCATGATGCTTTAGGTATTTTCTGCGATTTGTCTAAGGCATTGGACACTATGTACCTACCATGAAACATTGTTCAGAAAATTACACCATTATGGCCTAAAAGGATCCAGCTTTTGTTTGCTAGAATCTTATCTCAAAGATAGAGTACAGAAGGTGGATATGAATGGGTAACGTTTCCCTGGGTTAGTGGTTACAATGGGTGTACCACAAGGCTCAGGTAATTCATTTATATAAATTAGGACCATTCCAAGCGCGGATCCACCGTTGTGGGCACGATGGGCATGCCCACAACCTTAATAGACTTGTGACATCACACTTTTACGGTCTATTGAGATCAATAGGCTGATGACAATAAACGATGTGCCCTTAAATATGATAATAAACTTTATTTAAAAATGTGCCTCAATGGCACAGGAAAGATTACACAAGTCAACACGAATTTTGAGTCTGAGTTCTGTACCTCTGATTTTGATTACTTATGCCTAAATAATTAAAGAAAAAAAAATTTTATCTAATAAAGTTTGCTTTTGTAGTTACTAAAACGAAATTTTAATTTTTATGAAAAAGCTCTATTTCTTAATTTCAATTATATGTAAAAGGAAAACAGTTTTGAATTCACATATTTTTATTGACTTTAATTATACAAGACGGCATAAATAGACCCACAAATACAAAAAAGAATACAAAAAAGACTTTAAAAATGAACAAATTTGGTATTTCTTCTGTGTAAGTTGGGACTTTTTCGTATGAGCCCCCAAATGTAGTCACCCATCATATTTTCATTATATTGTCCTTGATAACGCTTTTCGAAGTTCATTATATCCTGGTGGAAACGTTCCCCTTGCTCTTCTGAATATGCACCTAAGTTGTCTTTAAATCTATCCAAATGAGCATGTAGCATGTGGACTTTCAAAGACATTCTGCAACCCATAACTTTGAAGTTGTGAAGCATATCAGTAATAAGCTCCGTGTAATTTTCTGCCTTTCTATTGCCAAGAAAGCCATGAATCACTGCTTTAAGGCTGAGCCACGCTTGTTTTTCGTGCGTACTGAGGAGCTGTAGGAATTGTTCACTGGCGATTATTTTCTTTATTTGTGGACCGATGAAAATACCAGCTTTAATTTTAGCCTCTGACAATTTCGGGAAAAATGATTTTAAATATTGAAAGGCCTCAGAGTCTTGACGCAGAGCCTTTACGAACTGCTTGATCAGACCTAATTTAATGTGCAATGGAGGCATTAAAATATGATCGGGCTTCACGATTGGTTCATTTTTGACATTATGTTGTCCTATTTGAAACTCGCTCCGTTGTGTCCATGAGTGCTGCTGGTAGTGAAGTGCATCGGCTCTACTATCCCATAAGCAAATGTAACACGGATATTTAGTGTACCCGCCTTGCATTCCCATCAGAAATCCAACTATTTTAAAATCCCCTATCACTGGCCAGGCGTACTCTTCATATTTTAAAACTTGAAGCACCATTTTAACGCTCTCGTAATTTTCTTTTAGCATTACAGAATGAGCAAGGGGAAGAGATGGAAATATATTTCCATTATGTAGAAGAATTGCCTTTAAGCTTTCACACCTACAGCCCCCCCTGCCCCTCTCCTGTATCTTATATGCAACGGCTCCTAAAAAAACTGCTAAAATACTATAATATTCGTTTTACATTGTGTAAAGGTACAAAAGCAAACTTTATTTTTTATAAATGGAGTTTTTGCTTTTTTTTCGATGTATATAATCAGAAAATATTTACTAAATAACAGACTCAAAGAAAAATATTTTTTTTGTTGACTTGTGTTATCTGGGCTAGCTCTCCTAAATATACACAAAGATGTAAACCTGGATATCGATAACATTATCAAAGTTTTCGCAAAAAAGAAACGTAAGCGAGCATTTGTAATTTTATTTAAGTAAGTACCTAAAAATAATAACTATATATAATGCCATTTAATTTAATTTGATATTCTTAGAAAATGTAAAAAATAAATCAAAATCTCGCCTGGTGGATCTCACTTGCTGATCTCACATACATTACTCCTGATGCAACGCCAAGATACCTATTTACCCAGTCTAGTGTCTAAATATTGGCTTAATGGCTACTAGAAAAAAGAAAAAAAAATAAGTTAATGATTTAAATAGGTTTAGATCTAAACTGACTATTTAATTTGAAGAAATTGGGTCCGACTTTCTCCTAAGTTTATTTCCATTCCTAATGCCAAAATCCTGATGCTCAGAAAACAGGAAATAATCTAACTCAAAAGTTCATAAACGACTTGCATGATTGTTAATGAGCATGTTCGTGCTCTGACTCGTACTTAGCCGATTTTCTAGTAGCTGCGACCACAACCTTTTTGAGGGCTGGATCCGCGCTTGGACCATTCCAGTTCCTTATTTATATAAATGAATTACTTTATCTTGCAGACCGCAACGATATAATGTTGTTTGCAGATGATAACTCAGTTTTATTCAAAGTTAAAAGATGAAAAATTTCCTATGACTATGTAAATGCCATATGGAACGTAGTGAATTGGTTTAACGTAAATAACCTGCTACTTAATAAAAATAAGACTAAATGTATAAATTTGTGACACCTAATGTCATACAAACCAATTCTACTATAGCTATAAAGAATGAGGAACTAGTTAATAAAGTTAATACTACTATATTTCTAGGTATAATACTAGACCATAAGTTGCAGTCGGGACCATACATAGTGGACCTCGCCAATAGACATAATTTACAGATGTTGAAACAACTGGCTTAGTTTATTTTAGTTACTTTCACAGCGTTATGGCTAATGGTATACTGCTGTGAGGTAATGCAGCTGATGTTAACACAATATTTATTCTGCAGAAAAGGGCTATTCGTGCGATTTAAAAAATGTCACCAACTGACTCGCTTATAGAGAAATTTAAAGAAATTAATGTAATGTTCATATACTGTCAAAATATTTACGAAAACATTATGTATGTCCATAAAAATCAAAATCTTCAGGAAAAAAGTGACATCCATCATTTTAAAAGTGTAATAGGCCTACTTGAATAAAGTATATTTGACTTTGAGTACAGATGAGGCGGCTTGAAATTTATTTGCCAACTAATTTTATTTTACCTTTCTCTCTCTTAATATCCAGTAAACGTTTAAACGAATTGGTTGATATTTCGGTAGTCACACGGCTCCCACTCCAACCGAAGATTGGTCCTGGTAACACACAATATTCGGGTATGGAGGACTGACGAGAAGATTGTCGAGTTCGATGTAGAGTTGAGTAAGATTCGCTGGAATATTCAGGGGTTGTCTGAAGTCCGAAGAGAGGGCGAGGACACGATAACCCTAAAGTCTGGCAACCTGCTTTACTACCGGGAGGGAGACCAAAGGTCCCAGGGTGGTGTCTGATTTCTCGTCCACAAGTCTTATTAAAGGAATTGTTCATGGTTGTGGTAAATAATTAAAACGTATTTTAATTATAAAAGGAAGTTTTATTTCACTGTAAGAAAGCGCGTTCAACGTAAGATAACATGACAAAAAAATGAACATCAACCACGCCACAGGCGGGAAAATATAATAACTATTTTGGTTGCGTTCCTATATACTAACACTTATAAACAACATTATTACGACAGAAAGTAGGGTCGTATACTCAGAATACCCGAGAGAAATTTCGATTTCGAGATGGGTGTTCAGAATGAACATGGAGACTAAAGTAATGTGTAATGCCCATATTGTACCCACCCCAGTTTTAGTTGAGAGGTAACTTCCTAGGAAAAATAGTTCAAGTAGTTAAGTCCAACTTTAAGAAATAGGTTAATCGCCGAATCCATCTCGGCTATCGGCATTGGGCAACGTTCGGAAAACTGCGTAACATCTTATCGCCCGACATACCTGAGTCTCAAGTAGAAAGGTTTTACCAGTGTGTAGCACACATTGATCGAAAAGCTATAGCTAAACCTATGGTAACGAAAAGTAGTCTTTTACTATTGGCCTTCTAAGCCAACTTAAAATAGCTCAACGAGCTATGGCAATGCTCGGGGTATCTTTGCGCGATCAAATCAGAAGTGAGGAAGTAACAGAACCAAATTTACCGACATATACAGGTGGATTAGTAGTAGAAGTGGCAATGGGCAGGGCACTGGGTACACAGAATCGATGGCCGATGGAGTCGTAAGATTCTGGAACGTACACCACGTACCGGCAAGCGTAGCGAAGGACGTCCTCCCGCAAGATGGACAGACTGACTAATACCGCAGGTTCGCGCTAGACATCGGCCGCATAACACCAGTCTTATTGGAGATTATATGGAGAGGCCTATGTCTAACAGTGGACATCTTATGGCTGATATGATGGTGCAAAATATTGTTATACTATAGATATTGTTATATAATACTGTTTGTTTTCGGTCAATTAGTATTTTTTTATATTCCGAAAAATATGGTAAATTATATATTTTCCGTTTTATTTTACCGCTATCGGGCGGGTCGTCATTTACCATAAGTAACTGTAAGTACAACTTACACATATTTCAACCAAAATTCATAAAAATAAAATGTCCTTTGTATTAGTAAATTTGTCAAAACAAATCTTTAGAACCCCCGAAATACATTTCAGTGAATGTTTCTAATGTATGGCATAATATTGTTGCTGCGACGCGTTATTCTATCTTAACTATACTTATACGTTTATCATAACAAAAATCTTGCCACTGTAAATTGAGGTATAAACTGTCATAATCTCCCATGTTGGTTTAAACTACGTTATCAAAAATTTATTAAAACCGTAGCTTAGAAGTTCCGGACAATTACGGGAAACAATTTTTATTTATACAGAAGATGTGTTTAAATAACATGTTGACGAAATAAAATAAGCTGAAAAAAATACCGTTCCGTGAGTACTCGAAACTCAAAAACAATATTAATACATTTTTGAACAATACAAATACTGTCAACTCGAAATTGAAGATTGACAAGCAAAAGTACTTCATCTTGTTTCATTTCATTCTTGTCTGTCGAGCTAGCGATTGTTAGGGCTTATAGAAATAAGTGTATTATCAAGTATCATATTCATTAAGTGTCATTTACCAATAACGCTTAAAAATGGGAAAAGAAGAGATGGCAAAAAAACGTCGTAAAATTAACTCTAGTTCCTCCACTAGCGATTCTAATAATAGGGCACCGGTTGATCTTTATAAGGTTATTATATTACAAGCTTGTTAACAATTTATTGTAAACCAAACTAAATAATTGAATCACTAGTTTAAAATGCCTACTAAAATGTAATATCATTGAAATGTAAAATATTTCCATAAAGTAATTCATGGATTCAGTTATTAACAGATATTTCTGTATCTCAAGGAAATCTATAACTTTTGATAGATTGAGCTCTAGTGTTAAACTTTTAATATTTTTAGCGTGTAGTAGAATTCGAGGAGTCCGAAGCTCAGTTGCGTCCAGCTGACAAGGATGCTAATTTATTTAAGAAAATTTGTCAAGATATTCGTCAACTGTTTGCTGATATAGCAGAATTGAAAACTAAGGATACAGAAGAGGTAATTACTACTTTTTATTTTCTCTAGGTAAAACACCTCGTATCTATCTCATACTCTTAGTAAAAATATGTAAACCTGTTATAATCTAAATGATTTTTAGTTATGGATAGATGATTGTGATCTCAAAATGTTTGCGGTAGAAGTATTTCACATAAGACAAGTGGTGGGTATTACTATACCCAAATGGAATTAAAATTCAAAATTAAAACATAAGTAGTTTATATATAAGATTTAATGATGACAATATAGTTGTGGTTTGTACAGAATGTAAGTGGGTTATAGCATGTAATGTGGATGAAAAATAGCAGACTTCTAAAAGATCCATAGAATGTTTTGGGTGTTTAAATGTGAACCAACCAACTAATTATAGCAGGATTGAAGGAAATTTTCAGGAAGTAAAATAATTCATCATCATCGTACCAGCCATTATAAGTCCACTTCTGGACATAGACCTCTCCAAGAATTATTACCCATAATTGCAGCGCTGGGCAAGTATGTTTGCAATCGCAGAGCACAGCTTAAACAACGGGGACTGCAGCCCATCCCCGCCTGTACATTTGAGCTGCACTGTTCAGGATGGAAACAGCGACATCTGTCGGTTCCGGTATTTTAGTCGCCCTTTATGACACCTGGTGCAGTGGGAGGTACTATTCTACTCTGCCTCTGCTACCTCATGGCAAAATAATTATAGTAAAAAAATTCAAAGGCTTCATTTCTCAAAAGAAGATGTTAGCACTGCCTCAATACACTTTATTTTTTTAAAAATATTTCAGGCAAAAGAAAAAGTCAATGCAAAAAGAGTTGAAGCTTCATTACATTTAGTTGCTTTAAAAAAATTAAATCGTTTGGAGAAAGTACGGACCAGAGCTGGTCGTGATGCTTTACATAAAGAAAAACAAAGAGTAGATTCCACACATCTGCTACTTCAGAATCTCTTATATGAAGCTGATCATTTGAACAAGGAAGTGACTAAATGTCTCCAGTTTAAATCTAAAGATGAAGAGGTTGAGCTTGTGCCACTTGAAGATTTTTATAAAGATGCACCTGTAGAAATATCTCGTCCTGTTAGTATAATTTTTATTATCTAATGTAGTTTTAATAAACGTCTTGATGATTCTTATGATTATGATTAATTGTAGGAAATCACAAAAAAAGATGAGCATCAACTACAACTTGCACGTCTAGAGTGGGAACTCCGCCAACGTCGAGAATTAGCTGGTGCTTGTAATGAACTTGTTGCCTCTAAGGAAAGAGTGGCAGCTGCAATAGCCGCTGCGCGATCAAGACTTGATGCTTTATCTCCACATTTAAGAGATGTCCTCAAAGCCACAAAACCACTTCAAGAATGTTTAGCATTGAGATTAGATGACAAAAGAGATGAAGCTAGAGCTGCTTCTCTGCTGGCACCTCCTCTTTTCCTTCTCTATGCTAACTCAAGTGCATATTCTGATGTTCTTGGTGCTAAAACCGTTACAGTAGGTGTGTGATTTAAGATATTTCAGTATTCTTTGCACAATAATTAAAAATTTTGAAAAAATATATATAACTTATAATTTCAGAAATATCTGGTGATGAAGATGAAGCGAGGCGGTTGGAGCAACAAAATAATGTTGACAATGAATTGGCAGTTTCCAATGATTCAGACTCAGACCAAGACAACATTGATGAAGAGCAAAGAGAAAAAAAGAAACGTCATCACAGGTCTTCTAAAATAAGCAAAGAAGAAAAAGCTGAAGCTAAAAAAAAGGAAGTGTTTACAAAACATCCACTACATGTGCAGGTCTCAGTAAAAGTACAAGATGGTACTGCTTTAAATCTTATATTTTCTTATCTGATACATTTAAAGATAATTGTAGTTAAATTTACTGTTTCATTACCAAAACCAGTCACTGGTGTATCGGCTGCCGATGTCTTGAGTGGTCATTGTATTTTGAATGAACTTTATCCAAGTGATACTGGGAATGATTCACCCCATCCAGCTACTGCTTTTCTACTTAAGGCAGCAGGAATATCTGAAGACTTCCAGAGTTTCATACCTGAAGTTGGCAGACCTTATATTTGGGCACAACGTATGTGTGGGTTAGATTTTATGGCAACAGTGTTTGATGAAAATAAGAGTAATAAAATAATACAGCCTTGTCCAACTTTGAGTGTGACAACTGTCGAAAACTTCATATTGACTTTACGAAAACGATTGAAGTCTAGAGTAGAATTAATGAAGGAACTACAAGACTTGGAATCGGGAAAAATACAATCACCTCTAGGATCATCGTGGCCTATACGGTTGTCTGGATCACTGACACAATGGCAGTCTATCAGTTGGTCTGAGTATAGTCAGTCACCGTCAACAGCAATTTTGTTATCAGAGGGTATGGTTACCAATAATGATATGCTTTACAGAGCAATAATTACAAGACAATCTGCGAAATTGGTAGCATTAGTAGTTCTGAGGAGTGATTACCCAAAAAAGGCACCTATATTTTCATTAACTTTGCACTGGAATGGCACTCACCATGCAGGCATTAATGATGATATTAGAGATATTGAGAGAGCTATTAACACTGACTGGGCCCATGAAAGTAATAAACAAACAAGACTTTCTTCACAAATGACTAAATTGTTAACATTCCTGGACATACTGTTGGAGACAACTGGTTCTTCAGAGTTTCCTCCGGACAAGGTAATGTTCAGTCCCGTGCGTGGACGTAACCGAATTAAGCCATATAAATTTCTGAACCAGGGAACAGGTGTATTTGTACAATTTTAATTTGGACCAGGCATTGAAATGGACATTGAGTTCTTTTTAAAACAAAACGTTAATTGTTCTGGTAGTGGTGTCAATTTAAATGTTTGAAGAGCTAAGTTTTCAAATGTTGACTAATTTTCCCAATGTATGAACCATTTATTCAAAATAAACTGATTGATCTATGTAATGTAACTTACTTATTATTTCCCACAAATAAAATTTAATGAGAATAAATAATATGCCAATATCATGATGTTAAAATAAGTATTTATTAAAAACAAAACAAAAAAATTTATATTACAACAGTCTTTATTCTTAATTCAGTAAAGCATTGGACACTATGAGGTGGAAATACATATAAATTATATAATCACAATTCGTCAAAATAAGAAAAATAATGACTTGAGGGCTCAAAACATTCAAGTAATTTTAAGGGAATACTCATAAATTTCAGCTTAACCTAAAAATGCCATAATTATTGTTATTGGTCGACAATGAGATCTCTATAGCATTAAGTCTATATTGAGATATAACGTTATAATTTCATTCATTATACTCTACAGTTGGTAATAGTCAAGTGTTAATTTACCTATGAGACCTATTTAGAAACAATACTACGTTACTACATTTTTTTTGCTTTTTATGGTGTTGGTTGTTTTATCGCTATAATGATGACTGAAAAAATATTTTAAAAGTTATTTATACTTTGTTGTTGTGAAGCATACAGCTTCCCATATTAGAACTTGTACTACAGTTACAACTTTTATGTATACATACAACCATATATTTCAAAAGGGATCAAGACACACATCTAGTCTATAATGTATTAATTTCGAAGCAATTATCGCCATTTGTTCAGCAATAAAACATTCCTCTAGATAACTAATATACTACTTACATGAACTCTTTGCACTGTACTGCACATAAAAAAATATAATTCACTATTGCAATCTCTGGTAATCTTCATTCATTTCTAGACAATTTGTATACAGGTTTATTAATTGATATAATCACTTATACCTTTTTTACATTTTTTATATATGTTTTTTTATTAAATTGTCCCTCACTTGTCAGTTTATGAGAACAAAATAAAATCACTTCTCATATTGCGTCGGGTGTGCTTATGACTACGTAGTTGGTTGCATATTGCATTATGAGATGCCGGCCTCTAGTTTCACTTCCATAATTTTGCGTGGGCCTTTGAGGCAGTTAAGTCGCCTTTGCACTGCGTCTCGGTCTGCAAAGTAAAATATATAGATGATAGAAGCAAATATATATATATATTTTTTAATTAATTGAGACCGCAAACAAGTTTACAATACTAACTTAATCTAAAACTTACGACTAATATCATATAAATCATTGTAAACCCAATTTAGCTGGTCTAATATTACATTTTGTAGTTACATATGGCAATACCTGTGTAATACAGTTGTGCAGCAATGTAAAAAAAAAAACAAGAAAAAGAATGTTTGCAGTTACTAAGAATGTTAGGTAAGATTAGAATAGTATTAGTGTGTGCATCCACTATACACGATAAGTAAATAATATATAGACCGACTTATATGCGTGTGCGTATTTGTGTGTGTTTATGTATAAGCATGTGTGTGCTGTCACTGTTCATGCTATTAATGATTTAATAATTTCTTTCTTAAATGATGATTTATTTCCAGCGAACTTGTCTACGTTATTTAATTTATATATATGTCTTAAACATTCGATTTAGTGGAGATCGTATACCTAGTATAGTACGTGACTGAGTTATTGCGAAGAAAATATGGTTACGGCGAGATGTCCGAATATGGGGGCGCGAGGGCACTGAGTACCTTATTTTTTCTGTTATGTTCATGCTATCGTATCTGTTATTACAAAGGTCGCAAAGAAACATAGCTTCCAGTTGTAAACGTCTTGATTTCAATTCAATCAATTTATGATTTTTTAAAAGCGCCTCATACGGTAAATATTTACTATAGCATTTGTAGCTAACATACCGCAAAAACTTTTCTGTACTCTCTCCAAATTTGCCTTATATTTTTTAAATAATGGTTTCATATAGTAACGGCGTAATCAATTTGTGGTCTCATTAATGATTTTAATAGATATATCACTGTACCTGAGTGTCTGAATTCAGCAGCGGATCGTACATTTTAAAAGCTTTAATGATGATATTGTCTATATGAATGTCAAGGTGGAGTTTACTATCTAATGTAATGCCCAGGTCTTTAATCGATTGCACTTTGTCTATATTCGTACTGATTATTGGCTTAATTTTTCATAACACTCATTGAAAGTTCATTACTGGACATAGGCCTCCCCAAGAAAAGGGGAATGTTGCCCATAATTGCCGCGCTGGGCAAGCGTGTTGGCAATCGCGGAGCGCAGCTTTCTCGATTGGGAAGTTACTGTTCATCCCCGTCCTGTGCATAAGAGCTCTCTTAAATAGATATACTTCATCTGTACCTTAGTCGTCTCTTACGACACCTGGTGCAGGGGAAGGTATTCTACTGTGCCGGTACCTCGCGGCTAATTTGCAGAACAATTACTGTAAATTTCTGGAGAAGCTCACCATCCATCACGGGCGTTCTACGGTTAATGATACGATGATGAAAAACTATATATTATGTTTGCATTTGATGTAATCTAGGCTTTAATTTTGTAAGTTTTATTATGTAGTTAATTTACAAAAATATGTATGGTTCTTGAGATCAGCGGTTGGCAACCTTATTGCAAGCAAAGCCCAAATAGTGACAACCCGATACATAGGCGGCCTGCGGTTACCTATCTATGCCGTAAGTAATAAATTTATAATAAAAATGACAAAAATACACGCTCGATAAACTTTGTGTTTTATTAGCGTAAGTATTTTTATGTAATATTAGTACATGACCTTAGAATTTTTTTAGAAATAAATTAGATTAGAATATTACACGCCGACCGCCGCTTTTGATTATATTATAGCACCTTATTTAGAATGATAAATATATTAAAAACGTGTAAATAAAATATTATTCTTGTTTTACAGTCAACCTGTGAATGTATGAATTTGGCTATCAAACGCAAACTTAATTGTAAATATATATGTACTTCTGTCATTTTTAGAAACTAGCGCGTTTTTTAACTTAACAACAATTAGCCTAGGCGTAAATATACCATACTATAAATTTACATCGATAAATGACAAATATATTTAATATACATATACGTATTACTCTGGAACTCACACTTGGAGAGCGTGGAGCGGTGGTGCGGGTGCAGCGGGTGGCGCTGCACCAGCGAGTGCAGCAGCACCTGCGCCGACATGTAGCGGCGCTCGCACTCCTTCACGTCGCCGAACAGCTCCTCCAGCGCCGCCATCTGGCACTGCGCACACAAGCCGCGTCACTCTCCGCTCGACACTCGACACTCGACACTCGACGCGGCCCCGCGATCGGAGCGTCGGATTTCAAAATGTCTCACCAGTTCGATGGCGTGCTCGTACAGGATCTTGTCGCAGACCGCGGGGGTGACGCCCGCCTCGTGGAGCCGCTTCGATTCGTTCACGATGCACTTGTATTTTCCGTTCATCAGGGACACGACTGTGGACGATAGAATGAATATATTAATACCTTCGCGCGGCAGTCGTCACACGATACTTCCTCGCGTTTGAGCCTTGACCGCTCGTGATAACACTGCTCGTTTATTGGCTTTATTTTTTAGCGCGATAACTTTTTTTACGAGTAGTCGACGTACTTTAGCCGGAGACTCTCTCGTAGGAAGCTTTCGTCAAACAAGGAGGACTCCGCCGTTCAGTCAGTTTCGCGGGCTTCGAAGAGCCGGCACTCCGCGGTATTAAGGTAGAGAGGAGGACGTACCGCTGCGCACTTGCGGAGTGGGCTGTAGCGTGCGGTTGCGGTAGTGCGCGGCGGCGAGGCGCAGGCCGGCCGCGAGCGCCTGCATGGCCTGCACCAACAAGCCCAGCCGCACGCTTTCGTCGCACCGCTCTGCAAACGACGATCGTCCTTGTTATACTCAATACGGGTATAGGTATCTAATATTAGTCTGTTCGGAATCTATCGAACAGGCGCATTCGTCAGTATATTTTTATTGTTGATGCCGGTTGAAAGTATTCAAATACGTTCAGTAAAATAAGCAAAGCGAATTGTCTTCTATAAAATGGATGTAAAATCTTCTGTGGAATCAATTGGTTTTTATTTCCGTTTCATATATGTAAGTAGACGTACTAACCATGAAAATGCGAAAGTTTGTCCGACCGGTTCACGTTCTATGGAACCGAAATAGAATATGAATTCGGCATATGAATTAGCTATCGCAAAGTGGTATATCGTGTTAAGTCTAATCGCGCAAAAAGTTAGTGTACAAAACGTTTACATTTGGCGAGGTAAAAAAAATATTAGACGGTTTAGATCCAACGAGCTGTGTGGCCCTGGATCCGCTCACCGTCGGAGGCGTCCATGAGCGCGGCGATGGGCGCGCCGCAGCTGACGGCGAGGTCGGCGAGCAGCTCGGCCAGCATCAGCACGAAGTTCAGCTGCGAGAACACCTTGCTGTGCTCCTCCTGCGGGCGACACACGGCTGAGCACGGCGCCTTGCATGACCGATCGAATAACATGCACGAAATACGAAAACAAAGATACACCCGGGCGGTTCGGGCCTATGTCACTCGCTCGTCGCGCCCGAGTTAGCGGAAGAAGCAGACGGTCCACTCTCTTCCGGCGTACAGGGTACAGATTCCTAAAGGTATACCTATCGAGACAGATATCCATCCCGAGGGAGGTGGACCTCAAACAAAGGTCGTGTGCACGGCCCAAAACCTGCTCTATTGCGCTACCGCTCTCCCATATTTTTTACCGTCATATAGCAGAGCTCGCATTGCTGAGGTTTGTTTCGAAAAATTAAACAAAATATCCACAGGTTACACGTTGGTAAAATGCGTGTATATGCTATGGGATACTGACCGCCGTACGGACGGTACTCTCGTTTAGCAACCTGGTAGTATAAAGTTAGTCATTTAAATGGCTCTTGTTGCACCATAACGTTGTCAGGGTCATCGCTCATTTTCGTCATAAGCAAATCTATACTTATAGATTTTTGTTGTTTCGACGGTCCGAAAATGCCATAGGCCTATTTAAATAAAAACATATTTGAATTAGACTTTGAAAAAACAAAAAGTTACCGCGAGGATGGTCTCCTCCTGCAAGTTGGGTATGTAGAGCGGCGGCTCCGGCTGGTGCAGCTTGAGTCCCCGCAGCAGGGTGTCGGGTAGCGCCACGCTGCGCTTGGGCGAGCCGCCGCCGCCGCCCGACGCCTCGCCGCTCGCCTTCAGCGTCAGCGACACCGGCGGGGAACAACCTGGCCCAACGCCGTCCAGTTAGAACACAGTGCGAGGGTAACTCTCAAACACGGATCTTTTTCCGTCTTCATTATTTTTATTAACATTTTATGTTATATGGTAGATTTAAAATAGCCCTCGCTATAAAAATAAACAATTATTTATTTAAATAGCGAGATCAAGTTATGCTTCTCAAAAGTCAAAAGCATCATATAAGAATCATTTGAATTGCCTATTTAATTTTATTTACTCTATTTCCATCCAAATGGTTGCCTGGAAGAAATCGGTCTATTCGACAAGACCGCCCATTGTTCCTTTTCAATCCTCAATGTATGTATCTTTTATATTTTTATTGTACAATAAAGTATATTATCATTATTATTGTTATTGAACGATATATTTATTATATATATTTCACTAGAACACGCTAGTTTTTACAATCCAACCTCGGCATGTAACACAAGAATATAAGTGACCGTTTCCTGAATTTAAGCAGAAAAAACAACCAGTAGACTTTATTTAGATAAATTTGTAAAACAGATTTTTTGTTGTTTGTTACACAACCTCGACTTTTGGAATACCAACTATTGACGTCACAAAATTGGCATTGACCTCTATCAGAGCCGACTTACCGGAGCGGCGCAGTGGACTAGCGTTGGTGGGCGACACCTGCCACAGAGAGGGCGGCGGCGAGCTGCCCGAGTTGCTGCTGCGGCGACGCGTCGACCGCGGCGTGCTGCCCATCGAGAACGGGACCTTGCCAGGAAACGTATACATTACATTTTGATCGAAATCTAAGGGCGCGGCGATCGCGCGTCACATAATCGATAATATCCGAGTATGGAGGGCCGAGGACTTTTTATATAACAATAACAAAGTTCACTTTCCGTTGCTCAACTACGATTTACATAACTTTTGCAATGAGTTTTAAATGTACTAGTGGTTGTTTCTTGCAGGTCTTAGAGAGGTACTCTACATGTGTACTCTCACTAACGTTTACTTGCCAAATATGATAGGATACTTATAATAATAAAAAATACTACAAGTCATCGGCAATATCAATACTACAGTACTTTTTATTTCAGATTGTCCTGTAATCATTGTGAAAATGATGAGTAATAAATATGATTTTTCACTGTTACATTGTATTTTGTGTTTATTGTATGTATAGTAGTAAAATTAAAAGTAAATACAGTATTTCAAAAAAAAACAAGACTATTGATGAGTTAGTTAAAGAATAAAACTAGCTACTTTTCCGTTTCACCCGGCGATCTAAATCACTGTGCTAAATAGGTCGTCGAGTCGATGAAAACAAAGAACAGAATTATGTTTTTGTTTTGCGTTCTATAAGTCACAAAGGGAACACGTTTGTATATACTTATTGATCTATAATGAGTTGTTACGTGATATCGAACAGTTTATTACACGAGTCATTGACACGTTGTTATTGAATGCTTTCAGAGACTTGTAAGAACCTATGCAAATTATATAGATTGTGTACAAAGTGATTGTTCTATCACCTAACTAAGCGATATATTAGAGAATATTAATGTAAAGACGCGAAACATGAATATACGATGCAACCAAACTAAGCCACAAATCCATTTAATACAATATATTCTTATACCTTTATATATAACTAGCAAACGCGACCGACGTTGTTTTGTTCTGTCTTCATTATATATGCTTATCATGAGAATTACATTGCGACTAAAACTTAAGTTATAAACTATCCTACCTCTCAAGTTGGATCAAACTGTACAGTAACCAAAATTTTATTAAAATCGGTTCAGTAGTTTGAAGTTCATCCCGAACAAACAATTAGACAAGAAATATTTATATTTAGAGTAGATAAATACGAAAGCACATTCATGTAATTCATCATAAGAATAACGTCTCCATGTAACTATTTTCTCCTTACAGTAAGCATTCTAATGAATCCATTAGACCAATATCAAAGTATTTAATAGTATTGGTACTAAAAGACATTTAAAATAAATAAATTGATTACTTTATAACAATATTATAATATATAATTAATTATATAACAATATAATATTATTAATTGGGGAAAGCGCAGAGCGTAGCGTTATGACGGAAATATAGGATACGACGGACGGGAAAAGGATATACCGTTTTCTCTCGGCTGCGGTATACTAGTGGTCTCTCACAACACTGAGAGAGGTACTTTTTTGCGTGCTCAAAAACAAAAATCCCTCCCGACCATCCAAAGCCGGAGGATCACTATTTTTGCATACCGCATTTTAAATTTATTAAATTTTCATATAGTTAACAACCGGTGTGAAATATTGGGCATCACGATTGATTTGCGCCGCATCGTAAAAAGCATTACGAAGACTCACAGTGGGCGGAGAGAGTGACCCGATGTTGGTAGTGTTCCGAGAGGTCGTGCGGCGCACGTCGATCGGCTGCGACCGCGGCACGGGGTTATTGGATGCCATATCGATGGTGTTCTGCAATGCCAGGTTATTAGTCACGACATGCTGCCCCGCAACCCTCGGCTGGCTGCTCGAGCTCGTGTTAGTTAACGCCTTAACATAGTTACGCGAATACACAAGGCGATGATAGGATTAGTGGAGAGTGAAATAAATCATTTATCTATAAGGCGAAACACAAACACTAGAGCGATAAAACAAGGAAAATATTTAAATTTGTATATATAATTATGTCGAGTAGTAAATAAATATCGAGATATACCGTAACCGAAGGAATTGGTCAGACGTTTATATAGCTAAGTTAATTAAGTACTGATAAGAAGTCGGCGAGTGCGGCCGAAGTTAATTTACCTTTTTTACGGTCGAGAAACACACGGCCGCGGGGGGTATAGGGCAGCGATCCTTACACTACACCGACCCGCATATGCGAGTGCGGAGTTGCAGCGGCAGACGACGCCGATCGGCCATCGTTTTGAATGATATGACAACTCACCCGAAACTGCAGCGGTTCAGGAGCGGGGTCCGCAAGCGGCTGGCCCGTGGCGTGCGCGTGCGGCGGTTGGAGCGCGGCGTGCGCGGGGCCCGCAGGGTGCGCGGGGCCCGCGTCGGCGGGCAGCGGCAGCGAACGCGGTCTCGGCGCTGCCTCGGAACCCGATGACGCGGAGCACGAACCCGAGCCGCTCTCCGCCTCCACCAGCACGAACCCGTCATCGTCCGCCCATGTCGTGCCCGACGACTCGGCTGGACACGTGAACGGACTTGTAAACGAATTCGAATGGACCTCGTGAGACTGAATGCGGCGTGATCGCCCCGTTCAAAAGTATATATGTACTTTTGAGTGGGGGCGATGAATATCGATAATAATGGTAGCCGTTAGCCTTGCAGGTGAAAAATCTATGTTATTAAACCTAAATAAGAATTTTTAATTCTTGAATTATGGTTAATTTGAAGAGATACCTAAGAGATAAGAGATGTACGTCGCTCGTTTTTACGATTGAAGCGACGCATAAACCGTACCGGCTGACCAATTGGCGCGGCTTATTCAACAAAGCACATTGTTTATGTATATCCGTCTACTAATTTCATCAACAAAACTCGAACAAAATTGCATAAAGTATTGTTTTTGAATAATATATTCATTTCCGGTTTCAAAATGTTACTTGTGCCGAATGCTAACATGTAGGAGATAGACGTTAAACAATGAACTTCACCATTTGAAAATAATCTCTCGTAAATTTAATAAGGTCGAATAGATGCCGTAAGTTTACTAAAGAAGATCTTTTTAATGTGGAATCATAATAAGAAAGTTATTTTTGGCCGACATAAACGATATTTTCTATAAAAGAACATAAATATTACATTTGAAGATTTGAATTAAAATGCTCACGACTGAATTTAGATATTAAATGATAAACAGAATATGTAAATTAATATAAAATAATCGTATAATTGTAAATAAAAAATCTATATTTTTTAGGCAATTGGTTATTTAATTAAAATAACTTAATTCTCGAATACGAATAAACGAATAGCAGTTCTATAAGAAAACGTAGAAGTTAAAAGAGTTTATAAATTAAATAAATTAGAAAACTATTATCAAATGTAATTACAATTTAAAAAAGTCGGTATACGGGCGAAAGTTTTACGTGACAACGACTTTGAGTGGTAAAATAATTTTAATGTGAATATGCAGGCGCCTAAGCGAAATAGACGCGCAAGACATGAACCGGTGTGTATGCCTATCTCGCTCGCTCATAGGCGGGCTAACTGTGCTCGAGTGGAAGGGACGCGTGCCTTTCGCTTTTTATGGGTGTCTCTCTCGCTCTTAGGCGGGCTAACCATGCCCGAGTGGAAGGTACGCGTGCCTCACACTCGCTCTCATTGTGAGCGCATAACGTGAGCGGAGCGTAACGCAGTTTCTTGAAGTGTCATCCGGCAAACCAATTTATAAGACGTTGTCACGTCAAAATGTATTGAAATCTATCAAATTTTTATTCGGTACACAATATCAAATATTGCATTAGTGTGTAATAAAAACAATATAAACTGGCGATGCGAATATAATGAGAACATAAAAAAATGCGGAACCGATGATGATTAATTTGAATAATAAAATTGATATATCAATCCGAGTAAGCAAGGGCAGGTTAGGTCAGGTTATCGACGCTTGTGCCTCATTGTACGCTTTTATTTTATCGGCAAATTGTTATTTATGTCTCATAAAGTAAGAACAAAAAACTATGATTGATGACAATTATTCATTGAACTTAAGTACCTATCGGTACGTATTGCCATCTTGTTTCAACAAAAATATATAAATTCAATTCTATTTTATTTAACCTAAAATTTACAATTAAAAATGATATACACGCTATATAGTGATTAATGGAGGGACCACAAAACGTTTTATTTATTATCCCAATTATATATATATATACATGAATTCACACGATATCTCATACGTTAAGATAAACAATCATTATTTAGCCTCACAGGTCATTCCCGGCGAAACAATAGCCATGACCTGATCCATCCTGAGTCAAGAAAGACTCATAATGTAAACACCGAATATAAATCGCAAAAGGTTTTAATGTGATGGAGATATATTATTTGATGCAACGAATAAATATGTACTTTTAATCAATGTACTAATCCGATACACTTGCTTATGTGATAAACGTTACTGACTACGTCATGTCCAAGATCATTACAATGGATTATTATTTGAATACACTTCATTTGATAAAATCGGGCGATAAGTTTTCTATTTGACATTATTTATTACAAATGACGTGATCGCTAACAGAAATGATTATCTAGATATTTAGATATAAATGAGTTTACGTAACAGTTATGTAAAAAATTTACAGTTTGCTTAAGTGCATGTTGCCGCAAAAAGTTACGATGAATCAAATCATTAGTTCGGTATTACTCGAACGTAATCTTATCATAAAGTATTTTTTAACCAATTTTCACGGCGAACCCCGTTTTTGACAGGATAGTAATATAAAACTTATCTATCATAAAGATTTCAAGTCTGCTCATTTCATGATAGCGAGTGGATAATGGGAACTGTATTAGCAATGAGATAAAAATACTCTTATCAAAATTTTCAGGTAAGTTGACGCAAGTACTGAGGAAACAGATAAATCCATTACAACGCGGATCGTGTTTCCGCTAGTATTCGTTTGGAACTAGATAAAATAATATACGTTTTTATTAATTAACAAATCATGACTCACTAGAATCATGATTTTGAAAATATTTTAATAGGAAAAAAAAATATTTGCACCATATTTTCAACTATTTGCGATAGCTTTGGTTTCACATGAGTAAAAAAAGTTTTGAGCTATTGTTAAAAGTTAAACACTCAAAGGTAATTTGCATCTTTATATTACACACTTTCATTTCCAAATAAATAAACATTATATGTATGGTATCTGCAAACTTGTTTTATATAACTTTTCCTTCTATTACAAACGAAATCACGTCTGTTCAAATATTTCCTGGTCATATTCAGATCGGAGACTACTTAAGCATTCAGTTTAGTACTTAATTTATAAACGCGAGAATTCGTTTTACTCTTTCACGCTAAAGCGGCTGAATCTATTTAAATAAAATTGTCAATAATATAACTCGTAATAAAGTTATTCTCATATACTCATTAAGAAGTTAGCCGCCACCCATTAAGTCGCTTTATCTGATATTAGACTGTAATATCTAAAAATATGTAGGCAGGCAAAGCCGCGAGCGGTCATTAACATTCAACAAATTATCGCTAATAAACCGGTTTTATCTTTGTAAACAACAATTATTGTTGAAATGTATTTTCGTAGGAATTCAAGTAAAACACAAGGAAATCCCGGAACGTTTAATGCAAGGAAGGTTTACTATTGCGAGATGTGGATAACGACGAATTCACGGTCATCAATGGGAGGTACCGGCACGCGTCGACTTAAATATTTGATGTTACCAAAAATAAATCCCTTGTATATATATTCTAGGGGCTCACCAGAAGATGTGGGTTGCGGTTTGCGATGTGGGGCGGCTGCGGCGGGGAGCGACGCAGGCGCGGGCGTTGGAGCGACAGTGGGGCTGGGGGTCGCGGCTGTGGGGGCAGCGGGGCGTGGAGCCGTCACGCGCGCTGCCAGCCCGCCAGCTGTCGCGCCCGCCGCCGAGGACGCGTTGCTGCTTGTGCTAGCTGCAAGGTACAAGCAATATCTAACCCTCTGTCACATCTACATACGACTCGTACCTGTTAAATCGAACCGAATAATCCGCGAAGAAGTGTATGCCTATGCTATGAGTGCCGCCTGCCAGGTGAAAAAATTACAATTCGGTCCCCGCAATGAACTGAAACTTTTATTTAGACGCATGCTGCACGACTTTTATTCGACTTTTACTCGTCCTTCGACCTAGAGTGATACTTTTAACCCCGAACACTCCTGCACGAACCAATTCAGGTGTAAAAAAATGTTTGAGTAAAAAAATAATGCATCTCCTTTTTCTTTACACTATAAGATAACCCGACCATACCATATATATGCACGAGCACTTTCTTGTAAACTGTTATACTTTAATGATGGACAGTTTCCAAAGAAATGATACAATCCCAAATAACATCAAAGCCATGCCGTGCAAACGCCACGATAAAAAGTAAAGATTCCGTTTTACTAGATTATCGCAGCATTTTCAAAGACAGCACATTGCGAGAGTACAGTAGCACACCCCATGCACAAATTGAGACGGAGCATCCATTGAAATTACAAAGCGACTGCATAAGTACCCTGGCTCTGCCACAACTCCTCAAGGAAACGGTTAGCATCGGCACGGCCTTCGAGATCGCTCTCCAATATGTCGGGCAGATCTGAGTCCAAACCTGAACAATATTTAAAAAAAACTATCAATTCAATGGCTTCTATAAATGTTTTTTGTGTAAGCAAAATAATATAAAGGTATATTTACCAGTTGTCGATATCGATTTTTCTACACAAATATCGTGTAAGATTTTTAAGCTATATCAAAATCGTCTTTTATATATTTAGTTTGAGACAATGACAAATTAGGTATGTCCATGAACAACAAATCAGTGAAGCATTTAGTTCGTTCACAGTAACATACAAGTCGCTCGCGCGTGCATTTATTATTCTTTCTTACTGTATTTATTAAATGCAGCTTATTAGTGGTAATTAAACCTTATTTTGTTAAAATTAGTCACCACATTTATGACACCACAGTAATATTCCGTCTAATTGAGTCAGGAGCAGTACACACAATAAGTTTCATTAATATTAAGCAATACAAACTTGTTTCCAAACGGCAAACAATAGAACAAAGTGTTTTGGTTGTGTTGAGTAGTATACAAAAACTAAAGTGTATTAAAGATTCGAATTTGTTGGGATATATAAGTTAAGTATATAACTTACAGTATGATCGTATCAATTGATGGAATGGTAATTGTCATTTGCTATCGTGACATACATTCTTTACTTTCTCAACTCTCAAACATACAAGTGCAGTTGAAATATAACATATGAAAAATGTTGTCGCTTTCATAGAACAATAACGGTATTATTGTAATAGCCATAACCTTTATTATCAATTTCTAAAACTTTTTAGTGTATTTTAATACTTTAACTCAAGTGTGTCAGGTGAAGAGAATGTATTGTTAAAATATAGAATGCCTTGTAAAATTAACAAATTTCAAAACAGAAACAATAGAACAGCGCTACCCGAGGGTTACCCACACTCACACGCAGTTGAATAAGTAATTGTACACGTGACATTGTCTATACATATAAAGTTTTACTTAATGTGTTCAGTAACTGGGACTTGGATGACATGTAAATTGTAGGTGTTATCTCAACATAACGCCCGTCGTATTCTAGCGATAGACAAAGGTCTGTTTGTGCAGAATTGAGATAAGTAGGTTATAAACAAATAAACATAAACGTGTTGACCGACAAAGATATGTCGGTAGTAAAAAAGCATTTAGGTTGTATGCAGAAATAAGCGAGATTTAGCTTACTAGAGGAGTAGCGCGGCCGCTGAAGGAAGGGATGATTGAAGAAGGTCTCGAAGGCCATACGCTCGCGTGGGCTCCTCCGCAGCAGCCCGATTAGCAGACTGCACAGCTCAGGGCTAGTGCCCGCTGGCATTCTGTAATATTACATACAGACAGACATTGTTATATTTCCACCAAATTATTGAATGATTCACTAAAAATGATACGTAAAATCATATTGCCGGTTTTCTTAGTCTATCTAGATTTCCTCATAAGGAAACACAGACCAAATTAAATATTGTATTTATTCAATCAACCTTAAAACATTCTCTATGTGTAACATTATACAGCCACAAAATTGGTTGCCTGTAAAGTCGGTATACGGGCGAAAGTTTTACGTGACAACGACTTTGAGTGGTAAAATAATTTTAATGTGAATATGCAGGCGCCTAAGCGAAATAGAAGCGCAAGACATGAACCGGTGTGTATGCCTATCTCTCTCGCTCTTAGGCGGACTAACTGTGCTCGAGTGGAAGGGACGCGTGCCTTTCGCTTTTTATGTCTGTCTCTCTCGCTCTTAGGCGGGCTAACCATGCCCGAGTGGAAGGGACGCGTGCCTCTCACTCGCTCTCATTGTGAGCGCATAACGTGAGCGGAGCGTAACGCAGTTTCTTGAAGTGTCACCCGGCAAACCAATTTTTAAGACGTTGTCACGTCAAAAACATTCAAAATTACCTAGTCCTAAAATAGTCTTTTTTTGGAATGCATTATTTGAATGACCAAATTGATTAGTTTTATATAAATGAAACTAAAAAGAAAAACGCCCTAGGTACTTTAAATAGAGAAATCAGTCCACTTATCTAGTAATGGTAAATTATTCCAATCTCACTTACTTCGGCTGGAGATCTTTGCTGTTTTCATAAAACGCCTTGAGCTCGTGCGGCGTAGTCGCTTGGAACGGAGCTTTGCCAGTCAGGCACTGGTACACGATCGTACCTAAACTCCACAGGTCCGCTTTGGCATCATATTTTAGTGACATAATCACTTCTGGTGCCTGTGCCAAACAATTACTACGTTAGATAAAGAATACTTTCGAATAAAACGAAAGCATACGCAATCGTTAAAAGATATAAATAAGTTGTATATAAACATATTCATTGATACATTACCATATACATAGGTGAGCCGCATAGTGTGACGGCCATATTTCCTTCTTCGAGGAACCTTGCGAATCCGAAGTCAGCTGCACGGAAAGAAACGGATGTTAGTTATGCTAATACCTATTATTATATTGGTACCATATTAATGCTCTGTCCATTTTAATTAATGCTCTAATGTTGTTCCCTGTACTTAACATGATATTTTATTAACGATTCGCCTCACTTTGCACAGGTAGCAGGTATTAAATGCTTGTACATCAGAAAAGAGTTAGACTTGCAATCGATATAAAAAATTGTAATACATGTACGCGCGTTACTTTGTAATGTTAACAACAAATTGGATCTCTTTTGTTTGTGTTTGTAACTAGTATGGCCAGGTTTGTATGGGATCGGGAAAACATATAAAAACGTATTACCTAATGTTTGTATGCAGGCTGGTTGTTGATAAGTTAAAGAAAGTTCAAGAAGGGAAATAAAGCATTAACAGAAAAGGGGGCAACTTGATGAATTTTTCGTATGCGTTTAACCGGGTGAAGTAGGGGCGGGCCGCTGGTTAATTATTAATAAATATTCTGCATAAATCAAATAAAGATTTTGGAAGTAACAATTTAGGCATTCAAGTAAATAATAATATAGTACCATGCTTCTGATCAATTAGCCTGTTTACTGGGATAATTTAAAAATAATGGGATGAATGGGATAAATTTAAAGATCGACTGAGCCCCCTAAATAATGTGCACACGCACAACAAAATTGCTATATGTAATTATGAATATTATTATAAGCTGTTTTAAATTTTAATACATAATACTTAGGCTGATTTTTTAGCGAAGAGTAAAAAAATCGTACTATAAATACAAATGGTCCAACAATACCCAGAAAATCCCAATCCGTTATCAGCAATCGTTTCAAAGGTTAGTGATTGTTTATTTTATGAGCTTATGCTTGACATGCAAATTTATCAAGACATGAAAATATAATAGAATAACATAAAATTTAGACGTATTTTTAGATTCTCAAAGGTCGTTAAAACAGATCTCTTGCTCTGATTTGAAAAGGGAAAAAGTCTGTGGAACTGGATAATGTAATTTCATGCCATTTTTATTGCCATGCCAGGTACAGCACATTTAATTTCTACAATCGGGAAAAAATGACATGCAAACATCGTTTTAAATATCGGCCTTAAACTATCCACATTTTTATTTTGCTTCGGGCTTTATTTTCTAATAATACATTTAACATGACTGTCAATAGAGAAATCAGAACAAATGTACCGTTAACAAGAGCTGCATGTAAAGGATCCTTTTAAAGTTAGACAACAAATAGTAGATAAATGTATAAATCAAAATTTAATATTTTAATTCGTGCTCAGACCAAAAGTTCTAACTTAATAATGGGCTGACCGGTTCTGGTAATTTTCTTAGTTATCAAACTTGATACGTTTAATTGGTCCTATCAGGCGTATTTAATAAATATATATTAAGTAGTTTAAGTTGTTACATAATTATACTATTGTAACCTTTGTGACTACTTCTCACCAATTTTGAGTGTATATTCCGAGGGTTGAGGTGTGCGAGGGGGAGCGACGTTGTGTGTAAGAAGGATATTCTGCGGCTTTAAGTCCCGATGAACTATTCCTTTCGCATGGATGGCGCGCATGGCTTCCGCCAGCTGTCTCAAAAACACTCTGATAGTGATTTCGCTTAGTAAGCGATTCGCGTGAAGGTAGTCTGCCAAGTCTCCGCCATTGCAGTACTGTAAAAAACAATGATTAATCTTGAGCAAAATTCAAACCAAATCGCTCGCCCTGATTTCGTTATACAGAAATAGATTAGTAAACTAAGCCAATGTCAGGTTTCGTAGTGTTTGTGTGTTTCGTTTCGAATATTAATTATTGATGGCTCCATTTAAAATGGATGACTAAACCTTAATTTTTGATTTCTTTAGTAAAATATCTGTATTTTTACGTAAAGTTCAGTACGTGTAACAACGACATACAAATGATGTTATGTTGACAATAGGTTTCGATTGGAGTAAGCAAACACAATTCATTTGGTAGTTTAATCGGTCGTCAAAGAGAACCATAACGTGTTTTAGCATCAGTCTGGTCAAAATTATTAAGATAGACTCTATCTTTATATTTAAATACTTTGTGAGGACGTATAGCTCTATCTGATAGAGCTATACGTCCTCACAAAGTATTTACACATCTGTTTAAGTGTAGACGTAAATGCATATACATATTACAATTTTTATTGAAAACCGTATGTAATGCCCAATATTAGTTTGCCGTTTATGCAGAGTTGTTATCGGACTTTATTCGCGATAAGCTAGGGCAGGCTGTAGTAATCTTATCATTGAGTGATAGTAGTTATAAGTGTCAGTGAGTTATGTGCTCTGGGCACCGTTGGTACTTGTACTGCGACGGGTAACAGCCCCTGTGATCGTAGGTACGTCTCGCAATAGTGTTTGCTTTCGTGGGTGACCATGGCGCTGAAACATCTTAACCTATTGTTGCTGGCTGTTATTGCGTAAGTATTTTCTGTGAATTATTTACGTCTTCATATGGATCGTCTTTATTTTAAAATATTATTTACGCTTTATGTATGTATACAAAAACATTGTTTTGAACACTATGGTTAAAGTTTTTGAGTCATGTAAAATCATATTTTATATTTGGTATGCCTGGATTAAAAAGTGTAACAGAAAATATATTTTTCAAAATTACCACATATTTTCTTTACATTACAATAAGATTTGTTTTAGCTTACTAATCGAACTATATTTGGAATACTAAGCTAGATAAATATGATTTTCATTTTGAACAATACGATCGGGTTACAGACGCCCTTGGGCAGCTATCGCAATTTTTATCTCTATAATAAGTAAAAAATTTACGTCACGCCTTAACGATAAGTACACAAATATCTGATCAGTCACGTGTTTTAGTAATAGTTATGACTTTTTCAGGTTTAGTGGATCTTTTGCTCAGAATGGCGATGATTTACAAATTCCAGTAGAAAACGATAATCAATTTCCGCCAGATAACCCTTATGAAGACTTTACATCCCAAACAGAAACAACAACGGCACCCCAAAACGTTGGAAATGTTACGCCTGCAATAGAAGAAAGTGAATGTCCCATACAATGCATTTGCAACATAGATAGTGCTAGTGATGACTATGTCATTGATTGTTCTGGAAATGGTTTAACCGAATTTCCTACTAATTTTAATAAAAAGGCGACAGTACTACATATTCAGAATAATATGTTAACGGAAATTCCTAAAGATATATCTGCACTGAAAAACTTAAAGATTTTGAATGCTGATGATAACGAAATAGCAAATTTAGCACTTGGTGTAAGTAACTAAATATAATGTAAATAAATAAGTATAAAGTAGATATGAATAGTGTCGTATGCTTGAAAATGTATTAATTATGTTTTTTTTTCAGTCTGTGAGTGAGCTTCCAGAGTTGGTTAGCTTGAAACTAAAAAACAATCGTCTCATTGAATTTCCTGCTGACTTGAATAATAGTAATGGACTAAAAAAATTAGAAGATATAGACCTAGGAAACAACGATATAAGAACGGTAAATACACAATTTTTTAGCAAAACAGTTTAATAATGTTGACGCAGTTATATTTAGTAATATAATAGCAAAAAATGTTTTTGCTATCACATTGATTCATATAAATAAATAATGTAAATACTGTGCATCAACATTAATTTAGAGACTGTATAATTTCTTTATCAGAGATCATACGTTAATTTCTAATATTCTGCGATATTTTTAGGTATTGACTTCAGACACATTTTCCAAATTTGAGTCATTGCGAACAATTACACTACCCTCTGTGAAACCTGAACTACAAAGGAACCTATGTAATGTTATCTCTAACCTACAAAAAGTTTTATGCACGGGATCATGTGAAGATTATGATTGTCAAGGTGAAATACTAAATGACGAAGATTTACCCGTTTTACCACAAACAGTACCATTCTTAGAAGATGATAAAAATCTTGATCAAAATGCTCTAGATACCGAAGAAAGTGTGCTAACCACTATAAGGACCAATATTGAAAATATTTATCTTGAAGATACAGTTATTACTGCTAATCAAGATATTTATTCTCCTGAAGAAAGTGTTAGTACTGAAAGAAGTGTTAATCAAATAATAAGCAGTCCAGAAGAAATTATTAATATTGACCCTATAATTAACACTGAAGAAGCTGAAAGTAATACCGACCAAAATACTGAAATTAATTACACACTTGCACTAAGTACTAATGTTGACGATATTACTAAATCCGAAGATAGTGTCATACTTCCACAAAGTAATAACGTTGAGAGTGTAATAACTACGGAAGAAAACTTCACACCTGCACAAAGTACTAATATTGACAGTATAATAACTTTAGAAGAAATCGTTACACCTGTAGAAAGTACTAATGTTGACAATATTACTGACCCTGATGATAGTATAATACTAGCACAAAGTCCTAATGGTGACAGTACAATAACCGCGGAAGAAAGAGTCACAACTGCACAACGTACTAATTTTGACAGTTTAATAATTCCGGCTGAAAGTGTCACTCCAATACAAAGTACTAATGTTGATGTTATAATAACTAATGAAGAAGGTGTCACATCTGCACAAGGTACTGATGTTGATAGTATAATAAGTAATGAAGAAGGTGTCACACCTGCACAAGGTACTGATGTTGATAGTACAATAATTTCGGTTGAAAGTGCCCTTCTAGCTCCAAATGCTGATGATGATAGTATAATAACTATTGAAGAAGGTGTCACACCTGCACAAGGTACTGATAATGATAGTATAATAATTTCGGTTGAAAGTGCCCCTCCAGCTCAAAATGTTGGTGTTTATAGTATAAAAACTAATGAAGAAGGTGTCACGCTTGCACAAGGTACTGATGTTGATAGTATAATAATTCCGGTTGAAGGTGCCACTCCAGCTCCAAATACTGATGTTGTTAGTATAATAACTAATGAAGAAGGTGTCACACCTGCACAAGGTACTGATGATGATAGTATAATAATTCCGGTTGAAAGTGCTTCTTCAGCTCCAAACGCTGATGTTGATAGTATAATAACTAATGAAGAAAGTATCACACTTGCACAAGGTACTGATGTTGACAGTATAATAACTAATGAAGAAGGTGTCACATCGGCACAAGGTACTGATTTTGATAGTACAATAATTCCGGTTGAAAGTGCCCTTCCAGCTCCAAATGCTGATGTTGATAGTATAATAACTAATGAAGAAAGTGTCACACTTGCACAAGGTACTGATGTTGACAGTATAATAACTACTGACGAAGGTGTCACATCGGCACAAGGTACTGATGTTGATAGTACAATAGTTCCGGTTGAAAGTGCCCTTCCAGTTTCAAATGCTGATGTTGATAATATATTAACTAATGAAGAAAGTGTCACACCTGCACTAGGTACTGATGTTCATAGTATACTAACTAATGTAGAAAGTGTCACACCTATACAAAGTACTAATGTTGAGAGTAACCCTGAAGAACAAGTGACTTCCCTTGAAAGTATTAAAGAGAAAGGACTACAGAAAACTCCTAATGCAAAAACTGATAACAACAATGATGAAAACGTAGTTTACTCAAATTCTGATATGGCTTTCCGGTCTGCTATCAGCAATGAACCTGCAGATGTAGTCCCGCATAAAGCAATGCTGGATATACCTTTAGATAATACAAATAACACAGATGCAGTTATAAAGGTTGGTGCGACAACATCTGACACCAAAACTGGGGGAGTTGATAAAAGTATCATTGGTTTAGTTGTGGTCGGCATGGTAGCAGTGGTTGCAATTATAACGATCAAAAAGAATTGGAGTTCTATTAGAAAGCGTTTTGGTTCTCGCGCTAACAGTCGATCACCTGGAGGAATTGCTAACGGGACAACGCCAGAAGAAGTGCCTCTGCAGGACAATAAGTCTCCAGTTTAAAAGATGTTTTAAATATAATTAATGTTTTGTTCGTTTTGATTAGATATGGTGTGAGTGGTTGGATCTGAAGCTGTTAAATGTATATATTAAAACAAAATTTTGTAAGGTTGATCTTAGACTGAAAGTTTGGTATGATAATATACAGATAAAATGTCGTCGCAGAGTGAATGTTTTGTGTTTCGCCTAATTGTTTACGTATTTATAATGAAAATTATGAAAAGCTGTTATAAAACTAATAAATATAAATAACTTTGTTTTAAACTCCAAAATATTTATTCCTTGTAATTTAATAAAAAAGAGGTATTGTGTTTGTATCGTGTTTCGGCATATTAATAGAATAGATTTAACAAAAAATTACGTTTAATATAAATGTAGAATATATTTTTGTATATAAATGTTTACATTATTTCAAAGTTTGATATTTTAATAAAAAAAATTGTTTTAAGTAGCATTTTACAGTTATAGAAATATTTAGATAATGTTAATTATTTATTTGTAATTTTGAATAATTAAATTAAGTAAAATTAAGATTTTGCAATACACAATCTACATATGAAATTTTTAAATCATTTACATAGTTTGTAAAATTTGTGTCTTGAATTTCTGGAAGAAATAACTATTGTAAAATAACTAAAATTTTACAGCTCATAGGATTGAATCCAAAGTAAACAGATGACCTTATAAATAAGTGATTATATTATTTTTACAATCAAACACACTATAAACACAACCAATGATTGTATATTACAGTTTCGTAAATAAATTTATGCAGGACAGTTTGATGGTAGATTATATATATTAAAATTAACTAGTTTCTAAAGTATCTTTATATACGTGAACCGCGAACTTGTACCTCTTTATAAGGAAATTGCGAAAACGGATGGACGTGAAATTAGTTATATGTTAATGTGGAGAAAAAGTGCACAAAACATTTTTTTATATACAAAATGCACTGGACTACACTGTTGTTTTAGTGACACACATACTTAAATGATGTAAACATTGTGTATAGGCTTCAGTCATTATATTCTCTTTGGTCTTAATAAAAATTAAATAAAGTTCGAACTTAAAAAAATTATGAACTATGGTCGAATATCGACTACCGCGTCGCCATTAGTATTTTTTTAAATATATAAAAGATGCCTTAAGATTTTTAGATTACTACAAAAACAAATAATGACAAAAGCAAAGATATGAGAGTTGACGTGGTAACGAAAACCTATTTAGAGATCAAGCAGGCGAATTAACGGGTGACATTGTCAGCCGGGTCCATATAAAAAGCACCTGATTCCGTTGTCTCTTTTGGGAACAATGGATGTGTACCAACTTTAATGATAAAGTACCTTTCTATCTCTTCTCCATCCTTTAGTCAACGGAGCAACCAACAAACGGTCATTGACTCGAAACGCATGTATGTTTAAGCCTGATGCGAACGGCATCAGGCACTAGACAAACTACGCAGTCACATATATATCAACAGCACAATAAGAACATACATTACTTTTATAATACATATATGTACTTATTCGGCTTTTGATCAACGATACGTGAGATATGACTCAAGTGCAGCGACCCCGTTACACTTTTAGCTTTAAATAAGTGTTCTGGAAATTCAATGACCCTGTTTACGAGGCTTTTGACGTATTATGAATAAGACTTATATAGACTATTTTTTAAGTATTGATTAAGTAAACTACGTTTTTAAGTTATTACATGAGTAAGTTCAATGAGCGCTGACTGTAGAGACCGATCGAACTGAAACGGGGTTTACAAATTAAGCGATCACATATATTCGTGTTGTTTGGTTTTCGAAATTCTGGGTATTATTTTTGCTAAAACCTACTTAGCATTTGATTTTTACATTCCAATAGCCATAGGAAATGAATTACGTAAAACTTATATGAATAATACATTATAAATGTGCGCCTCATCATTGACCTTATTATTTATTGCATTATTGCTTAACAAATTATGGGAAAGCTTCTACCGTTAAGACTACTTTACGTAAGATGCTGAAAATATTGTGAAGAAAATAAACATGTTCTGCATGTAATATTTATTTTATTACATTTTTTCGAAGAATTCTTGGCAACATCTATATCAAGTAACATGCGTTCGAACAAATATTTTTCTGCAGCTTGATCAAAATATACAAAAATTTACCATTAAAATCGGCCTTATCGCAGAGTGATTTCTTGATTGATTTTATACTGCAATATCATTAATATTGCAGTATAAAATCAATCATAAATAAAATAAATATATAAAATAGACGTGTCCTTTTGATTTTTTTTTGCTTACTGTGTACAGTTTGATTCAACTTGAGAGATGGGATAGTTTATACCTCAATTTAAAGTCGCAATATTTTTTACATGACATAAGTATATAGTCAAGACAGAACAACGTCTGTCGCGTCAGTTATTTTGTTTAATGTAACATAAATAAGACTCTTGAAGTAATTTCTTATAAAATGTGTTTGCTTGACATCATAACCTTTCACCTTTAAGTTTCATTGTTGAACAAGGCTTTCGATTGCATGATTGCCGGCTAAATTCGAAAGCAATTTGTTGATTAATGGCTGTTATGCAAAGGGACTTTACTCAGCAACGGCTTCGATTAGTAAAGTTCAACTGCAACCACGGTGAGTTTTCGTGTTTCCTACACGTATCAATATATTGAAAATAACCAATTAAGTAAATATGAATTGCGAAAAAACAACGTACGAAATATTATCACAAAGTTGAGGATATTATTAAATCAAAATGTGGTACAAGTTTTTTTTAAATGTCGACATGTCACCATACAACGTATATCTTATTCTAAAGTAGTATAATCATACGATGATTACCTTCACTTATTGTGACACGCACTAGATATATGAATAATAATTGTATCTAGATGTTTTTGTAAGTCTCAAGTCGTAATATGCCGACATAATATAGAAACTATCATAGCGGTACTTTGTCTAGATCGAGTTTTTCCAAGATCAGAACAAAGAAAATGGAACATAAGTACCGTAACTTGACGCATGCTCGATCAAGCTCTGGCTATATATATCGTTGCAACAGCATGAGGCACACGCATGTTTCGACTAACATAAATTTATATTTATATATATTGTACTTATTTAGACTATATGATTCAAAGAATGGCGAACCGCAGTCACAGCCGCTATCACTTAATTTATTAAATTAAACAAAAAAACAATCATGTGATTATTATAGAAAATGAGAGTTATAATAAGCGTCAAGCTTATCCAGTATAATTTAAAAAACATTAAGGGGACGGATAGAAAGCTGCGGTTTCCGCCACCTCACTTTCCAGCTTGAGGCAAAATGTTCGACGCGACGCTCGTTCAGCAAGTGGCGCATGGCAGCAGGGAGAAATCAACCTGACGCAATCACGCACACGATTAATCTAGCTAAACCTGCGAGTGACCGGACCACGTGACCAAAACATATGTTTTCATAACAAATTGGATTTTGTCGACCACCTGTGATACGATATATCAATGCTTACATTTGAATGATAATGTTCAGGATATTTTAATATAATAATTCATAATGCGATGTTATGTTGTTGTAAAGCACCGATATAATAGACGACCGCTACTTGCGTAGAACTGACGCGGTCTGCCGACTGCCATTAACATGTGTTTATGTCTTGCTTTCTTACCAAGCTTGGGAAATAAATCAAATCAGTTATACATAAAGCCACGGTAGTTTTGTGAAGGCAATATAATTATGACTTTAAAAAAACGCCGTTGGTTATTTAAATAAATATTGTAACTACATACATTTTAAGAAAATTATTTTAGCTTTTTTGAATCAAAAAGGAACTCAGCACGTGTAGGAAGCCCTGCTGAAAGCATAATCCCGGGATCCTAATAAGCCCGCCACGTGCGAGACTGGGCCCCAGAGAGTACGCCGCACACTAATGAGCCCACGAGGTCACAAACTGACGAGCTAACTATCTATTGATGTGCTCGCTCGTGTCTGTTTCATACGAGCTAGTCTGCCATATGTCATACTTATTATACGGTGCAAGAAGACATTTACATCAGTTTATATTTAGTATCACAAAAACGAATTAATTAATTATTTAAATCTTTATATATAAATATTTCATGTTACGATGTTAGTCCGGAATGAAGCAAACTACTGAACCGATTTTAATAAAATGTTGCTTACTGAGTATAGTTTGGATTGATCTAAATTGAGAGATAGGATAGTTAATATCTGAGTGGGCCGCAATGTTTTTCACATGACAAACATATAAGTATAATTAAGATAGGACAACCTCTCTCGGGTAGGCTAGATGTCTTTAAAAACTTTTTGGACCTGCAAAACTACAATTATGGTTTATTTTATTTAAATAATTCCCAATTTGTAATTTGTTTTCAAATCATAACATGATATTAAGATTGTTTTAAATCGTATATAGCATATACGAATCATAAATAGTAAGTTTCAATAATGCCTGTGCCAACTTGGTATTGCATTATACGGCGTTATTGCATGACCTCGTCTACTATTTATACGTCAACGCGAAAATATTTTTTCTTTTCGTAACAGTCAGATATTCTAACAAATTTCATTTCGCTTATTTATGTGGCATTAGACCATTGTTTTGGCAAATAAAAAAAAGTTAAAATTATTATTTTTCAATTTATTAAATATCCAACAGTACCTGTGTCTTTACAGAAAGTAGTACAATTTTAGGGTTCCGTAGGGTTTTCTTTAAATGGAAATACGGATATCTAATAGGACCGCTTTGTTGTTTGGTTGGCCGTCTGATTGTATATAATTTAATAGGTACCTTTTTTTACGGCAAAATAAATATGAAACATTTGGCAAAAAATAAGGTTTTACAGTACAAGTCAAGGAAATAATTGTTTATTTGCTGTTCCATCACAAATAATAAAGTATTTGCTAAATTTGTGCGGAATCCCATGTGCACGAGTCTCGACGTGCACATGACTAGCTTTTTATATCGTTATTCTTTTTATCCCTTACTATCTGTGCTGGAGTGGTGCTGCGTTCGCAGATTTTTATCAATCCAGCTCTTCGATTCTGCACATGGACAGCAATAGCGCAGAGCATAACTAAAGTGAGAAATCGTTAGCAGGCGTAGTCTTGTCAGCGAGTGCGATATAATAACTGCATGAATCTGCACGCACCAATGTGCAGTGCGTGCACTGATACAAGATTGTTACAAACGTTAGACGTGAATCAGGCGTGACAGTGGCATGCTGAACTAAGGCAAAAGAATACATTGCCGGCGCTATATGATATCAGTATTTCAAATTGGAAGGCCGAACTTAGGAAACGTCTAATAAGCAGCGTGCCGCCTGCTAATCGCCTGCACGCTAGTTTCGTCATGAAGTCGACAGAAAAACGGCTCTCTTTAAGCGAGCGACGTACGACGAAAAGTAAAAATTGTTTAACTCTATAAGTGTCGCTTTTAACAAATTGCATTACATACAATTAAGATAATCCAAAAGATTAATTTTTTAGATATTGTTTTACTATTACTCTTTGAACACGGACGATTACCAAAAAAATTCCAGTAAAGTATTTATTGTCACGTCATTCTTTATTTATTTAAGTGAGACCTACATGACTACTATAAAAAGACAGCTGATTGGAATAACACAGAAAACAGGAATGCTGTAAACTGAAATATTAGTATAGTATAATATTTTGTAAGTATTTTAGTAATTATTAATATTAAGTTTAGTTATATACATATTAGATACAAGAATTTAACTTATGTGCGAAACAGAAAAGCTCATAAATACATTAATGGTTTGCTACTTTATAAAAACTGAGTCAAACAAAATATTTAAATAGCAAAAATATGATAAAGAACACAAATATTTTGGCTTTTATTTTATTAGACACGCCTACGGAACGCCGTCATGGTATGGGCACTTCATTCGTGCTCGATCGTAGTTGGCATATTACGACGCAGAAACCAACTCTTCCGTGTTATTTTTTTAGACGAATCGCCTGTATAATATATCTAAGTAAGATAAATATAAAGTAAGATATATATTAGGCACATGACGTACATTATTTTTACCGCGTTCATTTTTCAACCGGTTTAAATCACGTGGTACATTTATATGGCGGATTCTTTTAATAGAGCAGCAGTAAGGCCTACTAATATTAACATGTTTCATGGAGGAACTCGCAACTTTACCCACAAATAAAAAAAACAGCTAATTAATAACTATTTATTAATAGTAAAAAAACAAAACAATATTTTTTCTTATTCTACTTCGTGTATCGTGATTTGCCATAATTAGCCACTTTTAAGTGCTGTGCATACGAACGATGAGGACGAGTTTAAATACTACGTAAGCTAATTAGTTGAAGTGAAGTCATGGTTGGTGACCATGTTGGCAGCCATGGCGACTGGCCATGTTTCATAGTGACGAGTTACCGACCAAAAGAAAACGTGCCAATGAACTTCGTTTGGCTTTATACGCTGCCGAGGGCGGTACACGTTTATTTCGAGTAGGTATTGAGAATGACTTTTGTATTTATGTAGGATTTTTAAAAGGTTTAGTTAATATTATTACATACAAATTTTGATATTTTAGTGAATAATTTAGTTACAAGTGTTATTTTCTTATACGATAAACCTGAATCATAAATCAATATACAAATTGCTTTGTGCACAGCGTGGCGTTGACGGTGGAAGTATGTTTTGATGCCACTTTTAAACAAAACTACAAAAATACGTCTCTACCAAGATACGCAAACGTCACTGTACTCTTATCTTGTTTTGATAATTTAGATTAGGAGGAGGTGTAATTTAATAGATGAGATTTTAAAACATACGTAACATATTTTTATTAGCCGGTAGTCAGGGTTAACTAGTGCATTAAGTGGGTGCAGGTGACCTGAATAATCAAATCGATAAGAATTATGCAGTTTTGGTAGTATCATTTACAATGAGTCACAGACTTATTTGGCTGGCTGCTGTTATACGTGCAAGTCAATTAATATTGCGCAATTCCAATAAAATGTTGTTATGTACAGTTCACGCGTACACAAAGATTCAAAACATATTTGTCCTACCAGTGTGTCACTTTCTTTTTACGTAGCAACGTTTATGTGTCGTATCTGCGCAATTATAATGTATCATCTATCTATAGTCGATGCTTGTATTATAAGCTCTAACGAATACACGAGGCAAAGCTGCCTGTCTATACTGCACGAGTTGTATAATCGACACGTGGGGGAATATTACAGACATTGTGGCGACAAAAAGTAGCTCGGTACTCAGACCGAGAATTGTAATCACGGAATCATTATGAGGAAATTGCGCCTCGAAAGACAAAATAATCATTATGCAAATGCAAAGTAAAACATACGTGTAGTTAGCAATAATTGTCGATGATTAATTATTTATCTAGAACTACCGATACGAGTGTTAACGGTGATATAAGAGGTCAGTAGGCTAGATTCGTCGGCTGCAAATCTTTGTGACCCCGTTTGTCGGACCAGGGTCCAAGCGTCGTAAGGGAGATATAATTTTTTGTGCATTGTTGTGTTATCAAAGTGGGTAATCTTTTTATTGCAGTTCCCTTGACCTATTACGGCATCTGCGCATTAAAGCTTAGCGGTTGGCGTTGATGTACGAATTTGTGTCGAAGCAAGCAGTGACAACGTCCACCGGCCATCGCGCGTCGGCCGTAACACACGGCGATGGCGTGTTTGTACGTACGTCGACATGTATATCTACATATAGCGATGACCTTGCTTCGAATTCGCGAGCGCGACGACACGCAGAAGGAGTCTAAAGTGCTGATGAGAGCGCAATAAATTTGATGTCGGGTTATTATTAAAAAATCGCAAACCAATGTACAATGTTAAAAAGTCTTCTATAAATATTATCAACAAACATTGTTATACTTTATATAATGGCTACAGAGTACTAAACGTATGAATAATTAATTTGGGTAAGCCTTGGGTACGTATAAGAAAATTTATGTGAAGAATTATTTTATTTCTCTTTGCTTAACTATGTGCGAAATAAAATATATTTCAGACGCTTTTTATTAGCATGATTTGATTTACCTGTATTAGATATAATCGAATTCCGATAAAGATATTGATTAAAACTGATGTCGCAACGTTATCGGGAATGGATTAAGGGCAAGGCCATTGGGTTACGGACAGAACCTATTAACTAAATAGCAATATCATTTGCAAGTTCCTGGTAATTGTTTACTGCGTAAAACTTCTAGCTCTAACGAAGCATTAACATTGTGTGTTAATTTATTATTCCGGGTTGTTTGTAATGAATATTTAGAGTACAAATAGTATATATTGTCATCATACTTATAACATTTTCTTTCGTACATGACAAAAACATTAAAAAAATTTAAAAAATTACTTGGAATTATGAAAATGCATGATGTACTTCACCATGGGTACTAATATACAAAGGTATATTGGGTACTAATATACCTTTGTATATTAGTACCCATTTAAATACAGTTAGTTAACTTGTGCTTCCTTTTCCCATATTTTTCATTCACGCAAGGTGTGTGTTAGAGAATAATAGTTAATTATTTTTGTTCCGTTAGGCTATAAACAATAGTATCTATCTAATTGTACGCATTCGCATGTAAACGTCCGTATATAGACGCATTGATATATTACATAGCACGCATACATATTTCCAAATATAGGTAGGGTTTAAACTAGCTTGGATAGCGAATGTTACGTTACGTTTGTGGAAAATACGAGCGCCTATTTTTCTATATTTATTATTAATTAATGGATTTTGGTTGACGTTAAGTATTTGATTATCTTGAAATAACAATACTAATTAACGGCATCCTTTTATACTGCAGACAAGTACCAGCACGCATGTAATAAAAGCAGTCAACAGTTTCTGATTATAAATTGGGTTTAGCGAACATCTCGTGTGCTTTACTGGGAGTTATTTCCGTTTCACCAATGTTTGGCAAACAAGCTCTGGAGCAACGTTTACAAAATGACCTGCGACTCCCAAAACAGTTAAATCTACACAGTACCACATAAACGTACAAATAAAGCACTTATCCGCTAAATCTCAGCCACATTTATTTACACATCTATTTAAGAACAAATATAATGACTCGTCTATGTCCGTTTAGCTTTGATCGACACAATTTTGTTATATTCTTTTCGAAATGACTCACCTCCATGACGACGTAGACATAGGCGGGGCTGTCCATACAATCATGCATGGCTACGAGATTTGTGTGATGAAGTGCTGTCAACTCGCGTAGGATTTTGATCTCCTTCACCAGAATCTCTGAGGCTTTCTGGATGCCCTTTTTGGTCACCACTTTAACAGCTACGGACTGCGACGGATTCTGATAAACAAACAATATAGTATAGTAAACAGTATAGTTGACGTAGTCTATAATTTTCATTATAGACTACGTCAACTATATGCAGAGAAAGAGCTACATAATCATTTATTTATTGATGAATTAACATTACATGATTACCTTTAGTATTTTAAATAGATAAATTAAAGTAATCAAATAAAGCTACTAATTTATATTTAGGAGGTTAAGACACGGAGATATGATCCTTGCGCAACATATAATAATACATTATTTATAATTACAAGTCGTCTTTGTAAAGTGATAACGCAAGTGCAGCGAGCGTTGCATAAGGCCGTTGCAGGTGGGCAACTAGTATATGTGCTTTGGTACCAAGGTCCCGGCGTCTCCTCACTGATCTGTCTGCGTTTATACTTACTTTCACTGAGCACATTTGTTTAATGAAATTGTATCGTATTCGAAATGATTCGGTGCGTAAGGGTGTAAATCCGCGCGCTTGTACTGATCTAACATTAGCCCAACCAAGCGCCGACATTCCTTAGGCTCGTGTAGATTTGACCTGATTTCATCACAAGTCCTTCAAATATGGGATCTAACAAATATGTACAAGTTATATTTCATGGATTGATGGATTCTTGCCCGTTGTAATATTTTACACATACTGCTATTAATCATAAAAAAGAACTTTTTAATACTAAATGTAGCCATTATCACATAAAGACATTTGTCCATTTGAACTCTCAAGTAAGTGTGATGATAAAGCAGAAACAAGATACAATAATAAAGTACCTGCGCCTATATTTGGTTACCTATTCGCGGGCGCGCCCAGCACGTGTTGAATGCCCTTGGGTCTTAGTGTGCGTGTCCTATTGTTTAGAAACGTTTTATCCTGAGGGCTCTAAACAAAGATCCGAAACCCAACCTGCAGGTAGCCGGAACTTGCCGACTGACCACAGTGCACCGACGGGATGGGATATGACGTCTGAGTTAAACTACTTTGTGAAACACTATTAAATGTGACGTAAATAAATATGCTTGCTGAGATCAGTTTTGCGTGCAAAAGTAGGCTTAAGATCTATTTCATAAAACTGACTTTAAAAGAACATTTGTTAAACCTGAATAACTATAATTAAATAATCTAACGTGCAAATATTTTTTTAATTACAGCTATGACGTTTAAATTTAGTAGTAGTGTTATGACAAAAGCTATATCCAAATTATAGACTTTAAAGATTCTATGATATACTGAAATAAATGATTAATAATTTGAAATAGATGCGTTTTCATCAAAACGTAGAAAAGGTTACCCACGGTCAATTTTATAAAACGACACAAAAACTAGTATAGTCATGCTCTACTGACGAGGTCGTTTGCTCATGACCATATAACAAGCTCCTTACCAGTGACTAATTCTGACCACAATTCCAGGTTCGCTCAAGACTTCTGTTCAGTGTAATATTTAAGAGTTCGTTTTTATTCTATTGCTACTTATATTGTCAGATGTATACTTCCAATATGTATATCATCATCATCATCATCATGACAGCCTTAAAAAAGTCCACTGCTGAACATGAAAGGCGTAGCTTCGAGACGGGGGTGCTACTGCCCATCTCCGCCATGTGCATTTGAGCTACACTATCCCCGATGGATATACTCCAATCTGTCGGTTTAGGTACTTTAGTCGCCTCTTACGACACCTGGTACATGGGGAGGTACTATTCCACTCTTCCGACAGATGTTATGTATCACATATTACACGCTTAGTCAAAAGAATAAAAGATACGGTCAATACTTTGTTTCTATGTTTTTAGATTAAATTAATGATTTTTGGCGACGGTACAAAACATTGTCCAACCTGGAGGTGATATAGAACATTCAGACTCGTGACGAGTTTTAAAAACGTAACTTTACCTAATAATAGACTTGGCGAAACGTATAATTTTGTTGTTTGTTTAGTAAAAGATTGTTATTTTCGTAATTTCCATTGAGATAATGGAATGGTTGTTAAATCGCTATGTGTGTATATATTTATATATGCAATTTACACTTATCAAGTTTATGTCATGGTGCTTAGGACCGAAATAAAATTAACAATAATGCTATTCCACATTCAACATAAAATGCAACAATTTACTTTATCCTACGATAGTTCGGATCGACATTTGGTTGACAGGGTGTGTCAATAATAATAAGGGCACGTGCAAAACAGCCTAGTAAAAACCAGCTGCACAGGTAAAACGGAATCAGAGCAGCTGATCAGAAACTAGCTTACTTGTTGGACAGTTTACTTTGCACCGTCATATGACTATGAGGTCAAGAGAGACGAAAACTCGAAATATGTTCATCTTGTTACAATGCTTATTTTCGTAGCTTCATTATCATCATCATGTCAGCCATAAAAAGTCCACTGTTAGACATAGGTCTCCCCAAGATAGGGAGATTTTTTCCTATAATTGCCGCGCTGGACAGGGGTGGTGGCAAACGCAAAGCGCAACAATGCGACGAGGATGCTGCTGCCCATCCTAAACCTGTAGTATTTAAGCTGCGCTGTTTCGGATAGATATACCGCCATCTGTAGGATCCAGTACCTCAGTCACCTAAGGTTCAGGAAGAGGTACAATTTTACACCGCCGTGGCCGACCCCACGGCTCTTTTCGTAGCTTATAAGGTTTTTCTGCAGTTCGGAGCGTGAAATAAACATTAGTAATATGATTTTGATTATTTATACTGGATTTATGTTGACTTCATTTAGCTGAGTGATGTTTAATTTCGTCTAATCAATTTTATTTGATTACTACTTGTTTATTGATTGTCATAAACATTACCTTTTTAAATTAAAGAATATGATAGCCTTAATGTTTCTTTAATATACTTCTGTTTCTCTAATACCTTCACTAAATTATTTGCTCTCGGCAGTGTTCAAGAATAACTCTAAAAAAGAATGACCTTATGCAAGTAGTAAGTATTCTAGGCTTTGTTTAGTCTTTTTGGAGAAGATAAATCAGTCTAGTGGAAATTTTTGTAATCATGGAAAAAAATGCATTTAGAGCTACATAGAAGAACACTAATAAATACCATTGAGAAAAACAAAGTAGGAAATTTCAGATACATCTAAGATGGAAGTATATGATAATGTAATCAGGTAATTAATATTTTTTTTATATTTACATGTTTCTTTTACTTTATTGTTATTTTCTTTATTGTTTGTCTAGTTTTAATGTGTGCTTGGTAGCATAGCCTAAAGTACAATTATATAATTTGTAAGATGACCACAGCTGGACCACCCCAAAAGATTTTTATTTTGAGGGATTATTATGGTATGGCAAAACCTATGATTTACTACTCCACAGTGTGC
>JACJUM010002525.1:11869173-11885971 GCA_020976665.1 Heortia vitessoides | reverse complement strand
CCTTATTTATAAAGTTATATATATATATATTTATATAACTTGCCTTTATAATAATAGTATAATATAGCAATAATGTATAATATGGTTTCAATTTTAAGGCATACAAATACCTTAAAAACAAGTTTTCTTAAAATTGCATATTAGAATATAATTCAAACTTTTCCTGAGCATCTATGGATTTCCAGGATGAGTATCATCCTGTTTGAGGTCAATACTTTATGCATTCATGTTGTTGTTGAAATTTATTTACAACTTTGTATAAGTACCATACATAATACTACATCACAAAGCCAATAACTTCATTATCAGTGCTTGAGGATCTAGAAAAATTAACAATTATTCAATAAGCTAAATGGCATACTCAGCAAAAATTAAAATCTTTAAATTATTCATACAGAGCACCATGTATTAAATTGTGATTAGGGCAAAATGAAAAGTCAGATATTGAAATTAATGCAAAAAGAGTCAGTGTTTTCCAATCAACAGTTAGTTATTTAAATTTTATAAGCACTAATTTCTGTCTATTTTACTCTCAATAATTCGATTTTAAATATCAAATATAACAATAAGTCTGTTTTCACCAACATTTCTGAAGATTCAGCAGCAATAATTAATATATAATATAAATAATTATCTTTATTTAAATGTGCTGATTATATCATTTTTATATAAAAACAAATAAAAAAAATAAAACCATGTTAGTTTAGCTTAAATAAAAAATATCAAATCAAATAAATTCATAAGTAAACCTATATGTAAATACAAAAAAATTATATGCATCCAGCAAACTGTTTAACTTGAAACAATCACTTAATCATTGTTGGTTTCAATAAACATTACTGTTCTGGTGATTGTTATCAACAATCACATACAAACTTCCCTTTGGCTTATGTAAGCATAGTTGTATTCTATTTATAAACAAAAGCAATAAAAATCAGCTGATGCGTTATTGCCGAAAATTGAAGGTATATCCCTATATATATATATATATGATCTTTAAGGATATGATTTAAATACAAAACTTTGTAGAATTAACACATTTTATTAATGATAATTCAGTATATTTAAAATTGTTTAAATTAAAACGCCTGCGACTTGCCGCCGCCCACAACGGCACAAGATCAATAACGCATAAATATGAAGGATGCAATACGACATACTATAACAGTTTTAACATTACAGCCGATAGAATTATTAATATTAATTTCAAAATGATGTAGGTAGGTAGATAGACCAAGAACAATGAAATTGCATATTACACACCTTTCTCTTCCTTCCTTTGTACACCATAGCAAAGGCACCATGTCCAATTATATCTTGTTTGGTGAATTCGTATTCACCAACTTGGATTACTTCCATTTTCACGAGCTTGCCTTTGACCACAGACATTTTTACAGTATATATTTATTTACAGTCAGGTGCAACAAAAGATCAATAATAGAATTTGGATTATGATTTGGGAACTTGACTAAGCGCTACATTCTGATCACAATATGCTCCTAATCACTTCCTACAATCCATTTATTGTTCTGTTTCACTTAGGACACTAACTGGACATTGTTACAATTTTATCTTAACACAACACACTACGAATGCAAAATGTGTAAAAGTGATTTTATTTTGTGTTGATTTTGCGGAGTAGAAAACGGTGTTGCCCTTTTCTAAACACATACTTACTCATAGTTAGTTATGGAAGCGTTCAAAACTTACTAAAGACAGACATCACCGGCTTCATCACACAATGTCATCATTAATCAACTTTTTATTATTATAGACTTTAAATTGGTACTGTAAAACTTTATTTTTATTTTCTGTCTAAAATTATTTTGGACATTCTGAAAGTTAAATTTTAGTGACTTCATATATTTCAGATTCAAAATACAAATAATTTACTAATGCGTGTCATGTGGATATGACATTCTTTAATTTTAGATGATTAACTAAATAAAATTAAAATTAAGTAGAATAGGTTAAGAAATTGTTTATTTTTTAAACCTATTCTACTTAATTTTATTTTTTTTCTTCGAATGTTTCTATATTGTAAATATTTTTAAATATTAAAGAAACGTCTTAAAGCAGTTTAAAATTTTTGAATCTCAGAAAATGAAATGTGATCGGTGTTGGTTTTTAAAATGCCATATTTTAAGACTAATTATTTTTCAGGAATCTTAATAATCAAGTAACATTTGCGAAATCATATTTATTCGGAGTTTTTAGTAGTCACAACTTAATAATATTTTATTCTATATTCACTATTAAAAAAGAAAAGATTAGATGTTCGCTAAAATAATATCGTAAAAATTTTGTTAAGAATTATTGTATAGAGAATCTCTTGGCACAAAGTCACAGGCTCTAGATTATAAACTAACATTATATAATTAGTTATTGAAAAAAATCTTTGTTGGTAAATATGCATAAGGCAGTAGCGTGGACATTTAGCTAACTATGAATGCATTTTAAATGTAATTGATAATTAATATGTTGCCAGTGTAAAATAATGCACAAAATCAGCACCTCCAATGATTGTAACAAAGCTTTGTTACTCAATGAAACTTTTAGTATTGTAGTCACACATGTGAAAAATACAGGTTTGGTTTTTATTATGTGAATGCCGTTAAATAAAAAGATACAAAAATTTTGTAATCAGGAAAATAAAAAAAGGGCAATCTCAAGAAACAAAGACATTATATTATATTAGAAGTGATACATTTGAACACTTTAATTCTGTTTTATTACAATGATTAAAGTACACATTTTTATTATATATATGGTAGCCTTGATTTTGCAACCTGTAAGTTGTATTTAATTCACATAAAATTTAAATATTTTCTTATGAAATCTCTGTTATACAAAACATTTGTTTCATAATAATACAGAAATAAAGTAACAACAAGTCATTTATCATGAATCAATCATGACTATCTTTTTTGATCACCTAAATCTTCAATACTGTCTTCATCAATCTGCAATAAAAAGAAACCCATTTACATACTTATACATAGATAAGTATTACTATCATTATACACCAGTTTCAATATTTTCATTAATTATTCATAATAAAACTATTTGATAACTCTTGGTGGGTGCAATAAGGTTCACACAACAATGGTAATATAAAATGATCAAAATAGGATAGGCTGGAATTTGAAGCAAAGACAATGTTCCTCTATAAGTTCTGCTATTAATAATATTAGCATACAAACCTCAGGCCACTTCTCTGGTATTATATCAAAGAGGTCATCTTTGACATCACCTTGAATAACAATCTCATCATCCCCAGTAACCGAAGATCCACAAGCAAATTTTGTGCCAAAAAACTTTGCTGCTACTTTTAAATCAATGTCTGAAAATAATTAAGAACATAATTATAGTGCTAGAAAAATCAGATTGAACTTAAGAGAATAACAAAAAAAAGTATATTACCAAATGTACTTAATCCTGAAACAACAGTAACAGATTTCTTCTTCCCACGGGGAGCACGAGAAACTTGCACAAGTTTGGGCACATCTTCTTTCTTTTTAGATTTGAGCATACCTTTACCTCCACGCTTTTGACGTTTCTTTTCTTCTTCACCACCAGCATTTTCTTCTTCATCTAAAAATAATGTCGATTAGTTTTGCATTACTCGGGTTAACATAACCTTCATGTCGAAATTATTCTACGAAATACAAACCTATTTTTACTTTCTCAAACTCCGTAGGAAGATTTTTTTCAAGCCATTGCTTGCACTTGTCGTATTCAGGGTAGTATTCGCAGTATTCAATCGGCATCGAACAATTGCCGCAATACTGTACTTTTAATGGGTAGGTCACGCCTTCACGCGGACCCATTGTAAGATCTCTATCGGTCATAGTAGCTAATGTAACTATTATAATAATTTTACAATAGTTGCATACTAATACACGAAATTATTTCTTTGAAAAATTGAAAAGACGAATCAAGTATTATCGCTAATTAGTTTTTTTTAACATTGACTTTGACTTTTTTTTTTTTAATATAGCCAAATGGCACAATACTTAGAGTATGTTAAAAACCAGTATGATATGTATGAGTATGTTATGTGTTTAATTGATATTAAACTCGAAGATATATTTTAAGTTCAAAATTAATTGTGAAGTTTTATCAAATCTATATACCTTAGTCTATTTTCTTTAATAAAAGTTTATACTTTAAGGCTAACTGTTTATCTAACTGACCTTATTTATTATTATTTATCTATTTACTATCCACGTTTGTAAAGTAGGCCAATACATAAAAAAATATAACGTAAATAATATTTTTTTACGAGTTGTAGTATTTTTTGGCATATATTAGTACGGTGCGTAACAGATCAACCTGCCTAAATCGACTAAATCTTTACAGACAATTTGGAACTCAATCGCTCGCTAAGATAGATTAATATTGATTGCGAAGTTTATCAGATTTTGGTGTTGATCTGTTACTGTGTGTACTAGACGTATTCTGACACCTTTAAAAAATTATTAGGTTGGTATTTTATTTATTTTTTCTTCTCGTAAACATCATTTCGAATTTTATTGTCCGCTTTTATTTATTTTATACATTAAATCTATATTTGTAAAGTAACAAAAAACTTGTACAACATATCGCAATATAAATTAAATACTAAGAGAAAGGCATTGGAAAGTCATTGAGGTTATAATTGGTTGTGAAGTTCTGATTTATTAGATAGATTTATATAGGTATTCTGTTGACTCCTAATAACTGGAATGCTGTCAAAATGTATTTAACTATTAAAATATATATACTAGAGTTATCATTAGGTTTTCACTTGTATGTTTTGTATTATAACAAAAAAAAATATTCTGAGCAACCCTTAATAAATTATACCTATCTGATAATTATAGTATACCAGTTAGGGGTCATCCATAAAGTACATACTCACTTTTCAAAATCTAATATTAATAAAATATAAAATTTCAAAAAATGTAGAGGTATTAAACCGTTTTTGAAATATTTATTAACCTATGAAATGCGGTTGAAATTGGTTTGTTAATGAGTTCATACCCGCTCTAGTGAATATTTGATATAATTCATAAGAAGTACTTCATTTAAATGGAAATGAAACGAATTGCTGAACTGTTTTAATTTTTCGATGTGATTTTACAATACATGTGATGTCACACTAGGACGGTTGGGGGGAGGGGGGGGGGCTCAAAATCATGAATATCGTTTGACGTACTTTATGGATGGCCCCTTATAAGAATATGACTGCATGCACTGTATTAAATATTCAACTTGCGATTTGAATGCCGATTGAATGCAAACAAAGTGTCTAATCAACTTATACAAATTACACCTAGTGCTTCAGAGTTCTTCTACAAAAAAATATAGTACTACATAAATCAAGGTACACACAGCAACAGATCAAACTAGGTACCCAAATCTGTCCAAACATAAGTTCAAAATTGACAGTAAGAATGGATAAACCGCTATCTGTCGGTTTAAATACCTCAGTTCCCTCTTGTGACTCGACACGCGGGAGGAAATCATTAATTTCAATAAAATTTATTTGTACCTTCTTGTTCAAATATGAATAAATGATTTTATTTGTACACACACATGTCGGTAGGTGATGTTTAAAATCATCTTTGGGTATGCAGGCTCATTTTTGGCTGTGCAACTAGAATCTCCGAAATGAATTTCTATTAAATTTTCCAATAATTATGTGATTTCCGAATTATATTAACAGTTAATGAAGATAACGCAATTTATCGCATAGAAGTATATCCTGCATGCAAAATATATATGTATAGAAAAAATTGGCTTAATATCTCCATTTAGGCAGTTTAAAACGAACCAACGCAAACTAATTAAATATTAACTAACTAATTAATCATTTTATACTAAAAAATGAGAAAAAATAATACGTATTTATATGCTTTACTGCTTGCCAATTTTTAGTTAAGGAAATAAATAAAAGGCAGGGTAATAATTAAAAGTATCAATTTACTGTTAAATACAATAACATCGACACAAAATTTTATTTAAACTTTTGCGAAGACTGGTAATGATTGCATTGAGGAATATCATTTTTTTTTCTTCAAGGGATTTGACTTTGTTCTTTTCACAAAAAGAGGCAACGTCTGGACTGAACACTATTTCTGATATAAATCTGTATGTTTTACATGGTGTTGGGTACACATATCGGCATTTTCCTGAGACATTAAACGAAAGTGAATAACGGTGAAAAATTACTTTTTCCACTATTGATGTTCCGGGAAATGTTTATGATGCTAGAGCTGCACTTAAGAATATTACGAAGATGAGCCATATGGACCTAAACAGTTGGGTATAATGTGACAGGCTATAATTTTCTAAAAATAATATTCGGGCTGCGCGTGCATTAAAGCGCATATATCTGTCGTTCAATTCTGATCCACATTTTATGGAAAGATTTGCATTAAATTATGGTTATCATAGAATCTGTTCGAATCTATTAAAACATAATAGGACTATCTTATATATATCATATAAGAAAGATAGGTATATCCTATCCTATACCTATCTTTCTTCAGTAGACATACTGATTCTAATTATCTACACTAAACGTATTTGTTCATTTTTTTTTATCTCGATTTGAAAAATGTTTTGCATTCATGAAAGAAAATAAATAGTGGCAATAGAATCAGTTACAACTTCGGTCATTTTATAATATTTGTTTAATGAGCACTAGAAGCTACGACATTCGTAGCTTCATTGGGTCGGTACATGCTGATTCGGCCCTTGTTGAACAGAAATGACATCGTGAAAGAGTCTTTTAATCGAGATTCAGTAGTCACAATGGAGTAGGTAAATATATTTTACTGAGTTACTTTCAAGATCACAGTTTGTCATGGTTTGATTTTAATTGGCAGTTTGGTTTAAAGGGTTTATTTTATCTACTTATCGGGTAAACAGCATTTATATATTAGTATCTTACTAAATAATACTTACAAGATCGATTCCTACAATTTGATACGCAGAATAGTTTATAAAATGATTAGGTACATCTACATTTACACAATCAATGCGGATAGAATGAACTACGATACCCGACTGACAATGATGACCGACTTTTAGATTTATTTATATACATGTTTTTAATTAGTAAGTGCATCTAAAATATAAAACTAGTGATAATATCAGATTAATGAAAGGTATATGTTTCCTTTTTCATAAAGTACAATTTTTATTTTAAGAAGTGGACGAGTTAACCTTACATTAGAGAATCGTATATTATATAAATATATATATATTAAAGAATAATTATATAAACGAATAATGGCTATAATATATGTGTAATATATGGCTATAATATATATATATATATATATTCTATTTTAAGGTGTACCAAACTGTGTATCAAATATTGAAGAACGATCTAATTTAACATTATCCAATAGTTTTTATTTATTATAATAACAAATTACAACATAAGTATAAAAATCTAAATTCATCAAATTTTTCTAAAGAGGTTTATTTTATTTCATTAAATATAATGTGTGTTGCTCGTGTACCACTACACTATACAATGCAGTCTATAATTTATACATCTATAATACTGTCGTGTTTTTTATCGGAAGCTTTAAGTTTTTCTTGCATTTGTGTCAACATATCTTGCATTCGCCGAATCTGAAAGAAGAATAACAAAAATATTAGTACCTATGAGCAACGAAGAATCTTATGCCGTGATGTGTGTCCAGGTGTCGTAAGAGGTGACTAAGGCATCAGAACTGATAGATGACGGTATATCTATTTGTGACAGTGTTGCTCAAATAAATAAGGTGGGGATAGGCAGCAGCATCCTCGTTGCGAAAGCTGCGGTCTGCGATTTCCAACACGCTTGCCCAGTTATGGGCAAAATTTCCTCTTTCTTGGGGAAACCCTATGTCCAACGGTGGACTTCCTGTGGCTGTAATGATGATTAGTTTGAGCTACTTACTATGAACTCCTGTTATTAAACAACTCTTATAACCCAATTTTAGTTAAACTGCTGCCGCTGCCGTCCCCTCTATCCAGAGCGTCTCCCTTCACCTTCACGTTACTTACGTGTAGTCAGAGGTATTACAGACAGAGGTACACATCAAAATAATGCTATTAGAAATAATATTATATGCTGAAATATGAGCTTTATACAATTTTTAGATTGAATAATGAAAAAAATTGTAAGTGCTAAATAGTTTTTGGTGTAAGTTATAGTATTAAAAATGCCATCTCTACCACAAAAAATATTATTGAAACTTGTGTATATTTTTTACCTATCATTAAAATTATTAGTCAAAATAATAAACACAATACCTCTTCATCCTTTTGTAGTAGTAAGCGGTCTGTGTCGGTTATGACGACCTCGTTGTTGTTGCCCATTGAATCTCTTTTCAATTTCCTGTAGGAAGTGCGTATTGAAAGCAATTATTATACGTTTGATGAAAATTATTATCGTTTACAGTATTGAAACACGGTTATGTGTGCATTATTAAGGAAATTATAGTTTTATGTACCTACTTTATGGATTACATAAACCGATTCTTTACTAACAAATCATTTATTCAAGAATCACACAAAAAAAGTATAGATACTTCTTTTGTGCATATAAGTTCTTGCGGTTTGGATTAGCAGTTAAAACACATGTTTAAGACCTGTTTAATTCCAACTTTTTTTCAGATATAATAATAGGCTTGTTTCCAATTTTAGCAAAACTATTTAAATAGCTTCTAAATAATTTAAGGATCACCCTCCCTATCATTTTTCGTCATAAATCTTTACTTTTTATGTATTTAATTTTTTTCTATTTTTCTTAAAAAATGGCCAAAAAACGCTCGATCACGTGACTGTGACGTCACTATACATTATGTTCCTTTACATTTTAACGCACTCCAATATACTGACCAATTGATTTTAAAATTTTATTGATGTATTTTTATAATAAAGATACAAAAAACATATATTTAAACATTTGAGTATCGCGATTTCGTTTCTTTTAATGAGCACAAAAATAAAATATCTTAAATATTCAGAGCTTTGAATGCGGTAAAATGAAACGGTGCAATGAAGTGTCAATGTCAAACGTAAAGTTTGTGTTAATACGAGTTTGAGGCAAAGGTTTGAGGTTATGTTTGTGTCAGCGTTGGAAAACACTTGTTGATGTTTCAAAAAACTTAATAAAATAAAATGGATACCTACAAGTTTTGTGTTGTGCGGGGCTGTGGAAATGCGGCTATAAATGCTCCAAACAAACTGTTCATCCACGTTCCGCAATCCACCAAATCATTAGAAATGCGCAAGAAATGGTTGCAGTTGGGTGGAAGAAACTCTAACGATTATTCAACAAAATCTACAATTTATTTTTGTGAGGATAATTTTGATGTAAGTTTATAAAGTGTTCAGACATTTTAATATTCTTTTTTTATTCATTGAAATGTCTCAGTTATGTGGATGTTACTAACCAAAAATATTACAACGCGGTCAAATTAACTTGACGACATCATCAAGGCCTATTATATTTCTATTATATTATTCATTATATTATTATTATTATTTATTATATTATTTATTTCCTATTATATTATTTTTCTATTTATCTATATATTTATAATATAAACGATAAGAAATACTATTAGTAATACTTACAGAGAAGTTTTTACGTTTCTGAATTCCGTTGAACAAAAATCTTCGTTATTGACAAAGAATTGAGCGACCATAAAAGAGTCTACTCTTGGCAGATTGGAACTATCAGCTTTCATAAATCCTTTCTCCATAATTCTTTATTAACTGTCTATCGCTCAAATACAAAATTAACAAACTTATATATTATATACGAAGTAAACAAAACAACCCATGTATCCTCAGGTTTCAGGTTAGGTACCTGTCAATGTCAAATACTTGTCACTATCAAATGTAAAGTGACGTCATCAGTCTCTAATCGGCGCCACTCGCCGTTTTAAATGGCGTGACGTAATAGGCGATAAACTTAAATTTCATAAATTATTAAAAAATTATGTGGTTAGTTATAAATAATAAACTATAGCTTATCGTGTTTCTAGTTTTGTGAACTTTCGGTGTACTTATCTACTTTTAATTGAGTGAATACTAGGAAACAACCCTATTGTTTGACAATTTATCGCAGTAGACAGTACATTAGTTATTGCAAAGATTTTAGGTAAATGTATCGGATCATATCTAATGTTTTTTTATTTATTGAATGATAAAAGTGTCATTCAGCCTGATGCGGGTAGGCGATATTTACCCTCTCTCTCGCATTGCATGTTGTGATATCTGTGAGATACACTGCGCGCGGAAGTTTTCGTAGTGCACGTCTTGCGTGACGTCCTTGAGATCTTGCATGTGCGTTGAAATTAACATTGTCCGCAGCTTCGTGAAGTCGGAATGCCGCGGGTTCTCCACTGTAAGATGAAATAACAAGTCAAAGGATGTTGTGGACGAACAATGGTGAATTTTTGAGCCTCTCTCTACTTATCGAACCTAATCAAATAAATATTTTCAATCGCAAGTCCAGTTTGTTTCTTGACGTTTATAAGGAAAACCAAAAGTTAGTATGAATAATAATTGAGATTTAATTATAATGTTATCTATTTCTACCAATCTCTATACATACAAAATACAAGTACATATATAAAAATCAAATTATTTATCATATAAAAATTACAATTTATATTCAAAATTCTTTTAAATTCTTACTTTTCGAGCGCTACGCGCTTGTAGTTTTTTGCTGTAATAATAACATGCTCATAAGCACGTAAAATAATAAGTAAGTAATAAACTCAATATATATTAGTTATTTTACAGTCTCAAATGGAAACCTTTTTGCGACTGGTGTAATTTATTTTCGTGTATCTATACTAATATTATAAAGCCGAAGAGTTTGTTTGTTTTTTGTTTAAACGCGCTAATCTCAGGATCTACTAGTCCGATTTGAATAATTATTTTTTTGTTGGATAGTCCATTTATAGAGGAAGGAGGTGGCCTCGCCCCACCGCCGTTTTTGCCACTACCACTCGCGAGTGTATCTTTGCGAGGTACCATGCCGCGCGGCTCAGACCCGTGGTTGGCTCGCTACGGAACGGTTGAATACAGCGTGCTTTATTTTAAACAAAAGTAAAAATATAATTTATGCCGAAGTACTTTGACCCATTATTTTAAAAACATTATTTTTTACATATTTAAAAAAAAAATCTTATTCACGATTATACAATAACATAAACCAACGTGCGCAATCAAAAAATAATCTCGATGGAGTTTGCGATAACCACGCGAACGAAGGCGCAGGCACAGCTACTAATTTAATAAATAGTGTCCGTGTAATATGATATATAAATACAGTATAATAATAATAAATTCCTACACCTGACACCGTGGCTTACCACTTACCACTTTTTGAGCGACTTATTGCTTAAAGCCTTGTGTAACGGAAGTCAGACTATAGAGGAATTAGCAATATACTACTTAAATACATATATTTAACACCCAGACACAGAAAAAATACGAATATCATCATATTAATATTTGCTCTTGGTGGGAAACGAACCCACGACTCTTGGCGGACTCTTTGAAGATAGGTTTACTACCATCTGCCCATCAAAGGTTTGTATTTACAAACAAGGCAAACAGATGGTGCTTTTTTCCTTCTGAAAACGGCTATGGATGCCGTCGTTCAGCCCGGGGTCTGGTTAATAGGTACAGAAGTGTGTAGTTATATAAAGTGATGTTACCATCAACGATGCCCCAAGGGTACTGGCGCCCGCGTACGCGCTTCCCTCCCACTTCAAGAACCGTGTCAGCAGCCACTACTGCAAAGGGCGCTGCCGCCTTTAACTCACGATCCTGCTGCTTGAATTCTTCGTCTTCATCGCTGTCGCATTCCGGGAACTGGTACACCTTATGTACATTTTAAATAATTAAAACATCTATGTTTCGTCTTTATCTTCCCTTTTTAGATATAGAGTGACAAAACTGTTTTTATCGTACTACTTCTACTACTTTTGCTAACAGTTTTTTACAGATATGTCTTCTACATAATTTATTATATGAGATACTGGTAAATATAGACCTAATTTTACACTATTTGTAAACACGTATAATTAATGAAACCTATGTATTATTAATATATGGCTAGTGTCCATGTGCAAAAATATACTTATTACATAGTAAAATAATATTTGTAAAATTTATATAAGTTGTAGATTTCACATTTTGCTTATAAACAGAACCATAATCCGCTTTTTGCCTTTTATACAATTTGTGTAGAAATAGGTTATGTATGAGCATCCTTTGTGAATTTGGATGTGACTGTTAATCTCAAACCATTAAAGTTGTGCTCATTTGCTACATGAACTGAAAGTGAGTTAATAGTGGATTCCCACTAAACTTATACCGTACATCAAGTAAACGATCACCAGACGGAACTTTAAATAGTTTTACGTTGCATGAATGTTTTGAATCAGTAGAAAATATACGAGTATTGCGTTAATAGAATATTGCGAACGCGTGTTTAATATTCTTTGATGATTTATAAAATCTTACATATTTATTAGTTACCTTGTCATGGTACCTACTTGTATTTGGTGATCCTCGAGGTCCGCAAGAACTCTCGACTTGAGCATCTTTACCTCCATGGCGGTGAGCGAGTCTGCCTTTGCTATTACTACGACGATGTTGACTTTTCGGTGCAATCTTTTCATCATCTCCAAGTCCACCTGACGTAAGCTGCCACAAAAAACATTTTTATTTACTAGTGCCATCTAGTGGCTGTTAAGGTGACGAAATATCAGTGAAAATCCCTACTAATATTATAAATGCGAAAATAACTCTGTCTGTCTGTTACGCTTTCCTGCTTAAACCTTTCAACCGATTTTTATGAAATTTGGCACAGATAATCTTTAGACCCTGAGAAAGGTCATAGGCTATTTATTAATTCTAAATAAGGGTTGTAAGGGGTCGAAATGGAAGATGAAAAGTTAAATGGAAGTATTGCTATTTTTAGAGCTAGAAACTTGAAACTTATTTTTCAGGACATTGATTCGATATAAATAAACATGACATTCATAGTTTATATAAGTTAAGGTAAAGAGGTATGGTACCCAAAAAAACTAATCCACGCGATAATTCAAGAATATATACTTAATATATACCTAAAAGGAGACATAGATATAAATAGAACTGAAATGTCTGTTTGTTATAAAAGCGCTTAATTGTTTTGTCTGTTTCTTAACTTTCACTCTTTTACTAGGAGATACCTGATGTTGTGAGTAGAAACTTTATTATTTTCACGGGAAAAGGAACTACCTACATAAAATATATATCGTAATTGTGTTGTTTTGTTTTGGCATTATTCCTGATTACGATGTCACACAGTGGTCGTCGGTGGTTATGCTTCAAAAGGGAGAATCGCAAAGATCTGTTACTAGAAAAAGCTATTCACCTTGGTGTTTCGCAACGAGCTATATGAAACGTATGGCAACGGTTCGGACGGACACAACGGACAGGTAGTGTGGCTAGAAGATCTATATCAGGGAGAATTCGTGCCAAAACTGCACATGAAGACCGCTACATCCGATTAAAGGCGCGTCGGGACCGCACAATAACCGCCCGGACCTTGCAATTTTGACTAAAGCAATCCACTGGGACAGTTGTTCCGAATGGTCTGATCACTAAATCAGACCATTCGGAATCGACTTCACGAGTATGGCAACGTTCCAGGATACGTGCTATCCACCCAAATTAACAAGGGCTCATCGGGCCGTACGTTTAAGGTTCGCACGTGAGCAATTGGACTGCACCTTGGACAATTGGAGGACAGTATTCTTCACAGGTGAGTGTGAGGTCAAGTTTTTTAGCGGTGACAGACGTGTACGTGTATGGTACGAGAAGGAGAACGTTTTACTGAACGTGCATGCACGGAACTGATCGTTTTAGAGGTTCAAGTCTGGCATATTTTTTTTCATTGTTTGGCAAACCAGAGCTGGTACTTAATCCTGAACTATAGGACTATGACTGCGGCCAGTTACGTCGAGAATGTAATCCGACCATACATCATTCAATATTCACAAAGGTCGATGTAAGCCGCCGCATGTTCATTCTCTTACTTGACTTTATTTAAACCAATCCAAGACACAAGCCATAATCTTGGGCAGTAAACGGCAATTATCCAGTTTAAAAAATGTACCAGTAATCATTTTAAATAACGTAGCAGTGCCCTACAGCACATGCGTTAAGAATCATGTTAATAAACGTGTTCATGAAATCAGTAGTAAGATTACTACTGCTCTCTATCGATTTTAACATTTTCTTCCTACCAAAACCTGTAAATTTATCCATAATTGACTATAGTGACGTTTGCACCACAAATACATCTCAAGAACTCCTTAATAAATTCGTCTATTAAACAATTGTCTTCGTTTCATTTCCAGTTTGCGTAAATACGATATATTTCCCAATACCGTTCTCTTCTTGGCTGGCTTCCTATTCGTTAACGTCGCAAAATTCGAGTTCTAACCATACTATTTTCAATACTTTTTTATCCGTACGCACCAACTTCCTTAAAGGACAGATTCCAAATCCTATCTTCCTCTCACGAACGTAATCTCCGTTATTCTAATACACTCTCGCTCTCAGCTACTTCTTATTATTCTAGTTTTTTTGACAAACTTTTACAGTGACAGTTATACGACTTTGGAATGAGCTTGAATATTAAGGAATCCCCAAACAAATTTGTCCTGAAACGCTTTCTCCGTACTTTATTTACTGATGCTGCTTCTCTAACTTTATAACCCTATTTTTAATGTACGTTATTTACATATATATTTTTTATATCATATGTATTTATCTCGTTTGTTTATACAAATATGTATGTAACGTTTGTCTATTGTCTGCAACACTATTTTTTTTTTTTCCCTTTCATGTAATGATTGACTGGAAGACAGTGCCAACTGGCATTAAGTCCGCCATTTGTACATTTTGTAATATGTTGTGCAATAAAGTTCAATAAATAAATAAAGGGTGGGTGATAATTTTGTGTTTATGCAGGTTAATCGCTCGTGTCACTCAGAGGGCACTCTCTGATGCGGATATTTCAGTTTTGCCTTGGCCAGCGAGCTAGCCTAGCAAGCTCTAGGCCCGATCTTAAGCCAATTGATCTATGGGATCAATTGAAAAGAAGTCTGAAAAAAACCCACACCCACGTTAATAGTCAACAGGATCTTATAAACGCCCTAAAACTTTGTTGGGGACGAATACATGACGAAAACATCAATTATTTTTTTAATTAATAGTCTAATTTATGCTTTATTCATTCGTTATATATATCTATTCATATACTAATACTTTTTTGTAAGTTTGTTAAAAACATTGTTAAACATTATTTGATTCTTAAACTAATGAAAATAACTCGATGTTTGTGATACAATATCAGATATATATCACACATATATCAGAAAGGTATTTTGAAGATTTTAATACAACAAGTAAAAAGTAAGTAGTGGTGGCCCAATGACCACTGATCACCTCCCTAAAATCCTCTACATATTATGGTGCCCATACAGTGTATTTTTATTTACAAATCAAAAGTTTAAATCAAAGACAATTTCCCGTATTAACATTTCACCTACATAATTTTCTGTGCGATTCCATGTGGTATAATTTAAAATAAAGAACTACCTATTATTATCGGCTGAGTTGTCACGTATATTTTAATTGGGTTCAATTGTATGAATTGTCCAAATTTTTCCATTGTCCCAGTTTATTTTCGGCCACCGGGTACATTTTAAACTTCAGATAAATAGAAGTTGCTCGTTGCTCTATTATCCGATTAAAAATTCTTGGCAACTAATATAATGTTAAATAAGTCTTAATCTGAAGGCAGAATATACAATAGTGTCAAGTTCCAATTATGCGAGTTGAATATTAAATTAGAACAACACAGGCCAAGAGGTTAAATACTTGGTAAATGCATCATTGTTGCCAACGAGACAGGCCCTATCTGCCAGTACGTGACAATCTGGCTCAAACAAGCCTGGCTCCTTAATATCAGGCCATTAGCGGCTATCAACCCTGCAGCTTGAGGCCTTAGTCCACGGGCCGACTGTATGTGTCCAAGTATTACATTCTTAAAACACGTTTCGTTAGATATGATGTTACTCAGTTATGTTTAATAAAACCGGTCATGTGAGAGTCAAATATAAAAGTATTTTTCATATATGTACACAAAAGCCTTTCACATATGTAAACAAAGTATAAGCTACATACAGGCTTACAATTACGTACGTACATGTCCTATTTCCGGGTAAAAAGACAAGAGAAAGCGGTTAATTTACCGTACAATTGAAAGGGCAAAATGGCTTATTTTCGAATCACTGGCTTTGCTACACAATGCACATAGTGTCAGTTTATTCCTTAATCGTAGCTAAAACATCGCAGTGATGTTTAGCAAGAATAACGCCGACTTGAGTATATTAAGTTCCGAGAAAGGGAGTGTAATTATTTCGTGGAAGTTATCGTGTTGAACACGCGAAGCAAATATATCCGGAGGTTGAGGAATTGAATGTGGTAAGTTTAATAAATCAATGAAAAACTAACTAGGCGTTTCCAACAACTGACATTAAATGAGAAAAAATTCTAAACCCGATTTCCATGGGCATGGCAACAACTGCAGTGATATTTTTTTCCAGTTTTTCACTTCTGTGACCAATCATAAAAATAAATACGGAAATTTATTTTAATGATTCCCGAATAAAGGCCATACTAGTCAAGTCCACGAGAGTCTTCTGTCATTTCAGTATTGTGCCTC
>JACJUM010002525.1:11781690-11869163 GCA_020976665.1 Heortia vitessoides | reverse complement strand
ATTACTTACTCAGTATACTAGTTGTAATTTCTAAGGATTGTTCTACCTGTGTGCCCAAGGAGGAACGAAGTAAAGACAGCAATGGACGCGGTTATCTTGCATGTGTCGGCGGTTGAGGCCGCTCTCATCTGTGAAGTATTGCCGGAACTGCTCATCAATGTACGCTGAGCATACGCGCCATGAATCCTCGCAGTTAATCGCGTCACCGAAACCTGGTGTGTCTACGACAGTCAGTCGCAGCTTCACACCGCGTTCTTCTATTTCCATTGTCTTTTTTTCTATCGTTGTTGTCTTTTCAATTCTGTCTGCAATTTTGGTTAGCGTCAATCAATTAAAACTTGGACTAGAATCAAAAATTTTCTTCCGTTCATATTTAATTCGCACGACTATTTTTCATTCGGTAAATATCGAAAACAATTGTAACAGTGACAGACTTACCATTTGCATCTGGTATTTTACGGTTTTTATAAAGATCACCCAGAAACAGGCTATTGATTAGGGTGGATTTGCCAAGTCCAGATTCTCCTACTACCATTAGCGTGAAGTCGAACCCGCGTTTCACTGATTTGCGATGGACTTGCTCTGGTAGAGTCGCAAATCCGATATAATCACGTTCACCGCGATCCCGTTCTGTTAACAACATATATTGTACATATGATATACTTTTTCTAATTTGAGATTCTAATGATTTCATTAATGAACCTAATGAAGAACTAATGAAAATTAATTAACTGTTAACAATAGTAGTACCTACGTAGTATATTTATTATTATATATATTTATACTATATATATAATAATTATATATATAGTACATTTGTTACAAATGAAATTAGATGATACAAATAATAAAACAATCCTGTTTAAAAAAACAAATTTTAGACATATTCTAATTGATGTGTCATCTTTATTTTTAACTTAGCTGTTCTACAACTAATCTAACCGACTCAAGTATATGATTAAATATTTAAGTGAATAAATTACTCTTTAAAACTTGATCATGCTGTAAGTTCATTTCTATAAAAATGTGAGGTCGTATTGGGTATCCAGTTATCATAATAATATAATAATAATTTAATATTTGGTATATAAGATAAAATCATAAATTAGGCTAGTGTTAGTTTGTAAGTTCCTTTATTTGTAAAGGTTTAGTAGCTTGTCTAGGTAGAGGAAGCGGGGCATAGCAGTAGGTGTGCCAGAGTGGAACAGTACAGGTTCCCCCGACACGGCGAGGCGTTGTCGCCCAGGGACGCGTGCGTATGTACACGCATAGTATTGGGGACATCTAGCGAAAGCACCGGACGTGCCCATCACTTGACCACATTTAGCATAATTCATCGCATTCTATTGCTCGCAGCAAACAAGAATGTTACCTACGCGTTTGATGCCTGACACTGTAGCGCTAATTTTAAATAAAGAAAATCTTTCTTGTTAATTAAACACTCAAAAAAACGTAAGAGGTTAGAATATCGAAAAAAATATTAAAATTCTTATTTGGCATAATTTTACGTTGACTATGCCAACATAGGCATCAACTAAGAAACGTTCGTTACGGGGAACAATTGCCAAAATGACATTCCAATTGAGAATAATTTGAAAATAGGAAATATTACCTATAATAACAATGTCCTAACAAAAAACAATTGAATCTGTTTCGCTATTCTCCATATTATTCTATTTTTAGCAAACAGTCGAACTATATACGAATTTCTCTTATAACATTCAGTTTAATAATAGATATTAATTACAGACTTTTCTGCATAACAAACATTCCGATATATTGCTTGTAGGTATATGAACTATATTCGGATCGTTGGAGATATCGCTAAATTAGACAGGCACTAAAGAAAAACTCGCACTAGTTGTAGAGTCAAAGCACTATTATTACGCAGTCAATACTTGAGAAAATTATTGTCTGCCATAAGTAGCACAGTTTTTGATATGAAAAAAATCTTTACTTCTATTTATGAAATAAGTGAGATCTAGGCTGCTCTCACGATACCGTCGTATAAACAATGCCTACTATTGTGTATGGGTACATCATTAGTCAGTAGTCGTTTCAACTGAGAACACAATAATCAAACACTATTGTTATTATTGATTCTGTTTAAGCTAAACATAATGCAGCATTTAAAATGTATCTACTTATTACTATTTCAGATCATGAACAACAGTTTATTGAAGGGAACATATAGAGTTGCAGTCTATAATCTTTAATCAGTTAATCGAAAGTATTTACAAGGCCGCTGCAATAGTTGCACATATTCTTTTAACTATAAATATTATGAAAGAATAATGGAGCACCAAACATTTAAGGACCCAAAAAACTAAAAATCCTTGAAGTAAGTAATAATCAAAAAATATATATATTTATTTAAAATTTACTACTATAGTATTAGGTACTAGGAACGTATAAAAATTAAAAAAAAAACTTACGTATCTTTAGCATTGTTATAAAGGGATTAGACTGATTATTCCCATCGTCAACTGTTTGTTTCCCGTTCATCATTTTATTATCCTTATCAGTCTTATCATCTATATTCACATCTACAACAGCGAATGAATCACTCCTTTCCAATCAGGTAACCGGGGTATGCTCTGCCTATTTTTGCATAATCGCTATTTTCTTAAGAATATAAGAAATCGTTCTTTTTTCCGAATTTTGTTCGTTGATTTCGTTACGTAGTTCCCGAGAAACGCGAGAACTCACGGTGCACTTTATTGTTGTTGAGTAAAGAATGCCATGAATGGCTCTAGGTAATTTACACTATTCTAAAGACTATTCGGTGGTAGGAAATTTATCAAACGTCTCGAACGTAGTAAAGGCAAGCGCGTTCGTATCGCGGTTGCACAGCTAGTTCGGTCAGCGAGTGCGCATCGGCCCGCGCTCTTCCGGCCGCGTTCGCTGTCCTACTGCGCGTGCGCGCGAGACCCGCCCTGCTGTAGGTATCAAGTAATACATCGTGAAGTAATGAGATTGGATATATGCATTAACTAGCCAACTACCTGTAGCAATTGTCTTGATTACGCAGATAATTTTACGTCCCCTGTTTATATTAAAATATACAACATCATCAAATACGAAATAGTTGAAGTAGTCAGAGTTGACCATATGTTAAAATTATCTTAACGTTTTTTTTCAGAGGTATATAAACAATCACAAAAGTTAATAAAATTTCAACGAATGACTTCAAGTGGGTCGCCGGCAATTGCCGCGTCTGGTTGCCTTTTGTTATGAATAAGAGATGCAACAGAATTGCCTTTGCTTGCTCAATTGGGAAGATGCTGCGAGTCAGCGAGATGGCACTCATCCGGTGACGTAAGCAGCGCATGGGTTTTATACATATTATGAACATTACACAATAGCTCCAGTTATTCCTCTTAGTTTATCAGTTTTCATTAATTAATTTCAATAATAGATAGCATTAAAAATAAATTAAACTTTAATTTTAAATTTTCATCGGATATTAACTTGATTTGGATAGAACTTTTGCTTAAGCTCTACGATAATACTATGATTGCTTGAAGTAGTTTTTGGTTACTTTAATTTCACGTATTAGATTTCTTGTAGAGTTTGTAATCGTATATTCGGCTGCTCATTAGAATTAACAAAGAAAATTTCACAAAATATTAAAATATATTTAATGAAAAGAGACTTACTATTTTTCTTTATTTTTCCGAGCCCTAAAAACTGCAGCATAAGCACGAGATTTTTAGAATAAACGACTTTATAACGGAAGAACTACTGGAGTTATCTTAATACTATTCGTCATCATCATCATACCAGCCATTCGAAGACAGGTCTATCCAAGAGAGGAGGAATTAAGCCCATTATTGCCGCTCTGGGCAAGCGTGTCGGCAATCGCAGAGCGCAGCTTACGCGACGAGGATGCTCCTGCCCATCTCCGCCCTGTGCAATTGAGTTGCACTGTATCGGATGGATATACCGTCATCTGTCGTTTCTGATACCGTATTCGCCTATTACGATACCTGGTATATGTTAAGGTACTATTCTACTCTACCGGTACCTCACGATTTATATACATACGACGTGCGTGTTCGTAACTGAATCTACTCACGAACATTTGTTACTTATTGCAAATTAGAGCAGCAACAATATACGTGAAAAATGGTATAAAATCTTACACCTTAAACATAAAGCTTATTTTACTAAACTTGTGAACAAATTATTTTTTTTGGCGGTATATTTTGCTAATTCGATTCTTTAACACCTAAATCATGATAAAACTGTAAACCAAGTTAATATTTCTTAATAAGATACATACTCAAGAATACCTTTTAATAGCACACTTTAAAAAATACAACTACTCACCTTTAAATACTTAATGAATACATGTGTACACAATCACTTCCAACTGGTATCTAAGGTAAACCATTTTTTTATGTAAAATACGAATAAAAAGCTATTTAAGATAAATAACCAACTATACTAAAACTAGTTATGGAAAATGAATTAAATTGTAATAAAAGCAACTTACCCATAGTCATTCTGCAAATCTTGAAAAACTTGCTGCTCGGAAGAAAATTACGCGGAAAATTTACATAAAGTTAGCTTTAAGTTTAAGTCGTTTTCTTTTTCTTTCATCTCTTAACAGCTATATGCAGTTACGAATAAATAACAGCGATCGATCGATTGTCACTTAGTGAATAATCAGTGAAAAATTTTGGAAAAATCCATATGAACTGTATGTTTTGTAACTATTCTAATTCTCCTATTCACCGTTTCATATCAATGCGCGTTAAAAAATTCCTTAGAATTATGCACTAAAATATCACTGCAGTTACGCGTAGTCGATATTATTATACACTACACATCTAAAAATTGCGTAAATAAAAAGTCACGCGACACCTAAAATAATATCACGTTGCTAATCCTAAAAATTGTATAATCGAAAATAGTAGAAAATATCAGTGAAAAATAAAATCACATTGTTTGTGCGCCGTCCTGTGCGTGTTGCGTTACGTAATGTGATGGATCCAGGATAAGCGCGCCCTCGGAGCGTGCCCCGCACCCCATGCCCCGCCCGTCGTTACCCCGCGCCCTGCGCGCTGTTTGACTGCGCGGGAAAACCGCGAGGTCTCGGGTGGCGCGCGGGGCCCCGTAGCGCAGGCAGGCCCGGACAGGGGTGGATCGATGCTCGCTCAGGGCAGGGCGCCTGCGTCACCGTGCCGAATGACCCTCGCCGCCTTTTCGGAAGCTATTTGCTGCCCTACATGTAATACACGCCCCACTAAGATTCAAGGTCGCTCAAAGAGTCCAAATCTATCTGTTTTTTTTTGTATTATGCAAAAATTGTAAATCGTATCAATAAATAAGAAAAATCTATTTTAAATCACGTTAATACTAAGAAAGGATAAATCCATTTTACATCATGATGTGGGTATTTTGTCGATAAATATAAGGTCACGTACCTCACTTAATCAAACCCGAGATCTACTAGTCTTTCTACTGTCCAGATATACAATTGGTAAATGTCATTATTAAGTAAATACTAATTAAGTATCGTAATATATTATGCCAATTACTTACCTATTGTATCTTTTTCTAGTAGTAAAGTCAAAGTAAAGTTCATGTTTAAGAAAACCCTTTACCTTAGTTATGAACTAACAATAATCCTTTTTCTTAGTTATGATCAACTAAAATAATATTTTAAATAGGACTTTTAGGACTTAAGAATAAAAATATGAATTTAGAATAAAAACATGACACAGGAATACAGTTGAGAAATTAATTTAATCTCAAAATACTAACTCAAAATATTTTTCTTCTCTTCCTATGCGCTTACCAATGCATCTACATATTTGCGTCGACAATAATTATAATATATATTAAACATAAAAATTTAAACATGATTAAATTTTTTACTATCCCATCTTCCCATCTAGTGTTCTCTTTAGTCATCTTACCAAAAAAAACAAACTAATTCATTTGTTATTCCTATCATTCTTTACTTTTAGAAGCATTCTTTTGTGCAATACAGGTGCGATACATTATAAATATTAAACTGATATCTAATTAACATACACATACACTACACAGATAAAAGGAAAATTTTAAAACGCGTTGTTACGTCTAAATTAACAGCTGTTATATCTGACATAATAAAGATTTTTTATTAGAAAGTTGTGACTTTTAATTTACCAACAATTTTTATGATAAAATTGTTGGTAAATTGCAAGTTTCATTCATGTGATACGAATAAGATAAAGTTCGATATAAAACTTCGTTGCTGTAACATTAATTTATTTTATGATATTTTCTTTTCCTCTCTAGTGTTTTGCATACAGTATACAATGTATTCGTTTAGATAAATTCCGCTAGCGTATTTTATACACGTCATATGTATGACCAGTTGGTGCCCACCCACAGCTTTTTCTGCACAGGAATATTACTTCCTGCAGCCTATTTTATTCTCCAAGGATCAATCTTTATACCTACTAAAATTTATCAAAATTGGTACTGCGGTTTAGTCGTGAATGCGTAATGGACAGTTACTTTAATTTATTTTGTTAAGGAAATATTGTGATTTGAAATGCGCTGATCGCCCGCCTTCTTTGTCACTTCGGATTGTAGATACTTTAAAAAAAATGTCCAAATTATGTAGTGTGAAAGACAAAGTTTATCTCCAAATATTATAAAAGTATTTTTATTAGGATCTATTTGTTATACTAAATGTATTGGAAATAAAGTATTAATTTAGAATATTAAGCGAAACTAAACTATTTAAGGTAAACATTTCTATCATACTTTATATACAACTTACTCTAGCGGTTCTAGCTGCGAACTCCTTACTTACCACTCAACGTTATATTTTAAACTAACCTATAAAAGTAAAACATAGTATCTGCTGTATGAACCTTATTATAGTAAAGATTCATAAATCCATATTCACAAATCCGCGTTTTTGCAGAATACTACTAAGTAGTATTTTTTGTTCATCATTATTATTCCTTTGGTATAAAAAACATTTTTCACTTTTTCATTTAATATACTTTAAAAGCGTGTTTTTTTTGTTATTTTATTTTTCCCTTTATTGTTCGATTTATAGTTCAATAATATTTAATAAATGAGTACTTAAACAGTAAATTAGGTAGACGGTACGCATGCGCAGGCTGCGTGGTCTCACTTACTCTTACACAGAGGAATTTCTTTCATCTTAAGGATGCTGGTCAAAATAATCTTCCTCTTATTGAAATTTTTAATTGGCACCAATTCTTGATATGTGTACAAAGTTTCAATTAAATGTGTGCGTTTAAAGTGGGTCAAAGTGGACTACGAATGAGTCGGTTTCAAACATACAACTGAAGTTAATATAAAGCGTATTAAAAGAATACGCATGATATATCATATATACGTTGTACATTATGGAAATTTTATGTAGGCATTTAATTGCAAGATTGGGACAACCAAAATGAAACAAGCTTCAACGCGGATAAATAATACTATATATAATAAAATTATAATTCACGTTACATTATATTAATACATTCTATTTTAAGATATTTTTAGTCAATACGGATACTAAAAGTAAAGCCAGTGATTGCGATTAAGTGGTGCGCCAAGTTAGAAGTGTACGCGCGATAAATATTAATCATTGAAAGAAAATCAATAAATAGTTATTTGGCAAGCAATCGTTTCCAAAATACTGTGCGATATCTGAACAAGGGCAATTGCAATTTTACAGAATTGAACTCAACGATTTAAGAATAAAACATAGAAAAGCAACCAGATATTAGAACTGCGCAAAAAACCAGCATAACATATAAATATTATTAGCGTTTAGGGTACGTACGTAAGTTTTAGATCTTTTCTGAAGTGATAAACTTGGGAATCACTGCCTGAAGCTATTAATAAACCCTCAGGGGAAATCAGGAGTATTGACTAGTCAAGGAATACTTAAGGGATTTACATCCAATTATAACGACCCAAAGACGATCTAATAAGGCAATAAAATATAAACTAGGTCTTAGTTTAACTACCTACTAATTCGGTCACATTTTATCCCAAAGGACATGGAATTCGAGTAATTTGATGTTTATTGAAGATGTATATTGGAAAAGTGATTCCAATATAAGAAACGTTTTGAAGTTTAGTACACAAAGCAACAAATCAAACTTGATCTATACAAATCTTTCAAAATGTTTGTTAGTTTTGAACTCAATTAATAATAGATTAATGTCCATTGAGTATTTTTGACAAAATTTGTGTAACGGGATACGTTGTGTACAAAATTTGATTACTACCTGAGGTAAAAAAAATGGTGTACCAAATTGCTTCTTCGTATTAAAACTAACCTATGTTCTTCTATATTGTTAAGTACCCCATGGTAAATTTTAGTAAGATTCTTCCAGTTTATTTTTGGACAAACCTGTTGCTGGACTTCCCAAACGTCAATTGCAGCGCCACCGGGAGAGGGCGAAGTTGCTCATTTATGGGCGACCTTATAATAAATAAATGATCTGACGTATAGTATCATCTCAAGTAATGCTTAAGCATGTATATATGTGTCTTGTAAGGCAAATGAAATGGACCTCCTCCGGAGTCGCTTGAATTAGTGTCTAAATAGTATAGCCTAGGTAAAAAAAATAGTAAATAAACTGACCTTGATAGTAATCATCATCATTATTATAACAGCCGTAGGACGACCATTCCTGAACATAGGCCTTCCCAGGTGATTTCTAATAGGACCAGTTGTATGAGGTCTTCATCCAATGCAATCTTGCGGTTCTTGTCATATCGTCAGATTACCTTATAAGTAGACGTCCTAGACGTTTCTGGTGAGTGTGTGTTCTCCATTTCAGAACCTTATAAGTCACCGGTTGTGAGTTCTGCGTGTACCCTGCCACTTCATCGTGAAAATCCGCTGGGCATTGTCATCCCTGATCGCGCAGATACTTAACGCTTACGGGTTAATTTAAATTTATGTATAAGGCCCTAAGTGAGACACCATGATTTATCGCGAAGGAATTATACTGGCTACATTATAGACATTTAAAAAATGTTCCAGTGTAGTCATCTGTTTCTAGTGAATGAATAGATTAATAAACGTTAAGGAATTAAATAAAATATGCCAGGACCAAAACAAAAGGAAATTATTAGTATTTGCCTAACCCGATAGGAAACTGGCGCGGGTGCTATGTATATATGTTGATAGAACAAATATTATGTGCATAAGTCATATTTTAATAACACCTGTAAAAAAGGTACCAACCAATACCAATTTTAATAGTGAGCCCTTGTACATATTTCGCTTATACTTGTACTCATCTCATTTACATATGAAAATAAGGGAATGTGGTTAATAATATTTAATAATAAAATAATGTATACTCGTTTTTTAATTAAATAACTGAATATATTATTTTTTTCTGAGCAATAACTCTGTAACTCTAAAATAAAACATTGCTTGTAAAACGTGGAACAAACTGCGTGGAGCAAACTTATTTTACGAAATGAGAATTCTAGTAATCCCTTTAACTAGTAGTTTAACTGTCCAAGAGTTGCGATTAGGTTACAAAATACATTTGAATTATTAGAAGAATTCACAAACAAGCCGCAAGCGAGCGAGCTTAACGTGTACCTTACCTCACTTTACATTACTTTGTGTACAAAATCAATCTATACAAGGAAGAATCTATACAAATTGTCAAAATTTGGCAACCGATATTAAACTCTAATCGTCAAAGTAACTGCAAAAGTCCACTGCTGGACAAGAGCACAACTCTTTTTAAGAAAGGGGGATTTTTCCCGTAATGATCACGCAGGGCACAGCTTAGTTTCGTGACGTCAACGCTGCATGTGGATACACGCCGTCTGTCGGTCCCGGTACCTCAGTCGGCGTATCTCACAATATTGACATACAAAAATCTTAGTTTTGTAGCGTTATGTATGTTATTGACATTAGTGACCAGCACAGGCCCAGGCTACGAAACAAAAACCTGGATGGTTTCAGTGGCACTATAGAATGCATTCTCCCCAGAATCCTTACTAATATTATAAACGGAAAAGTTTGTGAGTGGATGTATGTTTTTACTCTTTTATGATGGACCGGCAGATCATGGAACAGATCTGAATTTAGACTCTAGATCTGTTTGCGTTTCATATGTTGTAAACCTTTATTAAAATGGCTAGCCACTAAAGCTAAAATTTTTGTAAACCGCTTCTACGTTTTTAGTATATGTAGAATGTCTCAGGTACGATTTTCGACTAGGTCACTAATTCTCGTTGGCAATTTTAATTCGCAACCTCTGTAAACATGAAATCTAGGTGATTCTGAACAGCTACTTCTGTAGTTTATTTCACTTACTGTAGCTGGCTAATTGAATAGGCGTTTTATACAAAATAAAACACATTCACGTATTAAAACTACCCTGCCTCCCAGTCTCGGAAAACCCTTCAGAGAAGACAGATAGTAATCTCATAATTAAGAAGATCTCAACGATGGATTCTAGTAGTAGTAGTAGTTAGTTATTATAAACTAGCGGCCCGTTCCGACTTCGTCCGTGTACATTGTCAAATTTTATCCTGTTACCTTGGGAGCATTAATCTCGTTCTTGAGTAAAGCATTTATTACAAAACTGGTCCAATAAGTATAAATTTGTCTATTCATTTCGAAGTTTCACCGAAATTTTGGAATCGCTGCCTAAACATGACGTTTCACATAAGCTTTCAAAATCACTTTTTCCCCACTTAAAACATGATACTGGCCGTGAGTTACTGTCACAAGAGGCGCCCACAGATGGTGGTATATCCATCCGAAACAGTTTAACTTAAATGCACAGGGCTGGGCATCCCCGTCAGAAAGCTACGTTCTACGATTGCCAACACGATTAGAAAGCGCGGCAAAATTCCCACCATTCTTGGGGCGGCCTATGTCAAGCAGTGGACTTCCAATGGATGTAATGATGATGATAGTAAAAATGACGCCCAATAAGTTATTCTATAAGTTTGGAGTTAGTGGATAGTTTTAAAAGGGAATTTTCCATACAAGCTCACTTTTTGATAATAGTATTAATGAATACATTTCGTTTGGTCTCGAGTGCTATGTAGGTCTTAATTTGACAAATATATGTCTGCTTTATAAACATAAAGTTAAGTGCACCCAACAAAATACTCAAATGATGGTTGATAAGACTGTATATTACGACTGATGGTAGGCATATAAAACAATTATTATTATTATGATCGTTATATTATTTACTAGCATCATAACATATAAAAAATCAGTAACTCTAAATTGATATTAAGCAAATGATTGTTCAATCAGTTTAGTAGTTTGGAGTTCATCAAACAATGTGACACGTTATATTTATATATACAGAAAGATGTTGGTTAAATGGGGATGAGGATGAGCAGAAAAGTTGTAAGAAGGTCTGCAATAAAAACCAAAGAATTGCCGCGACTTGAGCCCTCTTACCAGAGTGTAAAAAGAATTCATATTAATTTTACTTATAGGTACGTAATTTACTTGTTACTTAAATACAGTTACAGTGATAAAAGTTTTGGCATATGAGTAATAAAGAAATTGGAAGTTTATAAGTAATCAGAACCCGATAAAAAATAAAAAATTCGTCAGATATAATTTAAAAAAAAACAATAATACTAATAACATATAATGCTGACCATTTTTAATTGTTTGTATACAAAGCAACACATCAACTTACACAAATCTGTATAAATTTCGCAATCGACGATAATGCGACGTATCTTTAAACGCGAGCCATTAAGTTCAAAATTAATTGAGAACTTTGGCAGATTTGTTTGGTATGTATTTGTGTACATTGCCTATGTCGTTTTTATTTCTGCATGCAGAGCATTATATACTTTTCTTATTACCTACTTATATATTTAAACTTATACATTTTATTATTAACAAAAATATAAGACTTCAATATCAGCGGCAAATACTTGAATAATAAAAAAAATACGTAGGAACATTGTACGTGCCTGTTAGGTTTGACATTGCAATTGATTTACCTGGGTCAACATCAGATCCTGTCTTGGCACCATCGGGACAATCTCATACCCATTCGAATAAAAAAATATTTTTAATTTGGTTTACAATTCTTACAGATAACGAGAACATTTGTACATTACATATCCAACATACCTCCCTTTTTCGAAGTCGGTTAAAAATGGGCCTTAATTTTTCACAAAACAGCGTAATTGTTATTAAAACTTTACATTAATACACCCTATAAATCATTAAAATACAAAATATATAACGTTACTCACGACTACTTGAGTCTATAATTTTTAAAGATATATACGCAGTCCTTTGAATACTATACCAAGTTGATATTAGGTTTAATACTAAAAGTACAGAGTTAAAGATACTGGAGCTGATCATGATTAGAACTATTCAGTAATTTTTAAGACCTGTGTACCTACTTCTTTTGTCTTTCTCTTTTCATCAGTACTGTGACTTGGTCGGATTTTATACAACAGATATAAGATATTATGTAGATAAACTTCGAAAACCTAATGGACGTAACCACGTTCATAATAAAATGCTCTGTCACCATGAGTATTACTAATGATTGGCGTGAACTGTAATGATTTAGTTAGGCCCAAGTTATAGACAGTAAGTTTCTTCATAATTTTTACATGATAAAAAAGAACAGGGAACTATTTTATAAGATGCTTTGCTAGGGTTATCGCCCCGTGTTCGTGCCCTTGGTTATTATCGCTATTAAGTTTCACTTTAAGTTTTCTCTGTTTAAACTAGATGGATACGATAATATTGAATATCGGGTAGTCAAGAAAGAAATTCAACACGCGGGAAAAGTACGCTAGATGAGATGATGGCGGGAATACTACGTCATCACGACATGGGACTCTGGACGACTGTTTTTGAAAAATAGCATCTATGACTACGGAGGTTCGGTTCGAAATACGGTTTTCAAACGTTCCTAGATAGAATTTGTGAGAACGAGAAGTTGGACCTTAACGTTTTGAGTTAGAGATGTAAATTGAAGGACAGCCATGAGAGAAAGCACTTTCCGGTCGTGTGACGAGTTGTATGACGCAGATGTTGCTCGGAGCAGGCGACGTCCAAGCGCTATAGTAGTCGGTTGCAGTCCGCGGAGCCGCAAGGACTGTTTGTGTTCGCCTCTAGATCCTTCTCAAAAATCTTCGCGATCGAATCGATGTCATAAATGATAGCGAAAAGTTTCATACGTATTTAGCAGAGGATTACTGTAGGCCGTCAAGGTAAGCTTTAAATATGTTATTTTAAAATCTAGTTTTCCTTAATAAATTACAATGTCATAATTATTTGTCATACTGTACAGTAACTAACCTATGGTTGTTTATAATTAGCTCTGTTAATCTCTGTAATACGAGGAAATTAGCAGTGGACATGGCTAGTTTATAAAGGTTGTTTAACGGAAAGTTGAGATAAGTGTCGCATAACTATATATTCAAATCGCACTCGTTACAAACTTTCACAGAGCAAAATGTATAGATAACTGCATCGTATTCGCCGACGATGAGAAGTGCAACGGTGTTTACGCGGATTAGTTTCTTCTAGACTTGAAATAGGTACATTATTTTCTTGCATTTAAGTTCACTACTTTCAAAAACTGTTTTGACGTCTTTTGAAATACTATTTATTCACACTATGCGTCTTAATAACGTGTAATTATAAATTTATCAACGTTCTAGGGGACAGGGATCTTCCTAGTACCTACCATCATCGTAAACATTTTTAACTATTATTTGAAATCGAAACATTTATTTAATTAAATTTTGGGTAACTTTGATCGATGAAAAGAAGAATAATATGATATATACTATAAAAAATTAAGTATTCCAATAATCACATACAAATCTATTCATTTGTTCTATTGCATAAATTAATAAAAAGTAGTATGAATGTTGTAAGACAAAAAAATAATCAACAAAGTTTTGTTAAAGAATAGATAATAATGAGATTAAATATGTATGTGTGCCAATTTTATTCATGTGGTTAATATGAAAGAGAAATGGAGCGCGTTGAAGTCAAAAACATCAAAACCTCTATTGGTTAATTTACCGTCGTTTATACATTTCGGCGTTTTGAAAATGAAAGTTGACGTCGTTTAGCGGGACTGCGCTCTAATAAGGTCAATGTGCCAGCCAAACAAGCGGAAGGAAAGCTTTAATACCTTGTTGTCGTACAAGCACACGAGAGCCGGGGTCATGGTATTTTCTAAGTCATAGAACAGGAATGGTGTATAATTAATAGCAAACCTTTCTATGAAAAAATATATGCGTTATGACTGTATTGCTAGTTGGAGATTATTTAAATCGTTTATTGTTTACAATTATGTCAACTTTATTTGTGTAAGGCTGACATAATATCATTTAATAAATAATAGAATATATATTTTTTAAATTAACGACTTAACATTTTACGCAAAGCTTTACTGCTAGCAGTGCATGTGTAAGTGTCTCGAGGACTACTATAAAAAAAAATTACGCCGAATGCTATTTGATATTAATTTCTAGAATTTTTATAGGGGCACACCACAAAAGATTACCAACCATAATAACTACTTTAAACTTCAAACATAATCAACGGATAACATTAACATATTTAAAGTTAAACAGCTCCAAGTGCATGACAAAAATATTCAAAATTTACCGAATAAAACTTTAATGGCAGTTACTATTGCTAATTTCAAAATGTACTTTCTTTAAATGCATCGGACGTGAACATTACTCTTTTATTCTAAAATGTTAAGCACCATTAAAGCCACTTATACCCTTTGCATATAAAAAAAACAAAAACAGTATTTTATTGTTATTGCTCATTGCAAACGGTTGTCCTTTAGAAACAAGAAGTATTACGATAGGTTATATGTACAACGAAGAGCAGATAATTGGTTGGTGTTACCCGAGAAATGCACGATGGGTCGGTCCACTGACCCAGTGACCCTGAGTAAGCGACCGGTTGCGCGCGCGCAACTGGAGCGGCCATGGCGACCGGCTACGCGGCCCATGAAGGACCACCCCCCACCCCGCTCAATGTTTACTCTGAAAAGAAAGCCACCGCATATCATGAATGTGAATAACGAAAGGGAAACAACGCACAAAGAAAGGTCAAGAATGAGTGTCACTTTCGCACGGTATTTTGTATTGGCTGTGGTCGGAAATTACATTATTTATTATGTCGAGAAATTGGGGTTCTGGTTGTTAAAGTTTTGTTTTTATTGTTTTAATAATTAAATAAAAATAAATACAGGTATTTAAAAACCATATTTTTATACTTTGAGATATATATATATATATTAGTTGCTGTTATTTTGGTAAAGAAATCGAAAACATTCTATAATACAAATTCAATTATTGTTTGTTTTGTTTCATTGTTATTTTGTAAGTACATATTACGTTATTTTGCTTATTTTTTTTACTCACGGCTATAATGTGGTTTGTATTATAAATTGTTAAAACTTTGTTGAATATAAGAAAACCTTATTTATATACTATAATATTTGAACGCGTCTCATTTCCCTAATAAATTTAATTACAGATGACTTCACCTCTGATAGCCCGCCTGGTCAAGACTTTTATTTTGGTAAATTTTCTCGGATCATCTTTTGGACAGTCGTACTCCGATAGTACCTATGCGGCGAGTAAGTTTTTCATATCCCTTCATATTCTGGATCCAGAACTTAATGTATTATATGTATACTAGCTGATGCCCGCGAATTCGTCTGCGCATTATTAGTACTTCGAGTGGCCTATTTTGCTTTCCATTCCCTATATTAATATAGGAAATAATTACTTAATGTTTTTTTTTCTGTACATAAAACAAAAATTTATCAAAATTGGTGCGGTTTGTTCGTCACAGACAAACAGCGGAGATGCTACTCACACAAACTGTTATAATCGTCGAACGAAGTTGTACCTACACAAGTAGCATTCGTATATGTCGCCAAGGGTCGTGCTTATATGATGAATGTATTTTTTTGTGTCTGGGTGTTATAATATGCATGTAAGTCAATTATATTTGCGATTCGTCTGTTGTGCGATATCCGTAACACAAATCACCTCTTAGGGAGTAAAGTTAGTATAAAAGTTGTACAACTTAATGTGGATGAAACCGCGGGGCGCTGCGAGTCAATACAAATAAATAAAATTAGTGTCTATATATAATATAAAAATAACTGTTTTTACTAACTGTATATGGATGTATACAAGGTACATATAACATATCTGTTTATTTTTGTCTGTCTATCTATCCGTTTGTTCGTAAGAGGTAATATTTAAAACAGCTGGACTAATTTTGATGGGACTTTCACTGGTAGACAGATAATATAATAAGGGTAACATATGCTACATCACTCTGCTACTAGAGCAGAGCATCAATCAAAAAATTGGAAAATATGGGCAAAAAATATTTGTTTCTAGATATTTCATTAAGTGCGTTGCGTAAACGGGTGAAGTTACGCAAATATAATGTAAGAACGTGAACGGAGTCGGGGGCACAGCAAGTGGATAACATATAAATAGTTTTACACATTGTTGTTATTGTATTACCAAATCCATTTATAATGTACCCTACATTCGTGTCGTGTAGACCATTAATGTTTTCTTCAACAGCAAAAGAAACAAAAAATAAATCGTTCAAGAGTTCCGTAATTTTTTGTTTGTTCATTTTATAAAAATAAAATTCGTGTTCAAGTTGTATCATGAAGTGTAATCTTTTGTTAAAGACATATGCGAATTAAATGATAGCTATCAAATTTCTAATGCTTTAAATGTTCTTTTCGTACACAGCTGACCTGACAACCAACCTGGGAGAAGTGGAGCCCCGTGACAGTGGAGTGGAACTGGAGTTCCAATACCATGATCACGACCAGCTCACGCGGTACCTACGCGCCGTCTCGGCTAAATACCCAGCACTCACTGCCCTCTATTCCATAGGAAAATCCGTACAAGGTAACAAATTAATATGTAGCTGTTTAACTTTAGTTGAACAAAATAAATCTTAGTAAATTAGAGACGTATTTGTAACAGTAACAACTAACGTCAATCGTCACAGAACTCATAGACCCTCTTAATTTATTATTATTGTCATTCATAATCACACTACATCTCGTACCTTACTCCGAGATATCAGACAACAGAGGAATCACATGTACAGTACTTAAATATGTATATATATATATATATATGTATATATATATTTAACACTCAGACAAAGAACAAACACAAATACCATCGTATAAATATTTGACCTGGGTGGGGACCGATCCCACAACCCTTTGGCGCGCAAGATAGGAGCACTACCATCTGCGCCATTGCGCCGGCCAAAATAATTCTGCTGTTAACGTATCGACTACGTCTACTTTTAACTGATGGGTAACCAAAAAATTTCATACGTGTCTACGTTATTACAATATTCAATCGCTGCAAAGTGATACCTGTTACAACCAAAATGTTGACCACTATTTTAACTATAATATGTTGTCTGTAATATAAATATTTTTATCCTTAGAGTAACAACGCCACGCGATTTTACCCATATAATATAATACAAATTTCGTAAGTTTACCGGAATTAAATTTAGTTTTCCATTAAAGAAAGATTTATTTTAAACGGACCAGTAATTTTTGAGTTCATTCGTTACAAACGTACACAAATATAAATTACATTGTTCTATTCTAGGCAACGATCCCTAATTTATTTGAAAGTATAATATATTTTTTTATTTATTTATTTAACTTTATTGCACAAAATGTTACAAAATGTACAAATGACGGACTTAATGCCAGATGGCATTATATCACAGTCAACCATTACACAAAACAAAATATATATGTATATATATATATTGGTGCAGGCAATATATATACAAAATAAATAAACGTGGCATACATATTTGTATAAATAAACGCAATAAATGCATATGATATAAAAAAATATGTATATATATACATAAAATAACGTACATCAGAAATATATATTACTTTTGTAAATATATACATATATATATATATATATATATATATATATATATTGGTGCAGGCAATATATCTACAAAATAAATAAACGTGGCATACATATTTGTATAAATAAACGCAATAAATGCATATGATATAAAAAAATATGTATATGTATATATACATAAAATAACGTACATCAGAAATATATATGTATTACTTTGTTACTCACATCGTTCATATTATGTTGTATAAAGGTGACAGAATTAAGAGTAGTTTTTCAGTAAAATCGAAACTAACAAAAAATCTAAAATGAAATCTCATCTCTTTAGAATATTAGTTTAGATAATATTTGTGATTAAGGTAATTTATAAAATAAAATGTACCGATATAATCAACTTTACAAAAATAGATAATAACCGAACATATGAACAGTCCGTTAGTAGAGCTGACAACGCTAAAATGTGATGCTTGGGCCGTTGATTTGATTGCAATGTCCAATGCAATAGGCAATGGTAAACCTTGGCGAAGTAATTGGCTGGTAAACAAGTTTCGACACAGGCCTGATCAGTATTCATCATTTATATCTGTCCTTATACCTTTGTGGACCGTTAGCGTTCACTGTTATATTAGCCTGGCTCGTTAAATCATTGTCATCTCCGAATTTCATGTCAGGCAGGACGATCATCATAGAATGTATCTACAACTTTCATTTTAGCATAGATGTCTGTCAAATATAAAATCAGAATTCCGTCAATCTAGGTCAATCCCGCGCTAGTACCTACTGAGTTTGGTAATTAATATTATATAAGTAGTCTTTTTTACTTGAAATTCACAATAAAATAACTCTTTTCAGGTTAATATAAAAGAATAGGGAATAGGAATTCTATTTATGCATTAATATATACATAAAATGTGTACCAAGTTTAGTAATTACTATTATACTCTGGGTTTAATTAAATTAACTGTTGTTAACATGTACTTAAATATTATACTTGTAATAATTGTAACACAAGCGCTTTAAACTACTTATCTCGAAGTCAAGTAAATACCTACACTTATTTGCAAAGAAAACGGGCGGTTATGTTTTTAATTCTTCTAAAAAAAAAATACGGTACCAAAATTATTTCAATCATTTGTACATGTTACTGGCCGGTTTTAAAAATGTCGTAGAGTTTAATACAGTACGCTCTAAATTAAATTTTCGTTTGATGCTCGTTTTTACAGAAAACCACTTTTTATCCTACATTTTTGTTGCTAAGTTCCAAAAGATTATATCAGTTTTCTTAACTTTTAGTCAATTTTTATAAATTTATTTCATGTGAGTCGCTCGTGGGTTCAAAGAACCTGGCAGCGGCAGCGAAAACTCAATTTTTATGGACGACAAAGCTCGCTCCCAGTGGTCTGGCGATGTGGAAGCGTATGTGCAAGAGGTCGGCATTCGTCGTTTAGATTGGCCAGCTCGAACTCCCGACCTCAATCCTATAGAGCATGTCTCATGATCAGTACAACCAGCTCCGCAGACCATCTGAGAGCTAAAGAGTGTGATTACCACGGAGTGGGAACGTAGTTTGCAAGCAAGTATCCGGGATATCCTCGGACCCAGACGAACACAAGCTGTGATTTCAGTTAGAGGGGGTCACACTCGATACTAAACATTTATCTGCATCACTACTAGTGAACTTTAGCATTAAAACCCATAAATTTTGTCAAAACTTTATGATAATACTGACGAAAACGATTATTTACTTATTAATTTACAAAATAGTAACAGTAAAACTACCTATAATTATCAAACAAACCAATAGTAGTAACATTTGAAATGATTCATTGCTTAGGTGCCCGTTTTTTTTGCAAATGAGTGTATAAGTATGTATGAGATGTCGCGTGAATTTATTATTTATTAAAATCCCACGACAACTCCAACGCTACGCAAGCACCGAGTCTATATACTTCTGAAAAGGACTACGCGATTGGAATACCCGCAAGATATAGATAGTTCAACTCAGTCACTCCCGTAAATACCAACTTTAAACCTACCTAGCCTTTGTATCTAGAATTTTTGTGGTCGCGTACTCGGAAGACTTTTACGATTCGTCTAGTCAATGCATCACCTCTAATCACAAGAATGTTGGAAAAGGGCGGGACCTTTGGGTGATGGTGGTGTCAGCGTCACCGTACGAGCACATGATCGGCAAGCCGGACGTGAAATATGTGGCCAACATACATGGCAACGAGGCGGTCGGCCGAGAGCTGCTCCTGCATCTCATAGAGGTAACCGTCTCAGGCCCTAACATTCTATTTCTATTCAGTCGCTATTGTAGTTTAAAAAGACGCTGATAACAAGAACTGGCTATAACATTAAGCGATTTATAAAATTAATGATCGAATGAGCGATTAAAAATGTATGATCCGTAAGCCTGACTACATAAATTGAATACCACCCTTGGCTTTGGCATAAGTATTTGAGACTTTAGAAAATATCGAAGTTGTATCTCATAGTGCTTTTTAAATACATTTTTTAAAAAAAACTACAAATTCCGTCGTCTTGAGGTTTTAATGTAATTGCATCAAACAGGCTTAAGATTGTTATTTTATCTATGAATTTTACAGCATCTGGTGACATCGTACGACACGGACCCATATGTGAAGTGGCTGTTGGACAATACTAGAATTCACCTGATGCCATCTATGAATCCTGACGGATTTGCTATATCCAAAGAGGGACAGTGTGACACCATACACGGAAGGTAAATTAAAAATTTTATAAAATAGTTCTAAATACAATTTTTTTAACAACGTTAAAACGATTGCCAACTCAAAACACCGGATAAAGATTTCACAATCGGTCATATTACAGCATTTTCCATTACAGTATCTGTACCAACAGCTCTGCTATTATCCACTATTTATTATGCAAACGTTTGGCTTATTGCCATAATACAAGCACAGTCCATTCACGTAACTTGACACGATAATATGGAATAATAAAAAAGGAATCAGAAACCAAAATACCCCAAATGCATTACGAATTATTCTATCCTACATTTTTTTGGACCAATGCCAGTAGGTATTACTTACATTCAAAGATGACTGTAACCTTTCATTTACAAATAAAATAAACTTATTACTGATTTATACATTTTGCTTATGCTAGTGTTTACTTTGGGCTCAAGTTAGATAAGTTCTTCTAGTTCTTGCCAAATGCCATCAAAATAGACTCCCTTATTAAGCGGAAAAGACGTAACAAACAGACACATAAAATGATAGACACTATTGCACTACTTATACTTTTATTAGAGAGTAAATCTAGCTTTAACATAAAAAACAGTTACAGGATACAATCAATTATAGATCCGTTAATCGTGCCTGGTGGTAATTGCCAACATAAAATTAGTTAATAGCCAGATTTTTTGTCATCTCCATGGCACTTAGATCTAGTAACAAAAACTGTTTTAACCTATTTCCAGCTATGCATAAAAACATTACAATATTTAATATATGATATGACTCGCTCATTCCATTCATTAAAACCAAATCACTTTGGGACAGAAATATTCATAAACAATTTCAGTTCCATATGGATTGACACCTATGTGTAGCGGTGAGGTACCGGCAGAGTTAAGTACCTCCCACTACACCAGTTGCCATAAGAGGCGTCTGAGGTACCAGAACAGATAGTAGTATATCCATTTGAAACAGTGCAGCTCAAATTTACAGGGTGGCAATGGGCAGCAGCATCCCCGTTGCGAAAGCTGCGCTCTGCGATTGCTAATACACTTGCCCAGCGTGGCATTTATGGGCAAAATTCCTCCCTTCCAATAGCTTTTACGAAGATTATCATAAAGAGTGCTATACAATCAATAAGGGATATTGTTATAATTATTTAAATGCATTGTGCAGGCACAACGCTCGCCGCTACGACCTTAACCGGAATTTCCCGGACTACTTCAAAACGAATACGAAGCAACCGCAGCTAGAGACGGAGGCAGTGAAGGAGTGGATCAGCAAAATCCAGTTTGTGGTCTCTGGATCTCTGCATGGCGGCGCTCTTGTCGCGTCCTATCCCTTCGACAACACGCCTAGTGCCAGTAACTATAATCATTTGTTAAATGTACCTCGTGCGCTATTGATATGTTTGAGATTCGGATTCAGATGATATTAGAGAACCCTAAGGTATTGAGTCTAAACAGTAAAATTATTAACGAATTCATGTTTTTATTAATGCTCTCTCAGGGATATGCAGATCTTCTGTATTATGTTCGGGTGATGTATCTAATGTTAAATATTCTTAATGAGCATGTAAGTAAATTTAAAATACGTTAAGAGGACACTTTTAATTACTAGATAAATTAAAATAGAAAGTAGAATAGAAAAGTATGTGTAAAATTATGCCCCAATATAAAACTCCATACGCTACTACAGAATCGACCCCGCTTTAACCTTACTTAAATAATCTTATTTATAATCGTAATAAGTCAATTAGCCTGTTAAGCAGTAGAATAATGTGTATTTCCGTTTACATATCCCTTAAACGCAGTGTTCCAAAGCTACGCCCACACACCTTCAATTGCGCCAGACGACGATGTGTTTCGCCATCTTGCGCTTGTGTACTCGCGCAACCACGCTAAGATGGCGCGTGGCGTTTCCTGCAAGTCGGGCTCGCCAAGGTTTGAGAACGGCATCACCAATGGCGCCGCTTGGTACCCGCTTACAGGTAAGACTTTGGCCATTTTGCTAGACCAAAAGGTCAAGTTATATTGACTAGCTGAATATATCACTGCTGTACATGCAGCCAGGAGTGCCGTTGCTAGGGGAGGCCCCAGCAACGGCACTTATTCAATTATTAACAATTATTAAGAGATTTTGTCCTTGATTGCCATGCTGGTCAGACATGGTAGTAATCGCAGTGTTGCTTCGCAACCGGGTGGTTCATAGTAGCACTGTTGCATCTATTGGGATAGATACATTGCCACTAAGTTCCGAAACAGGAACTCTGCCGGTACCTCGCTAATACTTTAATAAATAGCAAATTTTCTTAAAGAAATAATTTTATAACTAACATTAGGCTGGCAGTTAATATAACTCCACTTCTGTTATTAATCCTCTATCAAGTATATAGGTATTTGAAACAATAAAACGATTTCCTTGGTTATAATTATATATAAAATAATCTTATTCTGAAATTGCAGGCGGCATGCAAGATTATAACTATTTGTGGCACGGATGCATGGAGATAACGCTAGAGATATCCTGCTGTAAATTCCCTCCGGCGCATGAGCTACATAAATACTGGCTCGATAACAAAGAAGTGAGTATAGAATAATAGACATTTGAAAAATTAGATATGCGTTATACCTATCCATGACTTGTCCGGGTGAAAGTAGATTTTATTCACTATTTCTTATCAGTCATTTTTACATTGTTTCTGAAGTACTTCGTATTTCGTGATAAAACTACTACTTTCAACACTATTTTTCTGCCAGTGTCCATTTTGTTTTCTTTGCATTTTATAAAAAGCCAAAATTTCATATTAATAAAGACAATTACATATATTTTTATGTTTTATATTAACGGGGTTGACGGCACATTCGATAGTCTGTGTAAAATAATGGTCATACTTCATAACTTAAACATGAGCGGTAACTTTGGCTCAAATATAGAAGTGTGGGTATCTACTTAAATTTCTTTATACTAAATATTAACATCTCTGTTGTTATATTCATTCTGTTTGTAGTGAAAATGTTAAGTGTAAATATGGATAATCCAGCTATTTGTAGATCTATAGTTAATAGGCAAAGTTACAAGAATTCTGCTTACAAAGCTATAGGTACAGATCCCATCTGATATACTCAGATCAATGATACATAGCGTTTAACACAATGGTCATTGAATTACAACGTAAAATAGTTACATTTTCTATTACTTGTAGCATCGATGTTACGTGAACATAATGGAGAAACGCCAGTTAATGAAACAAATTGTCTGGCTTATATCATTGTATTAACAGGCGACTAATCAAATTTGATGACACCTAATAAAAGCGGAGTTGTTTTTCAAAGGTAAACGAGAGATATTAAAAATGAACTGCTTTTTATAGCGTTTATTAAAATAATTATCTCAAAAAAGTGTTAACTAAAGTAAACATAAATACAAAAATGGAGGGAACAATAATCTTAGAAGAGTTCCATGCTTCGACCGGGGCGTGCATGCCGATGACGCCGCACGCCACCCTAGCGCCAGCGTTGCCGGTGCTATTAGAGAGCTCGTGTCCTCCTAGACCTAGATCATCTTCTTGTTCATGTAAAACAATAGCACGGCCGAGAATGTTATTCCTACCGCGCAGAGCGATCATATTGTCCGTGAAGTCTAAATTGCTGATAGCTAATTGATTATCTACAAATAGGACATTGCCGAGATCGCCAACGTGCCGCACAATGTGATTCCTGCCACCGTGGGTGGTGGTATCCGGGTTGAAGTGAGCGCCAGTCGCGAGACACGTGCTGATGTCTCCCAATTCATGGATGTGGAACCCGTACTGCCCCGCAGCCATTCCTCCGATAGAGCCAGTCACGTGTATCCCTGTGTCAGACTCCGTAAACAACACGGTTCCAGACACATTTCCTGCCGCTAAGTGTGCTACCGCTACCCGGTTTTGTGCACACTGTGTTACCCCCATCGTAACACTTAGTACCACTAAAATGTTAAACAATTTACACATTTTTTATTCACGTCCTTTGTATCGTCTAAGACAATTGAAACTAGGTAATATCAAGTGTATGAGTAGTTGTTGACATTCTTTATAAATTTCTTACCTACGAGATAAGCACATGTGCAAGATAACTGAACAGTTATCAAATTTTGTTTCATTCTTTAATCTTTTATCATACAGGTATTATTATTATTTATAAAAAAAATAAGTTGTCAATATACACAACAATAGATAACATTATTAAATGATAAATTTACACAACGATTCTTAACTTATTATTAAACATTTCTGGCCTGTCATTTGTTATTATTAACTGTTATCATCATCTTCATACAGTCGCTGATAAAATTCCTGGCGGAAGCACACCGCGGCGCGCATGGATTCGTTATGGACGAGAACGGTAACCCTGTGGAGCGTGCGGCCGTGCGCGTTAAAGGCCGAGACGTCGCGTACCACACCACCAAATACGGTGAATTCTGGCGTATCCTGTTGCCCGGCACATATCGCCTCGATGTGAGTACACTTCGAGTACAGAGTACGTTTAAAAACATCCTGATAAATATAAGTAAACTTTCCATAAGAATAACCATTTGTACTAAATATTTCGCTTCATAATTTCACTAGCTCCAAAACTAAAAAATTAATGGACCTAATGTGACTTGTAATAGATAACCATAATTGTAGTAAGTTCAATGTAGATTCATTGTTTTAGACAAGAGATTTATTATTACAATATTTTAAAACAGTTCCTGTAAGGTAACCGAAACATCGAATCAAATGTAAAAGTTAAATATACTGCCATTGAATAGTTGTGTATTATGATCAGTTTAAATATGTTCAATTATTGCAGCCAGATTAAACCATTGAATATTTTATTGTGTTGTTATTTATTGTGTTGAATATAGGTTTCAGCTGAAGGCTACCTACCACAAGAAGTGGAGTTCATTATCGTAGACAGTCATCCTACTCTTCTAAATGTTACTTTGCACTCCGCTAAGGTAAGTTCATATCGCAAATGTACTATTAAAATATTGTTTAATATTTGGTTGTATATAAATGTAAATAAATAGACTATATATAAATAAACAACTCTGCAATAGGCAGTTCATAGTTTCAAATACCTACATATTTTACAAGATAGTTACTGTTTGAAATTTGTACTGAATACGTGGGCGATCGGATCACCAGTACAGTACCTAAGAGATTGGCGGTTATAAAAAAAGCGGGAAGCAGTCCCATTATTTTTAAACCTTGTGTGCTTTTTTCTTATCTTCAATTTTATCATTAAGTGTTGTTATCTGTTGTATCGCAAAAATCTTATCTGCATATGTTACTTCGCTTTCTTATAACTGATTAACTGTAGGTTAATTCTTGAATTTTTTTAAGTACATATGTTGCCCTCAATCAATGAATAAAGGTAATCAGCATATTGATACAAGTTATCTAAGTTAAACCCAGGCAAAATATCATAGATTTTATTGATAAGATAAAATAAATGTATTTATTGTTATAGATAAAATATTAATGGCTAGCGTAAAATATTTGGCTTTGCACGATAGAGGTTAAAGGTGGCACAAGCATGGTTCAGTTATATAGTGGGTCCGTAGGGGTTCGTGGCGAGCAGTCCCGCGCAGCGCAGGACTACAGGCAAGCCCACGCCCACCCGGATGCCCACACTCCTCAACAATCCCACCACTGCTACGCCCAATCGGAACGCTGGAATAGCCTTCCCCGAAGACAAATAACTGCGTAAAAACGCCTAAGTGTTACAGCTTCCAAAGATTATTTTATGTTATAAGAGTTTCAATATACGACTAGAATTGTTATATTTAGCAAATAATGCTAAGTAATTTGAGTACAATCTACTGTGGTTGGAACAAGGAATACCCAATTGTGTAAATGTTAGGGTGCTTGGATATGTGCCCATGTGATAGTGCCAGAAAATGCTTTGCTTTTAAAAACTAACACGGCTTTGGGATTGTATTTCTGAGACCATGTACGAATGTGTTCAAGTTTCTTCAAAAGTACATACCTATTTTTGTAATTATATTTTAAACCTTATCTGCAGATCTAAATAACAAGTGGCATGTAAAATTTGCGAATAATTTTCTTTTATATAATATGGTGTCTTAAAGGTGTCCCGTAACTCCTAATTCTTACTAAAACCAGGTGAGTAAACAAATGATAATAACTTTCTTTGAATGGTAGTAAATCACGCGTCACTCTACCAAAATTGTTATTAAATAAAATTATTATAAAATAATACGTTATATTTCTCTTACATAAAATACTTTATTATTTAAATTAATTATTAATAAACGCGTATGTGCATGGATCTGTTATGGAACGAGAATCTAGGGAAACAGCATAGACGCCCCTTCCTTATCCACTGCAGTCCAAACGGTCCACGTATTTTTTTTCATATTTTAACACAGGGAATGAATATGTAGTATCGTAATAAAAATTAGGACAACGGTCAACTAGCGCGCAATTAATTATTAGAAGAATAACTTGAACAAATATGTGATTTTGTGATTGCAGCGCATAGACGGCGGACCGTACTACAGGCCCGTGCCGCTGCCGGTGCGGCCACCGCCTTCCGCCTCGCCTGGTATATTCGCGTCGCTCAGCAATTCCTTCAATAGCTTCGTCTCCAACATCTTCGGTTGATCAACATCATATGCTTTCGCCGAACAAGTGCGGTGTTAAACACTGTTACTAGCCAAAGACAGACTAAGAATGACAGTCTCTACCAAGTGTCAAATGTACCTAAATCTCTACTGAAATAGAAATGTATTTAAATTGAACTAACACGACTTATCTTTTAATTATCCGCTCAACTTAGTCGTGTTAGTCGGTTTCTCTTCTGACACGTTTTTGACATTGGCCAATTAGCCAGTTGACTTAAAACGTTTGCTACTAGCCCTTAGTATCTTATGTATAAATGTTAGTTAGTTCTTACTAATTTTAAACAAATGATAATATTTAAGTAAGTATTTGACATGACTTTCTACGAAAAATATTTTGCTTTTGGTTAAATCTGTTAAAGATAAGTTTATTTTATGACTTAAAGTTAATTATTGTGACGAATTTACTTTCAACTCTCATAAAAGGACTGTTTAAAAATAAGACTAGCAAGAATGGGTAATGTAGGATACGCATAAGTGTTAAAAACTGTGACATAATTGCTTTAGCTTGAAATAACTTGAGCGTTTAAATGAGATATAATTCCTGCGAGATGAACGGAGTCCGCTTAGTCTAGATTAAGATTAATTTGGGTCATCAATGTTTAAACATCTTTTCAGAAAATAATAGGTACCTATTTCAGCACCACATATATTATTTAATAAACCGCAATCAAAACTGTTAATCATTGACATTTAGAAGTTAACATGCCAACAGAGAACAACACTGATTGTGATTGTATCTAGCAAAAATCAGGTACATAGAGAATATTGGTAATACTTCACACACAATCAGCACTACGTTCGCAAAAAAATAAATATCTCGAACGAATTTTATTTAAATTTATATTTAAGAGTATTTAAGGTTTTAATTCTAAGCCAGCTAATTGTAAATAGTTTCCGAGTTTGACTATTTATTTTAAGGAATAAGATAATTAAACTACTTTTTATAATTATTATATTAGTATTTCTTAATTTGAACCCAGTTAGAAAGAGTGTGAATGAAAATACATATTGTGATTCTTTTGACATAGGCCTCTCCGAAAAAGGAGGTTTTTGCCCATAATTTCCGGGCTGGACAAGCGTGTTGACAATCGCAGAGCGCATCTTTCACGACAGGGATGCTGCTGCCCATCCCCGCCCTATGCATTTTAGGTACACTGTTACGGAGGTATATATCTGTCGGCTCTGGTACCTTAGTCGCCTCTTACATCTGGTACAGTGGGAGGTACTATTCTTCTCTGCCGATACCTCACGGCAACTAGTACCTCATGCACGGCAACAAAATTATTATTTATTATTGTAATTAATAATAATAAATAACTATTTTTATAAAATATTTACCAGAATAATATATAAATTCGAAACTTTAACAGTTTTAAATGATTTAAATACAAGTCATTAAAAAATAAGGAGACTCCAATAAAAAATAAATTCGTATATTTATTTATTTATTGAACTTTATTGCACAATAAATAAATATATATATAAATAGTATATTTATTTATTGATCTTTATTGCACAAAATATTACAAAATGTACAAGTGGCGGACTTAATTATTTGACATTATCTCAGTCGACAATTACTATATTATATCCTTTTCAAAACATTTCCCTTCTGATACAATGCATTTGAGCCACCACTTTTACTAGTCGTCAAAACACTTCTGAAGTGCAATTCTGGGTATGATTATATATATCCTTGATTTCCTCCAGCGATGCTGCCTTAATCTACTAAATCGCCGCAAATATTCATCCTTTCATGAGCCTTTTTAAATTTTGGGAAGAGAAAATAAGGTGCACTGGTGCCAATTCTGGTATATACAGGGGCTGAAACATAATGGAAGTACTGTTATTGGTCACTTATTAACAAGGACGTGTGTGTGTGTATGATAATACATTATCATGGTGCAAAATCCATGAATTTGCCGGGAAACGGCCGGAAAGGCGTAACCTTTTTACACTTCCGGATTATTTTTCTTTATAACGCCGCATACCATCAATATGTAATAATTACAACAATGAATAATCAATATATAAAAATAATAATGGCTCCATAACGCCTTGGTAATCTTGGTTTACCTTTTTCTGTTTTGGCCGGAAGTGCCCAGGAGAGGGCTTTTAGTTACTCTGTCGATTATATTATTTTGAAGAAAAAATAAATACCTAGAACCATTGTACGGAGGTAAAATCAAAAAATATATTTAGTTTCTATTAGATTTATAATAGAGTAGTTAAGATTTTCACTAATGCCATAAAGCCATTCCATGTCATCACAATAATGAAAATTACGCGTCACCATAAAACCTAGTATAAGCATTTTGTTTTTGTGTAATAATACATTGTAGGTACCACCAACATTGCATTACGATAAGAAATATTAACAGCAGAGTGTGTAATTTTGTAATAATAGGGGCCTTTAAAATATTCTTAGACTTCGACAAAAAGATCAACAACCATCGTTCGGTTTTTCTTTAGATATACTAAGCATGCGCTTACACGTGTTTTTAAACAAAAACCTTGAGCGTCAACTTGAGTGATATATAAAACAAAAGAATTTAAAACCCGACAGAGACTTCTAAAGAGATAAGTGACGACGAGTTTATCAAACCGATACCAAACTAGTTGTTCAGTTTGAACGCTTTAGTTTCTTATTGTCAGGAACGAAGCAAGCAAACCAAAAACGTTAGGATTTAATGAGTTAAGCGTGTGTAGATAATATAATATTTTGTGCAATGTTGCACAAATTATTATTTTATTCTTGCTTTACGGTTCTATTTGTGGAGTGTTCAATCATTATAACTAATAGTGGACCTGTGCGCGGAAAGCTCCTTGAGTACCATATGCCGAGAGCCCGGTGCGATTTAAGGTATTGGAAATAATATTTTCTTCTCAAACTCACAAATGACTTCCATTATTCTCAAAGTTCACAATAAAGTTTGAAATAACAGTAATTAACTTAAACTTTGTACCTTTTTCTATGTGAAATAAATGACTATCAAGCGCTCGATGCAGCTAAACATTTTTGTGTGCGTTGTTGCGTGTTGTTGTTTGTTTAGTTCAATTTTTTTCGAGATCTCCTCCGTACTTTTGTCCAGTCCTGTCTCTCGGTGTCCACGGTAATTTTTGATACTTTTATTTTTGTTATGTGTATGATTTATCGATACAACTTATAAGAGATCCAAACATTTGCAGGAACAACGCAATATAAAAGATTGCACACTTGACAATCTTGACAATCTTGTTAAACAGAAATTTGGACACAACAATTATTACTCTATTGTCTTCTTAATATGTTTAGTATTAAAAAGACATATTTCGTATCTCATTGATTTAAATTTGATGGCTAATGGACCGTGTAAATGATAGATTGCAGTCTCATCGAGCGCTGTTCAGCTTATTAAAAACTAAATAATTGGATGTTTGCTCATAACAAAGATCAGTTACATACGTGACGGCATGACAATATTTACCAATCCAGTCATATTACCTTCGGACGTAAGCTCTCGGGACGGTGATCTGATAGACCTTGGGCAATCTGGTCGGTGTCAAGTGAGGACAGTGAGGCAAGAAAAGATCTCTCTGTGAACCTCATCCCTACTAATATTATAAATGCGAAAGTAACTCTGTCTGTTTGTCCGTCTGTTACGCTTTCCCGCTTAAACCTCAACCGATTTTGATGAAATTTGACACAGACAATCTTTAGACCCTGAGAAAGGACATAGGCTATTTTTTAATTCGAAATAAGGGTTGTAAGGGGTCGAAAGGGGGGAAGAAAAGTTGTATGGAAGTATCGCTATTTTTAGAGCCAGAAACTTGAAACTTATTTTTTAGGCCGTTGATTCGATATAAATAAACATGACATTCAAAGTTTATAAAAGTTAAGGTAAAGAGGTATGGTACCCAAAAATAACTATTCCATGTGGACGAAATCGCGGGCACAGCTAGTCATAATATATACAGAACATTTTTCTACAATTGGCTTTAAGCGAACAGAACACTGAACTCGCTTTGTATTAAATGTACACAAGGTATAAATATTTTCACAACAATAGAATGAAATTTGTTACGGTCCAAGTTATATGTTATGATCATAATACAAATCATTATTCATTCAATGTAGTAAATTTTCCTCAGCCCACCTGTACCGAAACGACCCTGGAACCAAGTGTTCGATGCAACTAAAGGAGGCGCCGTGTGTCCACAGTCACAGGGAGACTACACGCAGGACCAAATGTCTGAAGATTGTTTGACAATAAACATATAAGTATATACCCGCAAATTTAAAGACACCTTTACCGGTATTTTTTAATATTCATGGTGGTGCTATAAAAAAAGGCAATGGTGACTACTTAGGGCCAGAGTTTTTCATGCAAAGAGATATAATCTTTGTTTCTGTGAGCTACGGGTAAACTTCATTTATTATTTTGTACTATAATGTCATAAACATCACATCAGTCTTAGGAAGTTACGATTAATTATATAAGAGCCTTTTGCCCTGAATTGCTATGCTGGGCATCCGTACTGATCTGATAGTAGGTAATAATTAGGCAAATCCTTCGATTAATACATTAGAATAGTATTTACGAAGTAGAGTTTATTATATCGCTATCATTAGCATCAACATAGCAGCCGACAAAAGTCCACTGCTGGACATAGGCCTCCTCAAGAAAGGAGGAATTTGTCCATAATTACCGCTTGGGCAAGCATGTTGGCAATCGCAGAGCGCAGCTTTCGCGACAAGAATGCTGCTGCCCATCCCCGCCCTGTGCATTTGAGCTGTACTGTTTGAAATGGATATACCGCCATCGGTCGGTTCTGGTACCTTAGTCGCCTCTTACGACATCTGGTGCAGCAGGAGGTACTATTCTACTCTGCCGGTACCTCACGGCACTGACTACTTATGTCATCTAAAATACATACTTTTTCTTGCTAACTATGAATCCCCCGTTTTGCAAACAACGAATTAATTGTCCCTAACGACGTCTACTCGAACTGGAGGTCCGGCTTCAGAAAAAGACATCGGTTCTGCTCCGACCTGATTAATCCTGAGAGAACCACGGGCCCACGGATACATACAATCAGGCATAATTTTAATGATCGGCCTTGCCCATAACTTTGATGGCGCTGGAATTAATGTCTTTGCAGTATATCATTAGGTAAAGAAAAAAGGAAATAAATGTAGGAACATCACATTTATTTAAAAGGCATGCAAAATACATACATCTTACATCAACTGTGTTTTTACAACATAATACAGGTTCAATATAAAGAGCATGTCGTGTTTATTATTTACGATGACCACGTCACCCTAAGATTTGTAAACGTGATAAGATTATAAAACTAATCAATACAAATAAATGAATTTAGTATGTTGTATTATAGTAATTTTTTTTTAATATTGTATGTGAAAGTAAATATAGTACCTACTTTTTTTAAATGTTCAGTGTTTGTTAAGGTTAATATCCGGCTAAGAACAGCTTTACCAACTGACGGGACATGTACTCTACAATCTGTAACGTTGTAATAAGGATTATTGTAGGCTAATTCAATCGTAGAAAAAAAGGATTTTATTAATATGTATTACATTTAAGCTTTTACTACTCATAAAACTACTCAATAACAGCTAAAAGAAACTTTACCCTTAAAAAACGGTTCTTTCAATATATAACCGAAACGTATATATATATATATATATATATACGTTTCGGTTACTGAACTGAATTGACGTCTGAGTAGGCACTTCCGCAAAATAAAGAAGTCATTTGAAAGCATAGTAACACGGATGAGACGGTAAGCCAGGTGTAGCGGATGTGGCAAATGTGACAGGAGACTAGACGGGCGCGGCGTCGTCCAGGCGCACCTGGTCGCGCGCGGCGTGGAAGGCAGCAACGAGCGCGGCCAGCTCGGGCCGCTCGCCGCAGCCGCCGGCCAGCCGCGCCTCCGCCTCCGACATCTCCACCAACAGCCCCACGACCACTTCGGGGGGCAGTTTCACTGGAAAAATTCCCGCATAGTTACCGACGCCCGAAAACCAGCCAACATTTTTAGAGGTAGACCTCATACAAAGGTCGTCAATATTGGTACCTCACTCTCATCCATTTCTACCGCCAAAGAACAGTGTTGGCATTGCTGTATTTCAGTTTGAAAGGTGAGAGAGAAGTGAAATTACTGGGTTACGTAACATAATATCTTCAAGTCACGGGGTTGGAACGTGCTAGTGGTATCGTTGTGATGGCTGCAGTCACGCTTCTAATCACGAGGACAGTATGCTTGTTAGTCGCCCTGGTCTAAAAAAAAAAATAATAAAAACCCTCGATACGAAGTAAACGGACGAGTTTTGTCAAGTCGAGTGAGGGATTTTTGTTTAGAAAATATACAGAATGTACGAGGAGCTTACGATACCGAACCTCCGCTTCCGCTCCTGAAAGTAAAGATACGTCGACTCACGTGTTCGAATAATAAACATTTTCTGCAACACGAGCAACGCACAATTTGAAATTGTATATCGACAACATAAATCTTTGTTAGAGAGCTTTTGAGTTCAAAATTGACTGTGACATTTTGACAGATTTGGGTAGGTTAATCTGTTGCTTTGTGTACGATGCAAGTTGTATGATTTTATAAGCCTTGTTAGCTGGGAAATATGAAAAATATTGTTTAAAAAATACGATGTGTAGATACTTCACAACAAAATGAACGCTAGAAAAGCTAGTAATTTACAGAATGAATATTGTAAAAAAACATGAAAACTATTCTTTTTACGTATTCGTTATTTAAACTTACAAATTACTACGTCTTTCGACAGTTTGAATCGGTTTTATCGTTTAATAGAGAATATTAAGTAGTATTACAGATATTTACCGATAATAAACCTTAAATTTTCATCCTATCTTGTTGTTTGGAAAAACTCTCACTTAACAATTATTGCAATATTTTTAACAAAAGACATTTCGCTCTCCAGATCAATGATGTGTTCGATGTCATAAAAAGTAGTCATGTGGATACCTCACTAATGCCTTAGCTATGCCTATCGTCATAATATGTATGTGTATGTATGTAATGTTGACAAACAGAAAGGATTTGCAAGCTATATATTTTAAGAAGTCTTTCTATTGACTTCTTGATCATATCAGCCATGGAAAGTCCACTGTTGGACATAGGCCTCCCAATGATAAAGGGAGAGGTGCCGCGCTGGGCAGGCGTGGTGGTAATCGCAGAGCGCAACTTCGTAATGAGAATGCTGGTGACTGACTACTTATGTCTAATTTGAATAGAGATAATGTTATACTCACATCGTTGTATTATCGTGTGGATCTCGGTAAGTATATCACTGAGGGCTAAACCTTTCGCCATCTTTATGTCTTGAATATCTGTTATAATTGAATAAAAGAAAGTATACATTTATAATTTCAAAAGGCGTAAATAAACATACATAAATAAATATGCATAAATAAATATACAAAAATAAATATAAATAAATACGTTGTCTGCGAGGTTACATTTGAATAATGTACAAAGTGATATATCCATTGTTAACATCTACTTTAATTAACGTTGATAAGTTGATACGGATTATTACACAAAGAAAGATACATGAATACCTACTAGAGGACATCAACTTTTCTCATGTAATGGCGTTACATGTCATGACATTTGACGCGTTTGACAGAAAACGCGATGCAAATATTATTTAAAACATGCATCAGTCCGAATTATATAATTATACTAATTCCAATTTAGTCTGTCTGTCTGGTCAGCTGGAATAGAATATATATAAAATAAAATTTCATGCGGAGCTTATGGGGTGGTTGGTAAGTTATTATGACTGACCCGATAGCTCATACGGTAGTGTCCGTATTTTGAACGCCGAGGGGTCGTGGATCCAATCTCCACACAGAGCAATTATTTATATGTTGAAATTTGTGTTTGTTATGTGTCTGGGAGTTAAATACATGTATTTAAGTATTATGTCAAACTTTTAAGCGACAACGTATAAAACGTTGGGTGAATTGTTATAATTAACTATATTCGACCAATAGTGAAATGTTTCAAAGGATACTCTTGAAGCAAGTGGCGAAGTCGTTCTCGTTGAGCAGCCAGTTGAGTATGGCGTCGATGTCGGCCCGCAGCGGGTGTCCCACGCACGTGTACACGTGGTCCGCGGTGACGGCGCGGTACGCGAGCCACGTGCTCTGCAGCGTGTTGAGCACCTTGCGCATGTCGCCGCCCGACAGCGTCAGCAGCGCTTTCTCACCGTCCGCCGTCAACTCCACACTGTGATCGGATCAACACGGTCCCCCGTCTTCAGTAATTTGTTCAACTTATCAGCCATTAGACGTCCACTGTTCCTCCCCAAAAGGGTGGAATTTGTTATTGCCGCACAGGGCAGGTGCGATGGCAATCGGAAAGCCTAAGCATTTGCTACACTGTTTTGAATTGATATATCGCCAACTGTCAGTTTTGGTTCCTCAGTCGTCTCTTACGACACCTGGTACAACGGCAGGTGATAATCTACTCTGCCGATACCCCACAGCGTCGCGGGTCCGGGTGTTATTTTTTTTGGGCATTTAATCTGTAGCTCTGATTCTAGAAGTATCATAATTAAATAGGACATGCAATATACGTTTTCTTAAAAAACATGAAACTAAAAGTGATTTAGGTCAAAAAGAGGATATCGTCCGGATTTTAGTTCTTCCCCTAATTTCAAATATTATTCTAGGTCGGTAGGTTCAAATATTCCCCCAGGGCTTTCAATAGTAGAGCGCTATTTAAAACGGTAGACTTCTTAATCGTATGTAGCAAGTCCATTAAAAACATACTGTACTGTTATCGGATGTTATAAATTTCCAGTTTATAGACATTCCTGAAAACAACACGACAAGAAATTCTTACGGAGACCCAAATTTTTCTCATCTGGTAAACTCGGAACGTAAAGTTCTTTTGTCAGATTTACCTACTAGAGGGATAACTAGGCCGTACATTATTTGGTTGATCCCCCTGAGTTCGCAGAATTGAACTGTAACTAACAGCTATCTCTCGAGGTCGCATCAGAAGCTGGACATTGGGGTGTCAGTTACTTTGTTGTATGTAAAGGAGACCTGAGAGCGGTTGGTATCACAAGAGGGGCAAGAACTTGCGAGCGTTCGCGTTCAACACGGTGTACTTGTGTTACGAAAACAATGTGTGCGAAGTTTGACATTGTGAAATGCCAGTGAGAAGGCGATAGGAACACAATAAATCCTACAATGATTAGGTTCATAGCAAATGTATGCGTTGCAGTTACCCCTCAGCGGCGGCGATGTCACGCAAGCGCGGCACGATCTGGGCTTGCTGAAGTGGCGCAAATCTGAACCGCGTGCACCGGGACTGTAGCGCCGGGATGATCTTGCCCAGGTAGTTGCAGATTATGCAGAACCGCACGTTGTCCGTGTACTTTTCTATTACTGCAACGAATATACAGTTACAGGATTCCAATAGACGAAATACTGAATATAAAAGATTGTAAGTGTAAGCTTCGCTGCTTTCGTAAATTATGTATAAGAAGGTATAATGCTTGGCTTCATATATATTACAGCATGCAAAGAAACCTAATTAGGTTTCACATCATGATTATAGCCAAGAAAATCGAAAATCTTTTGCGTTAGCCTAAGAGAGCCCTCTTGGCTAAGGCTTAAAGATTTTCGACCGCCAAATCGAATCACCAATATTACACACACACAACTATTAGACATGTAGGAAAAACAAAGAAAACTATATGCAATGAATCACCAATACTTACAGCTTCACTTTTGTACGACCACATCTATATTACCAATAAAACTTCAACAATGTTTAAAACATTTATTTAATTACAAATTGTTCATATAACGGAGCATATCGAGGAGGAGGCCCGTCTTTGCACCTGCCTCAGGGCCTTCCTCGTCATGATGAGAGAGTGCGTAGGGTCGTTCTGGAGCGACAGCGGGGACTGAGCGCCCCCCGGCTCCTTGTACGCGGGAGACTTGCCGTTAGTCGCGCCCGCCGCTCCCCCCGGGCACCCTGCGGCCGCCCCCGGACGCATCTTCAAACCCAGAACTCGCGCCACCAGGCTCGTGATAGCGTTGTTCACCTTTCAAACATAAGACAAAAAAGTAATATACACAGATCACAGCCGTCCGTTAATAGTAGTCTATGTAGGTATATCTATACATATAAATAAAAATCAATCCTCGAAATGGATGTACTTTTTTATGTTTGTCATTTCAAGGATATTTTTTATTTAACTTTATTGCACAGAATGTTACAAAATGTACAAATGGCAGACTTAATGCCAGATGGCATTATCTCCCAGTCAACCATTACACGAAACAGAAAAAATATATGTATTTAGTGGCGCGGCGCAGACAATGTATATACAAAATAGATAAACGTGACATACATATTTGTAAAACTAAACGCAATAAATGCATATGATATAAAAAACACATATATGAAATAACGTACATCAGAAATAGGGTTATAAAGTTAGAGAAGCAGCATCAGTAAATAAAGTACGGCGACAGCGTTTCATAATAAATTTGTTTGGGGATTGCTTAATATTCAACGGAAGCTCATTCCAAAGTCGTATAGCTGTCACTGTAAGAGTTTGTCAAAAAACTAGTGATGAGAAGGAATTTAGAGCGAGAGAGTATTAGAAGAACGGAGATTACGTTCGTGAGAAGAAGATAGGAATTGGAATCTGTCATTTAAGGAAGATTTAAGGAGGTGCGTACGGATCAAAAAGTATTGAAAATAGTATGGTTAAACAAAAAATTGTTAGCATATACTAAAAGCACAATAAGTTTTTAAAGCAATAAAAACGCAATTTGAAAAATACAAATTTTTCTTCATAATACTTTTTTTTATCCATTTTATACGTGTTTTTGACAAAGAAAAGGTGTTGGTTTGAACGAGATCTAGTATTTAGTTTTTTTTTTAAACGTAACAAATCACTTAACCGCAATTTGACTTTAATTCAATTAACTTAACATTTCTCCAGTTCTGGCCGATCCCTTGTAATTTTTCAAAAGGTGATAAATCGTTAACCGCAATTTGACTTTAATTCAATTAACTTACCATTTCTCCAGTTCTGGCCGATCCCTTGTAATTTTCCAAAAGGTGTTCGGATGCAAATTTTTGTACACACGACAGTCTCACAGCTCTCTGGTGTTCCAAGTCGGACTTGTTCCCAAAGAGTGCCATCAACGGTTTCTTCATTTCTGGCTCATATATACTTTTCACTGTCGTCAACCACGTACGTAGTTTTTCAAAACTTTGGAGGTTAGTCAAATCGTACACAAATAACACAACCTGTAAAAAATATACAAAATTTACCCAATTTTAATCAATTCTTAAAAAGTTTTTGATTATTACTCAAAATAAAAATAATTAATAAATATTAACCCTATCAAAAACCGCGAAATTAAATTAGTCTATTTCCAACTAGCAATTTCACCTGTGTAGTTAATGTTTCCCGTGAGAATAATAAATAATATATTAGGTCCATAAATATGAAATTCCACATTCATATTTAAAATTAATTTAGTTGGTACATTTGTACAATTTTGATAACAGTCATTCATTTTTTTTTTTCTTTTGCGTCGCTTTTTACCGCACAATGGAAAATATGAAATATCGGTATATTTACGAGTGTTGCAGAAATAAGGATCTAAGGATTAATTATGTATACTGCGATGGTGTCGCAAAAGAAAGCAAAGTACGTTTTTGGTTTCAACGTTATCGTTCTAGAAATTTCGGCCTTCAGAACCAACCCCGTGGACGGCCGCAAAACAAATTTGAAAATATAGAGTTAAAGGCTTTTTTGGAAGCGGCTCCATCACAAAGCACTTCAGAGATAGCTTCGGGGTAAGTGACAAAACTGTATTAATCCACTTGAGGCAAATCGGGATAGAATAAAAAAACTTGAACGATGCGTACCTGCAAAGACGCGCCGACTTCTGTCTTACTTTGCTCAACCGTGTGTCGGTAATAATGAAGGGATTTTAAATCGAATCATTACTTGTGATGAAGAACAGATACTGTACAATAATCGGAAGCGCTTGTTGCAATGGCTGTACCCTGGAGACTCAGACAAATCCTGCCCTAAGCGTAAATTGACTTAGAAAAAGTTGAGTGTGTTTGGTCGACAAGTGCCGCCGGTGTCGTTCACTACAGCTTTTTAAAATCTAACCAAACGATTACGACAGATATCGATCATCAGCAACTGCAAAGGATGAAGGAAGGAAGAACTAACTGCAAAACAACCGAGATTGGTCAATCGTTCTAGGCCACTGCTTTTTCACGACAGCACAAGTCTACACACTGCACAACCATAAGTTAGATGAGCTACAATCGTAATGTCTGTGACATCCACCTTACTCCCCGGACCTTTGCTCTAACAGATTACAAATTTTTCTGGAATTTGGACAACTTCTTCAACTAAACAAGGAATTAAAAATTAACTCCAATGCGGCAGTCCAATTCGCCATCAAAGAGTTTATTGATTCTCGCCCCATGGCCTATGAAATGGCAAAAGTGCATAGATAACAAAGGTGCAATGATTTGATTATTTAAATATATTTTACAAAAAAAATATACTTTCAAATAATGCTTTTAGTGAAAAGCTGTTATTATGTTATATTTATTAAAACTGACACTTATTTTATTTTATGTAAAAATGAAAATAAAATTGTATATGTTAAAGGGGTAAATATCAGATCACAAAAAAATATAGGGATAAGATTAAATGTAGGGACAGGGCTTGCCAGTAATTATATGAAAGTGTTTGGACGAGGCTTCTGCAAACCATATATTTTGCAACTGACTCATAGTAGCGAATTCCTTAGTTAATCATATCTCTTGAAATATTCCCCTTACTTATTTTCTGTTCTCCCCATTCCTCGTATAAAAACGCTAAGTAGCAATAATTATATTTCCATATTATCCGTTTATATTTTACTTAATGTATTTCTTATAAAAGCGTTTGTTTTGTCCAGATGTTCGTTCCTTGTTTGGTTTTAGATAATAACGCTTTGAATTTACTCTTTAATTAAACGATCAGAAGGAATTATAAGAATGTTAGGTGACGATAGACGATTATTGCAAGATCTACCTTAGCTTATATACGATATTAACAGCGAAAATACTGTTGTTTTAGGACGAAACTTAAAAAATTGTTGTTTCTTGTACTAAACTATAACCATAATCACCACAACGGCCCCAACTGTTACTCGCGCGTCCGAAATGTGTTCACATAATGTTCTTTATAGAACGTGTTCTCATAATGTTCTTTATAGAACGTGTTCACATAATGTTCTTTATAGAACGTGTTCACATAATGTTCTTTATAGAACGTGTTCACATAATGTTCTTTATAGAACGTGTTCACAAAATGTTCTTTATAGAACGTGTTCACATAATGTTTTTTATTGAACGTATTTACGTATGTGCCACACCCAAACGCCATGTAATTTGGTCTCACCCTAGTATAGGGCAACACTTTACGACATAAAATATTACCTACAGCTACACTTTAAAATATTTAGCCACTCTTACATTTTGTTTTTATTAGGACACAAATGCTCTTCTCCTGTAAGGAGAAGAACATTTGTACTGCTCAACACTACACGAAAAGACGTGGTAAATTTTGTGCTACATAAACCGTGCTCACCAAACAAGTTAAAAAAAGCATAATACGGCAAATTGGTGTACGATCCATTTAAATTTCAACAGGAAGCAATCCATTACCGGTTACTGTTAGTTCAAGAGAACGAATCTTTAAAAAATACTCACATCAGAGGCATAAAGGTAGTTATCAAGCATACGCGTAGCGAGAGCGTTGCCAGCGACATCGCATAGTTGCAGCGGCACAGTGGGGCGTAGCCCAAGGCACTGGCCCGCCATCACCTCGGCTCCTTGTGTACCACCTGCCACACCCCCACCGATACCCCCTCCTCCTCCCAAATAACGGGTACACAATGATGTCTAAAATAAAGATATTATATAAACACACCTACAACATACAATCTCTACTGCCAATAAGTTCGCCCTGGTCCTTAATAATTCCAGACACAAGAACTAAAAGAAAGAACATGTTTACATGTTACTTATAAGTAATTTGTAGAAATTGTAGGTGTTACTAAAATATCCCTAATAATTTGCACTGATGTTAGAGTAGTATTTTTTGTTAATTGAAACTTCAGTTCCCTTTGCACCTAATAAAATATCTAAAAATGCAACTTTTAATTAAATAAATAAAGTAGTGTGTACTTACTTTCCCAGTAGAAGGTTCCCCAACAACTGTGATTTTAATACTTCTACTTTGAACTTCTTCATCTTCAGTATCTGACATAGCTTAAAGTCACTTACTTGCTTATTTTTAAAACACATTTAACTAAAACTATGTTGAAGTCAGACTTAAGTAAATCACAGATAATATTTCATAAATATACAATATTATTATAGAATGCTAAGATAGCAATAACAAAATCTGGTTTAAGTATCAATCAATACCATAAAAAAATCTGCAAATATTTGTTTGCATTTACATCGCTATGGTAACTGATCCAAGTTAACCCAAGTTAATATCTACTCCAAACAATCACTTAAAGCACTTGTATTTCAGATACCTAATAACAGAGGTATAAGAAATATTATACATATTTATAACACACAGCAACAGAAAAAACAAGTTTCTTCGCATAAATGTTTGTCCTGTTTAGTTTAGTTGTGTTTAAGGTTCAATACCCATGTATTGAACCTAAAACTAAAACCACTTGGCTCATAAGATTGCATAAAATAAACATATTATTAAAAACCAGGCTTTAATTACCAGAACTTCAAGCAGTTTCATATTAATACCAAGGTGTAAATATGACACTGGAAATCAAAATTTGCATTGTACATAGGTAGGTGGAATCTGAGGTTCAAGGTCTATGACAACTTTAGATTGTTTAAACATTATTTTTTAATTCTGTATGGCATGTCTTATGACATATGTGACAATATAGTATGGGATCCACTTCTTTAAACTATAGTTGATCATAATCTATATACTTACTTCTTCGTAATGCATTTTGGGCATCATTTGTCATTGCATCTGCTTCATCAAGAATTATCAGCTTTGGCCCGGCTTTGAAAATGGTTCTTGTAGATGCAAAGCTTAATATTTGGCCCCTTACTATCCCTATTCCCCTGTCATCAGATGCATTCAATTCTAGAACCTGAAAGTTACAAATCATAATGCTTTAAAAACAAAATTAACTGATAATATTACTAAAAATAAATTACTTATTTAGCAAAAATAAAAGTTACCATAGAATTGAATTGTTGAGGAGTATACATCTGTTTCGCACATGCTAGTATGGTAGAAGTTTTGCCTGTTCCTGGAGGTCCATAAAAAAGCAAATGGGGAAGCTGGTTTTCTTTTATAAATTGATTGACTGAAATCAAAAAACATCCCACTAAAGATTATAAATATAGATTTAAATAAATAAATAATGTTATAACTTACTGGTCTTAATAATGTCATCATGAGATACCAAGTCTTCTAACTTAGAGGGACGATATTTTTCAACCCTATGTAAATATAATACAACTGTTAATAAGATCGAACTACATAATAATGCTCATTTAATTTCCTTCCAATGCTATGAATAATTAAAAAAGGAACACCACTAGGGGTAAAGATATAGAAGAGGTCTTATTCCAAAAAAGGACAGTTCTTGCCTACCCGCTAAATAAAAATAAACTACTAGCTAACTCAACAGACATTGTCCAGTATTAACTATATGCTTATTATAAAGATACATCTATCTCTCAAGATCGATCAAACTGTAAGAAAAAAAAATTATCGAAATCATTTAAGTAGTTAATTAGTACATCCCGTACAAGCAACATGACACAAAATTTATATATATATACAAGACAATATTAAACGTGTTATAAATTTTATTTATTAAGTCATTTAAGAAGTATACAAACCAAGGCAGATTTTTACTAGATTCCCCTAAGGTCATTATTAAATTTTGCATGCACACTAAAATTATATGTTATATCAAATAATTAACTTAGGCTAAAAAAAAGCTATTAATTTTGGAATAAAAAAAATATTAACATGGGTTATTTATTATTTAATAGGTATTTTAATTTGGTTTCCACGGTCTACGCGCGAAATAACAAATTTGACATTGATTTAAACTGTCAAAATCTCTCTTTTTCTTTTAAGGCAACAGTTTAATACTAAACATTCTCGTTATTACTAAAACAACAACATAAAATAAGTTTCTTTAAAATCGATTGTAAACATAGCCCGGGAGCTCTGGACGAAATGTCTAATTAGAATTGGATAGTAAACTAGATGAACAGACGATTTTCAAAAATGTATCGCGCTATTTGCTTTAGTCTAACAATATACGTTCTGCAACTAATAAATATCTTTATTAGTAGTAGAACGTCCTGACTGTAGATCGTGTTTACATTACTTGTCGAACTTATGTGACTATAAATAAATATCAACAATTCAAGGGGCATATATCAAATAGGGCCATGGCCATAGGCTATTTTCTTTGGCGGTTTATGCCCTATAACTGCCACGCGTGGCAGGCGTGATGATGATGAATATTATCTTTATGCTTAAAAAATATTCTCCGTGTATGTAAGGTATTGACATTAGAGGCACCTTTCACTGATCGCTTGGATCATACTCTTTCAAAAAAATGAATCACTTTTCTTACATCACTTTTTAACGCAATTTTAAGATTAAATAAAAATTATATTGATCCATAACCCTGGAAAGCCCCACCAAGATGCATCATCATACCGTCTAATTATTTTCACAATATTTCCTTTTAAACACGGAAGAAAATCATACTAAGTAGCCCGATTAAAATACTATTTAGAACTGTGTGATATTATCCCTAAACACCAGTTTGGTTTCCGAAAATTGCATTCTACTATTGAGCAAATGCATCGCATTCATCATGAAATAAGTCGCTGCTGCGAAAGGAAACTATATTGCTCAGCAGCATTCTTGGATGTGCAAGCAGCAGGCTTTTGACAGTTTGGCACAAAGGTCTTTATGCACGGTAAAAGATAAACTCCCGCACTTTCTTTATCCTATAGGAAAATCCTACATTTAAGATAGATTTCAATTAAAACAGAAAGACACAAGATCTACCTTACGCAAAATTAACAAGATTTCAATTGAAACAGAGACGCAAGATTAACGTTGATGCATCGCAGGTGCAGGTGCTTGGCCCTGTGCTATATAACATTTTCACCTCCGACATACCAACCTCTGATGGTGTGACTTATGCAACATACGCTGTTGCATACCTAATGCAACATGCAAGAAATGTATCTCCAAGAGAAGCCAGCCAAAACCTACCAAACTTATTAGATAAGACATATGCCTGTATGAGAAAATGGCGTATTAGGGCTAGCGCTCAAAAGACGAAATATTACCACTTTATCATTTAAAAAAGCAAGATAACATTAACGCAAGTTTATAGGGAGAAAATGTCTTGTCAGTTGGGAATAAATGACTACAGTACAACTGAGTTCTAAAACTTATTTAAACCTACGGCATCCCATTATGGGGCTCTGCAAGCAAAAGCAACATAATGTTCCTAAAAGAATACGAAATTCCATCCTGCGAACTATAACAAAAGCTACATAGTTCTTCAGAATCGAAGAGATTCATAAATACCTGAATGCTCCAACAATCCAATCTAAAATTGAGAGTTTCAAAAACAAACATGCTGAATGACTACCTTTTCATCCTAATTCCCTGGCAGCTCAAGTAAAAAAGAAACCTTCAGTGTTGGTAAAAAGACTAAAAAGAAAGGATGTATTATATATGGCAAATGAGGCACTGATCTCCCTGCTTTCAAGTTAATAAACACCCAAAACATCAGCTTATAGTCTTGCGACTGATTGCCGATAAGAAATAAAAAAAAAAGATTGTTTCCTCCGACATTCTTCCAACTAACTACAGCTTTGAAAAACATTTTAGTACAATCCACTTTAAAGAATACATTTATATTAGCAGTGTGAATACAGTAAATTAGAAGTTAAGGAATTCAAACAAATATTACAAGTATAAATCTTATTTTTATTGAATGATAATTGTGACAGCATATTACACACCAATACAAAAATCATTGTCACTTTAGTAACATTATCCTAAACGTCTGCAATTTCATACACACAATACAATTATAAATAAACCTTTTCATAGATAAAAAATCAGTCACTTGTCGAAAACAATGATAGAAAAGAAAGAACAAATCTTCCAACCAAAAGTACAACAATTACACACTTAGCTTGGCTGTGTGTTGTGTAACATAACTCCTGCACTGTAAAATTCCCTGCACAAAAGGTTCATACCAAATTTATAATATTTGTAAAAAGTACATAGTGTTTTAATTCCAGACCTAACATAAGAATTACATAATATGCAAAATATGTTTATCTTTTAGTATTGTATTTAATAAATTCTTCCATAGTGCCACGGGATATAATGTTCTGAGCTTGATTTTCGAAAATAGCAACGGCGGCGTCTTCCCACGGCCACTGCACGCGTTGTGAGAAGGCGCTCAGCATGTCGAGGCGAGCGCTCTCATCAATAAAATACTCGCTTCTATTATGGCGAGTGTTATAGTAGTACTTAAAGCCGGTTTTTTTGGATACTTGCGCAATCCACGGTTCTAAAACAAATCAGTCCTTTATACTTAAATACTTTATATCAACACTATTTAGATTTATTGCTCTTAACTTCTATTAGAGTAAAGTGCATTTACTGTAATCCACGTCAAGCATTAACATAATTCTCTAGGACTTTAGTAGGTCAATAAAAAATATATAAAACACAATTTCATATGTTACTGTCCCATCACTTATGCCATTTAAAAATTAAACACTTTAGTTCCAAGGAAATACCAACCTTTGATCTCTTTCAGAAACAAAATAGAGTCCACCTTGTAAAACATCCCATCTCTATTTACTCTGATTGGTGTGGAGATTGTTAGAGCTTTTCTAACTCTCTTTAATGCACGATATTCTAACTTCTGTATAGAGCTTGAAAAATTCTCCATATTGAAGAGTCTCTTGCATCCTATTGGCATCGCTAGCATATCAAAGGGTTTGTTTAAAGCAGTACAAAACAAATTGCATTCATTTATTCTGTAAATCAAACATGACAATAATTATTTAAACAATATCGGTCGTAGGATGTCCATTGCTGGAGAATTCCATAAAAGATTTCCAAATCAACCAGTTAGATGGAAACCCAAAACTCAATTGAAGAATTCTTAACATAAGTTGTACTAACATCACGCTTGTATCTGTCCCATCAAGGCAGGCAGACACTATGGAATTCCACTTGTGACGATTTTGGCATACCTCCCTCGCTTCCTTAACTCGCATTAGTCCTTTCATACACGCTTGTTTATTTTAAGTACTTCTGACCTAGCCCTTGTTTAAAAAGTCTACTATCTAATACTGACTCTTCCATTCGCTTAAGCTCTATATATTTGTGCATCATTCTACTTTCACACCACATAGATCACTTAATAATAATAATAATAATAACTTTATTCAATAACAAAAGGTAACTTAAACTTAAATACATTTTGATACTTAGGTACCTAAACTAGGTCTAGCCTGTTCTTATAGTAGGCACCCACTTGTCACAACATTGTTTAGCAATCTCTCAAACTCACACCATACATATTACGAATTGCACTCATTTCTACCCGCGTGTTTCTTCTGCCATACCCAACACATTCACTACCATATCGACGGTCATAAATTCAATTATCGTATGGCATAGTATATCGATAGGGAGGGAATGTTTCAAATTGTTGAATGTTGGGGTTTATAGAAAGAACAAAAAAGAAAATAAAAATATTTATTTTATTATTCTTTATTCGAAAAGCTGTTTTTAATTATGTTTAAGCTGTTTTTAACAAATATTTTTAAAATATAATCCTCTTTTTTGAAACTATTAACAAAATCAAAACAAAAATAAATAAATACTAATAAATACAAACATTTTTGCCGATATGTACCTTACGCCAATTAATTTCAGACCGTCGATATGCCAGTGTTGGAACCAACACGCCTCAATGAACAGCGAGTCGTGCCCTCTTTGACACGTTTTGGCAGCTAATAAAAGCATGTCTCTTCGTTCAATATCGCCTTCATACTTCTCATTTCGCGTAAACGCACTTCTCACGTAAATACACTCTTTCACTTGTTAAACTTTCACGTTTCAAGTTAAATAAACAATTTTAGTCTTTTTATTTAGTTAACAAACCAACTTACCTGTCGGTCAAAGATAAATGTGATATGTCACGTCCGCCCAGCATCATGGCATCGATGATATGCAAAGCTTTACTGTAGACCTGCGTGTTGCCTTCCCCACTATACTCCTTCAATATCTACAGTGAAATGTCACCAAGTGTTACTTGTGTTACAGAACTCCATATAGTCAAGCATCATAACTTTATAGCGTAATATCTTCAAGTCACTAAGTTGACGATGCAGTAGTCACCCTTGCGATGACACCAATGTCTATACGCTACGCAAGGCTAGAACCTTGAAAAACATGTAGTTGCTTTGGCTATGGTATATTTGGTACTTCGTAGTACTATAGCTAAAATAAATTTGTATACATTATGTCTTACTGGAATTTTACTGTACTCTTAATTGTTATACCTAAGTAGTTCCTTACTCCATTATATACCTTAACATAGTACTAAAACAATGATAATGTACAAGTTGCTGCTGTAAACCAAACCAGTAGTTTTATGCGTTACTGTTAATAATTTAAATTGTCCGTAGGCAAACACACGATATTATGTAGGGTGGGACATAGGCTACTGAATAAAACACTGGTTTTCCTAATAAACTTGCTGTCACAAAAAATATTGAGTATGAAATAAAAGCTTGAGAGTAGCGTTATTAAAATTTTCTTCTTATTAGAATACCCGAGCCGTACTTTTTCGCCCAAGACATCCGAATCATATGAACTACGCAACGCTGGCAACTAGCGAATTTATTCACTTAATAATTACACATACATCAATTTTAACATACACATAAAATTACACATTATAAGGTTATTATAAACAACAAAGACTTTATACATGTCGCGAACAATAATATTTTCACAAATCGTGCCATCCCCACTGGCAAAGGTAATGGGAGGGGCACGGGCGAAAATTTTATGTCTCCCTTGTCTTACGTCTAATACATGTAGATATATTCGTTGTCCATCGACATTAGTCTCCCTAAGAAAGGTTGAATTTTGCCCTTAACTGCCACGGCAAAGCAAAGCGTAGCTTCGAGACAGCGATGCTGCTGCCCATTCCCGTCCTGTGCATTTTAGCTACATTGTTACGGATGGATATACCGCCATCTGTCGATTCCGGTAACTTAATCACCTCTTACAGGGTACAGGGGGTGTTACTATTCTACTCTGCCGAGACCTTACAGTCTATTCTTTATTACATAAATTAGTTAATTAAGTATAAAATGTGCATGCTGCACTATGCGATTGCAGCGCCTGGGCAAGCGTGTTACGCGATGTTACGCCCAATTATTGGCAAAATACCCTCTTTTTTGGGGAGATCTGTGTCCAGCAGTGGACTTCCAAAGGCTTAAATGATGATGATGAATAAAGGAAAAGTCATTTAGAAAATTCCGATTCTTATAATCTTAGCTGTTTCTACTACTTGTTGCCGGAACGACTTAGCTAGCTAGGCTAGCCTTTGAGTATTTATTTTAAATCTACATATTTGTATTAAAGTTCTTTTTTAAATTACAGTTCACATGACTCGATACTTACTTCGGCGTATATTAAGGTTTTAGCAGGCAACGTTATCCTTAGATCAGCAGTATTTTTCCATGTGGTGCCATCCAGTTGATATACATGCTTACCACCGCACCCTGTTAAACAAATGTTTGTTTATTATTTTCCTAAATTTATTGACAAGAGAAATATTCCTCTCAAACAGCGTTTATAATAAAATAACACTAGAAGTAAATAATCTGGTCCGATGGCGCAGAGGCTAATGATCCTATTTTGTATGCCATAGGTCGTGGGTTCGAGCTCTCTGGTTCACTACCTTTTTTAGTGAACTATCAACTTTTTATAAGTAACTATTTTGTACAAATGTTGACATCAAAATATATTTTATAAGTTTGTCGACTAGACAGCTATTAATCTGGTATAATTATATATTACATGTATAATATATACTAAATAACCCAATTAGTAGACTATGTAACCCAAAACACGGATAATTATGCCAAAATTATATTTAAATAAATAAATAAATCTATGTCAAAAAAGGAAAAAAATATATAAACAGCAGTACAGTTTCTCTTTTCTCCTTAAAACATTTCATAGTCGGAAATATTTTTAAGAACTAAGCAACAACGAACAGATCTTTAATACTATATACCATGCAGAAATATCAATAAACACACAAGGAAAATGAGTGTTAGAGTAAAAATATTTTCTAACATGTAGCATAATTTCAGTACTACAAATAAAACTACTTTTTTAACGAAACCTCCAACAAAAAGTAAATAAGCCGCATTTTAAAGCCGTTTAACAAGTAGTTTTATTAAAAGTAAATTAAATATGAACTCTTCACTATCCAACACAGTTCCCTCCAAGGATCAGTGTACAAATTTACCCAAAAATATTTTCAAGTCCGGGCTGTTACTCCTACTGCTCAAAAACATAAAGTGCCAGTCATAAACTTGTTTGAACACATCCAGGTCTGATGGTTTCTCTAAATAAATTGGTGGCTTGATGAGATAGTCTGATTTAAAATTGCGGATGTTACTTTGCACCATAGGTTTTTTCATCAATGATAACATATTGCTAAGAGTGTCGTTTGCGCTGAGTCGCTCTGGCTGTGTCCTCAATTTGTCCGGTAACTGAAAATACAACGAATCGCGTCACAAAAAAAAATACTTTATTACAAAATTACCCATCAATTATAGTGACTGCCAGGATAATAGACATCTTTATTTTATAAAATAACTAGGAGTGCCCAGTTACACCCGCGTTAACTTGTATAACAAAGCTAGTATCATTTATGCTCTGCTGTCCTTGGTTTGGATATGCAATATTATTTTTTTCTGACCTTATAGTCTAGGCCCTGCGTTCATGGGGCCGTCAGACAGTCAGCTTCTCGTTTTATATATAGATTTTATTAAACTAACTCTGTAAATCCTTAAGGGGGATCCTTAAAACCCCCTTAAGGGATGATATAAAATATTTTAGATATCTCATGACATTCAATGAAAAACCGTCATTAAATTTCATTCAAATAACATTTCTAAACCTTATAGTTTAGGCCCTGCGTTGCTATGTCTCTTTTTATATATATACCTAGATTATAAAAACTTGCGCACATAATTAAAAAATAAAAATAAGAATCCTTCCTTATTATTAATCCTAATATTAAAAATGCGAAAGTTTGTATGGATGTATGTTTGTTACTCTTTTACGCCGGAACAGCAGGACACATCTGGATGAAATTTGGCACAGACATTTCAGTCTGGAGTGATACGTAGGCTACTTTTTATCCCAAAAACAAGCTCCCACTGAATAAGTTTGGCTGTTTATTTTTTTCCTTTCAGTAAAAAAGTCGCGACGTATTAACGGAACATTACTTATATATAGATTTAAATAATATTTTAGAATAATATAAAAATAACACATACTTGCCACAGTTTTAAACACTGCTCTCTCATAGTAGTCTGGTTACCATCTTTCAAAGTTTTATCTTTACTAAAAGCAGCTATCTTTAGCAAATTTTCAATTTGTCTTTTACCCAGCCTAAAAAAAACAATGAATAGATTTTAAGCAAAGGTCAGTCTAAACATAATTTAAATTTTATGTGGCTTACAATTCAGTTCAATATACTTATTAGGAAGTTTTTGTGCAGAAATACTAGTTAAAGAAAAAACTGTTACTTATTAGGATTTTTTTTTGTGCATAATGATAAAAAAAATTATTATTGGTCTTTCACAGAGGCTGAGCTATTTGAGCATAATTAGCACAGACGTCAATTCAGTGACATCAGGCACGACAACGACCTGTTTCATTCTCACGATATAACAATACAAAGCTCTCAACGTTTCACAAACGATATTAAACTCTTATGATAATGATAAAATAATTAATAAAAATGTATGTACAATATTCACTCTTACATGGTATTGCTCTTAAATATGTATTCATAAAACGCATTGTCCTCTTGAATAACGCTGAGCGGGACTAGTTCCGTGATGTTGTCCTCCTGATTTTGATTTAAAATAGAATTGACATGAAATAGGTGTTGCTCTGCTGACTCTGTACCTAATCTTTTCCATTTACATATCAAATACCGCTCAGAGTTCGCTGGTCTTGATGAAACTGGTTTATGGATGCACACTAAAAAAATAAAATAAAATCATATTTAAAAATATATCCAGAGATTTAATAATTATAATTTAAATTGAACTGTAACTACCTTGATCAAAGCATGTATACATGATATATATTAATCCAACACTGAAGAGTGTAAATACATCAAACAGTTTCACTATGAAATGTCCCCCAGTCCTTACGAGCATCAACGCAGCCAAGCACTGACATAAGTATAGTTGTTTAGACAATATTTCTTGAATATTCTCCTGGCCTTCCACAGAAAAGCCCTGAAAACGATATTAAGAGCAGGTTCTTCTCTAACTTATTATTAAACTAACATACCATTATGGTTCTTAGACTTCTGCATGACATAAGGATGTACTATACGAGTATGTAGCTACGTATACCGCATAACTAAGTAGCTCGTAGTCAGTAAACACAAATCCTAAAATGATATAATCAGTTGGAGATGCAATTTTTTTAATAATGTTTTGTGTAGATTGACTTGTAACCGTGTGTGCATAAAACTAAAAAAAAAACATGCCACAATTATTTCAAAGACATACTTACACCATCAGCCATAAGAAAATGAACACCTTTATCATTAGTCTGCTTCAACACATAATCTTTCAATGACGTTAAATTTTCTGGATCAAACACATTACCATCTCCCTTCACGCCGTAATATGCATCAAACGTTTCAGGTGTGCCAGCATAAAAGTCAGAAAGCTTAAAATCACAAGGACCTTGTAACGTAAATCCAAAACCTAAAATAAATAACATTTTATAGATATTCAATATACTTTGTGTCTAATATAATAAATATTAGACACAAAGACACAAAGTAAATAATAAATCTGTGGGCCCTTGAAAGACTACACAAACTAAATAAGAACACTTAATGATTAATTTGAATAGAGCTTATAGAGCCCTTTCTAAAAAAAAGGAAAACATAATACAAACATTTTAATTTAAAATCTTAGTTTTATAATAAACAATGGCAGTATCTGACTGAATTATAAATAAAATAAAATTATATCAAGTCATTAATAATTGTTTGATGGAGATCAGTTAGGACGTCAATAAAATTCAAATGGCGGTAAATGCATAGGATCAACAAATAACAACCTAATTCAACAAAACAGATGACACATATCTTTTTGTTTCACTATTCATTTGCTCTTAAGAATAATATCTAGACGAAATAAATACATTCTATTAATCTAATAATAAAAAGGAGTGAAGCTACAAACCTTTAGCCTTCCAACCTTTTTTATACAAAATATATTCAGAGAAACCACCAGGACCCGCACACACGTCTGCAAAATACATTATATCTTTTTTGTCAATCATGTCTTCTCCACTTTGCTTTTTTGGATTAGTGAACATAAAATCAAATACAGCATCTAAATTGGCCATCTTTACCGCAGCCCTATTAAGAAATATTACAGAGCCAATTGTTTCATAAGGGTTACTTCTAAAGCGGGCATTTCTTAAATCTTCATCATCCAATGTATCAAAAATGCTCTGAAAGAAATATACATAAAATTATATACTTAAAGGCAAGCTCAAATAACAATCAGATCTCACTTATGGCATAGTGGCAATCTGATAAAAGACAAACCTTTTCATGGTTGTCTTCCCAAGAGAATTAAAAAAAATATTATATTAAATATCAAATAAGGAAAATAATTATCATAGCTTACTAAACTTCTGTTAATTATTCAAAGCCAAAAAAATACTCAACACTAACCTTTGATTCTAAAACACCTTTTAAAATATGTGACTCTACAAACAAAGTTTCATCATGAATGGTTAACTTTTTGGGTCCTTTTTGTAACCACTCTTCTAGCTGATCACGTGATAGTGGTTCAATTGGAGTAGACAGAAGCCAATCCTACAATATTACTCAAGACATTAATTCTTACCAAACTATAATTTTAATACTTTGTATATATTGAACAAGACTTCTATAAATTACTTACAGGCACTTCTTTGGCTTCTACTTTCATATCATCAGGTGACCATTTAAAATCCTGGGAAACCTCGCCTACCACAGATGGCTTCAATCCCAAGCCTCGTCTGCCTTTTTGGGTTGATGCCTCTACAGGTTCTACTCTGCCATCTTCACGTTTACCCAAACCCTTACCTGCCTTGTAACCCATATTGCTCATCATGCGCTTTGACTTTGCTGAATAATCTGTTCCTTCAGCTAGGTCATTGTCATTAGATGATTTATTGTCATAGAAAAAATTTTCATTAGTGTCTTGCTGAAAATTTGGTCTCATTGAACCTTCTCCTAATTCATTATTATCATCATCATTGTCTTGGAAACCAATAGCGTACTCATCATAGTTATCATTTGGAGAGGAACAATTCTCACTTAAACTACTTCTACTCAATCGTTTGTACTTTGGACTTTGTTCTTGATAATTGAGTTGACAGCCTGCCTGTTGTCCATCCCCTGAATATCCCCCTTTATGGGTTTCTGGAGATTCCTCGTCTGACTCTTGCAAAGCTATAGAAAAATAATTTACATGAAACATAAATACAGTATATGACATTAAGAAGTAGATTTGAATTTGAAAAAAATCTCATTAAAGAAATTGCTGATAGATTATTTAATCAATTAAAAAAAATTAATTGCAGCAGTTTAGATGGAGTAAGTCAGAAACTTTACCAACTAAACCAGTAAACCTAATCCTTCAGATTGGCCACATCAAATAATACTGTAAATAATAATGTTCATCTTTTATTTAGGCCATACCAGAACCCTGAGATGTTGTAGATGAGGCACCATATATGTCAACTCTTCGAACTTTAGAGGGAACAGGGCTATCATCACAGCTGGAGTCATCTTCAGCTGATGGATCTTAAAAAAATATTGATACTAAATATATATGGCACCTATGTACTAATATCAAATAAATTAACTATAAGTTGTGTTATAAAAAAAGGTCATAAAATCATTTTAAAACTGGAATATGTTGAAACAGATTCAATTTTAAAAATATTTCTTATAACTAGCCAGTTCACTCACAAGTCAGTTCACTGCTAGCTGCAAGCTTAATAAATTCAAAAACTTATTTTTCTTTTTGTGTTTACATTTCATATTCGCATTAGACTAAAACTTATCTTAATAAAATTTATTGTACCATACATACCTAATATACATAATAATTAATAAAATAACATACATAATTGCACATGATACTTGACATGTTCTTTTAAATCACAAAATGTATAGTGTTATTAGGTTTATAATATATTTAATGATCACAATTACTTAACATAAAAAGCTTATATGTTTTCATACCTGAAAGATTCATGATTTGCAATAAATTTATTATTTAATGTTTTAGGAGTCAATATATACGTTGCCTTATGACAGAAAGAAATCAAAATATACTTATTATGGAGCAGCACAATTATTATATACATATATGTATCAGTTTACTAAGCAATACCCAGTTTTATTTAGCAGTAAAATTACTCCACAGGTCGGTATTTTCTGAGTACGTGAACGTGACATTGACAGCAATACACAATTGGAGAGTGCATTGTCTATGATATTGAAAGATACAGCCAAAGTTGAAGTGCTCATACATTATGTATGTATCATGGCCTAATGTTGAAATCGTTCCTCCATGATCATCAATATATAAGCCATTCCTTAATCCACATCTACTGTTCAATACAGACCTCCTTTTGGTAGCCTTCCAAAAAGTCTAGGCGCATAGCAAGACATGATAAGTTCAACTATTTCTTGAAATAGTTATGATTTATAGACTTATGGAATGTGACAAAACACAAATTAAAGTTTAAACTATCTGTAGAGTTGTTGAAGACCCTTGGTTTTGTGCTGCAATTGGTTTGCATTACAAGTGTTCTGTTTTAAAATAGACTAATATTTGAGTCGCCTATTTGTTACGATAATAAGCCAGAAGGTAACGTTTTATAAAAGTTGAAAAAATTCAAAAACAATTTAAAAAGAAATTTAGATTACAATGTTTTGTCTGAATTTTTTATAATTTAAACTACATATTTTAGATTGATTGTTGTTTGTTACCTATTTAATATAACCGTCATTATTGTTTTCATTTCAGTCAATAAATGTTTTCTTTCTTTCTTTCACTAGTTTTTTTCTACAACATGGATTTCTTGTGTATGGTAGCTAAATTATAGTAATAGTCTTTAATCGAACGTTTCCAATATAATCCAAAAAACATTAGAGAATTGTTATTTTGCGAGAATTTAATACGCTTTCGACAGTTATATTCACTGTCGGGCGATATTGACATAATGTGCTAGTATTAATTTTTATGGATGTGTAGATCCTTCAAAGTAATTTTGTTAAAAACTGTAATTAGTGATTTTTTTATAAAGTGATTTAAGTTAGTGTATTTCCGAGTATGTACCTATTTGGAAAAGAAAGGAAGTATGTTTTCTTTGAATAATCATGCACATAAACACGTTTCGCTAAGTCATAAATAAGAGGAACTTAGTTGTCTGATGTTAGTAGCACAAGCGCTATAAGCGAATTATCTCAGATTCAGGTCAATGTATGAGATGCTGTGTGCGTTCATTTGTTAACTTACAACTAAAATTTATGTTCAAAAGCTAGACGCAAGCAGCTAAATTGAAATTCAATTTCAAAGAAAAATTACTAACTTAAAAATGTTGCTATGTGGCCTAATAGCAATATTTATTGCTAGTTTATTTTTTATATTGTAAGTTATCTTATTATAAGTTGAAATTGAGAAAATAAATATTTGATTTCTTTTTGTTTATTTTATTATTCAACATAATCGGTATGAAACTGGGATGTACCTTGACCATTCATACATTTAGAAAGAATGTGAAATAAAAACATTAAACACAGATGTATTTTATATCAACTTTATTAAGTTAGTTCTTAGGAATAATTGAGATCAATAGGTAAATTAAATTAAGGTCAGTCTCAACAATCATAATAGTATTCTTAAATCTAAATGGCACATTTTCAAATCACCACAAATAACTTTGAACTTTTTAAATACTGATACGTCGGCAGGTTGTATACATATTGTCTATGTTTTTCATGCATTCAGTGTCATTAGGATGTAAGACATACTAAATAATCTGATTCTCAATGCACAATTGAGTGACATTGTATGTAATGTGTGATTTATGACCATCTATTAATAGGTGTTCTACATGAAATGTCACATTTGCCTTGAGTAAAGCTGGCAGCAATTAATTGCCTATATATCCAAAGAACACACAAGATGTCATCCAGCCTTTAGGTGATTTTCCAAGGCACCAGTTTTCAGGAACATTTCTTGCAATTTCTGCTGGTATTCTTTCATAGAGGAAAATAACCATCACCGACATTACTTTACTAGATGCCGTGAAAGTTCCTATTATTGTTATACTTTCCTTCTCCTTATCTTTAATTTCATAAAAATTATCCATCCGCCTAGGCCCCAGTACAATGCCTTTCAGGATCATCTAAGATATCCTTTGCATTTTCATTGTTTAGAAACTCTTCTAATTCCGCATGCCATTTTCTTATGACTTCCTCGGTTACTCAACTTCTTGCAGAGTTTATGGATTCTGCATGTCGCTTAGCAACATCTGGATTTCTTTTCATGAAATTGTCGAACCATTTTCGTTCTGGAATTCCTTCCTTGAATGGAGTCGGTCGATTGTCGGTTTTGATTATTTTAGTGACTGTCTCTATTAACTGCTCTTTTTTTAATAGGAATTCCCTTTTTAGCCATTGTATTTATCCACCGACTTAGTAATCGTTCCTTCTCAGGCGTCAAAATGGTGGCCGGGCCCATTTTTCGTTGAATGGGATGTCTCACTTTTAACTTATTTATGATTTTAAGATGGGGTATGTTATATTTTCGACATCTTTCTCTGATTTTGTTTCCCAACTCTATTTCTTTAAGCGCATCATAAATATCGTCAAAATAACAAGAAAATAATACATATAAAGAAAGTTTGATCAATCATAAGATTTGTATGCGGTACCAATGTCAATCTACTGGTCAAATAATGGAAACGAAAGCAATTTACTTCATTAAACTTTATTGTCTTGTTACAACTCATATTCTGGACATGAAACAGTTAAAAAAAAGTAAAATAAAGCCTATCATTTCCGTGTACTAGTCATTGACCATTTGGTCAACCACAGGAGCACATAATCTAATCATGTACTTACCAGTTGGTAACCAGTAAAATAACTCATGAAATATATCGTTTTCACTTTTAATTCATTGAAAATCTTCAAAATAAACATTAAATGATTACAAAAAACAAGCATTCGAGCAAGTTCATTAACCAATTACCAAGTAACCAATACAAAATAAATTTAAAATGTGCTACTTTTCTAAACACTTGTCTTTACTGCAATGGCGGTCCAATCAAAGCGGCCAGTGAGATGTGAAAACAAAACGAAATTTTAAGGTTTACTGGTAGTATCTTTCTATACGTAATGTGATTGGTTGGTTTGAATTAGTACCGATAACATGTAGCCAACATAAAATCAAACGCTTAATGGCGGAAAAGCCATAAATACTCAAAGCCTCAAGTGGTCAACAACCGGTGCGTCCACTAAGAAGGCCATCGCCGCCCCAGCGCCGCAGCAGGAGCCGAAGGCGAAGCCAAAGCCGCGCTCAACTCAGAGCCGGCTCATGGACACCGAGCGAGTCATCAGCGTCCTACAGGACGTACTCGGGGCCATTAGGTCTGGCGAGAACGCCGTACCAATTATCCTCGGCGGAGTAGCACAGCTGCTGCAAACCAATGGCGCAATATAAGCCGCTAAGGATAATCCACTGGAATGCCAACGGGCTCAGATCGAAGATAGGACTGCTGCGGGTTCTTCTTCAAGAACAGGACATTGATGTGTGCCTAATCTCTGAGACCCTATTGAAACCCATAGACTCAATCAAGATGCCCAATTACCATCTGTACCGGAAGGATGAGGTGTCAGATCGCAACGTCGCATATAGCGGACTCGCTGCCTTGGTACGTCGTAGGTTGATCCATAACCCCTACTAGGTCCGAGCCCTACCACCGACCCCAAGTCCTTCTACGCCCTCGGAGTAGAAGTCCACGCCGGCTATCCCATACGTTTGTTTGCTACTTATACGACTCACGCTCACCTTGGTGCCGGGGGACCTAAATAGCAAACACACGGCATGGAACTCTGTGCGCTGTTGCAGGAGCTGCGCACGCACTACCCCAACCACCCTTCCTATACACCCGTCGTAATCGACATCGCGATCCACAAAGGCCTGGACAGCGTGTTGACGCAGGAGACCCTCCTCGAGGACCTCCAATCTGATCACCTCCCGGTGCTGGTGGTCATTGAAAGAAGACCGACCACTGTGACACCACCGGCTGCTCGCCAAACCATTGACTGGAAGGCGTTCAGTTCTGCCATGCATTCGAATACCCCTACGCTACCAATTACCACCTCTGAGGACGTTGAGCAGCTCGCCAATGCACTCACCACCTGCATTTAAGATGCCGCAAAATCATCATCGCGCACCATGCCCAGCAGCAGCAGGCTCCTACCGCTGCCTAAGGGCTTCAGGGACTTATTAGCGAAGAAACGACATCTTAGAAAAAGATGGCAGCAGACACGCTGCCCAACACTCAAGCGTCAGCTCAACGACCTCACCGAACAGGTGAGACACGAATTGAGGTCGCATGAAGCAGAAAGCTGGGATCGATACATAGAGAACGCGGGCGAGGATTGGAACAGTGTCCATCGCCTATGTCGCCAGATCTCTAAGAAACCGGCTCCAATCAGACCCCTCCTCGGACCAGATGGTCACCCGAGATACCGCTCGGAGGACCGCGCCGAGATTTTCGCCGAACACCTAGAACGCCAGTTCTGCCCACACCCCTGTGACAACGTAGAACACGTTGAGACGGTTACCCGGTATCTTCGAGAGTATCTCGCCATTCCCATAGCGGCAGATGAAGACCCAGTCGTCTTCACGCCCCGGCAGGTCAGCAGGACCATAAAACAACTGAAACCCAGAAGGCGCCTGGCCTTGACAACATCACCGGCAACATGCTGCGACAACTACCACCAAAAAACATCACAGCTCTGACTCGCCTTTTCAACGGCATCAACCGCACAGGCCACTTCCCACGAGGGTGGAAAATGGGAGGAGTAATCATGCTGCTCAAGCCCTGGAAGAACACACTCAAGCCCGAGAGTTACCGTCTTATCACACTGCTACCTACGGTATCTAAGGTGTATGAGAAGTTGCTACTTCTACACCAGGAACCGCACATAAGACCGAGGGAGGAGCAGTACGGATTTCGGACAGAGCACTCCACCTCGCTGCAACTGACGAGAGTACTGCACCATATGACGACGGCCTACAACAAAAAGGAATACACCGCCACAGTACTCCTCGACATGGAGAAGGCGTTTGATAAGGTGTGGCACCAGGGTCTGCTGTATAAATTATCGATGTCACAAACCCCCCGTCGAATCACAAGAGTGGTAGCTTCCTTCCTCGATAAGAGACATTTTCGAGTGTAAGTGGAAACCGTTTTATCAACAGAACGAGCCGCTGAGGCCGGTGTACCTCAGGGCAGCTGCATCTCGCCCGCGCTGTACAGCTTGTATACGGACGATATTCGGGTAGGAAAAGGCACACATCTGGCACTATACGCAGATGACGCCGCCTACTACACATCCTCAGTCAACCTAAAACACACAGCTAAGAAATTACAGAACACCCTCGACCTACTGCCCGAGTGGCTAAGCAGATGGAGACTGCAGGTGAGCGTAACCAAGACACAGTCTGCAGTCATTGGCCGCCACTCCCTTCTCCCGAAACCACTAAAGCTAATGGGGCGAGAAGTCACATGGTCCCAAAAGTTCAAATACCTGGGGATCACAATAGACAGCCACCTGTGCATGAAGCACCACACCGAACACGTGATCAAAAAGACCAGGTCGATCGCGCATCTACTCCGCCCGGTATTCGCCTCCAAAGTTCCGCTCAGAACGAAGCTGGGAGTTTACAAAACATACGTTCGACCTCACCTCACATATGCAGCCCCGGCATGATACGCACTAACCAGCCGGACCAACAATGGCCGCCTTCAATCCCAGCAGTCCCGCGTTCTACGCACAATCGTCGGAGCAACGCGCATGGTACGAAACGCGACGATACACCCGGACCTGAGAACAGAATACACCGAATATTTCATTCGCAGATTGTCGAGCGCAATGTGCGCGCGCCGACAAAGCCTCCCTGGCGAATCCGCACCTGCGCAACATAGAGCCGCTGCACGCCAGACCACCGGACTCCAAGGCCTACCAGCGAGAACTCACGGCCGGTGAGGTCGAACATGACCCGGGCATAAGCCCGAGACCGCAACCCCCCTGAAGGGCATCGATAAATACATCGAGTCCCTGATGTGGACAACCCTAACAGGACCTGGATGACCCTAGCCAGGAGCGGTGGCTTTCCCACCACAACCCAATGACCCGCCGATATTAATCGCCGGCGCGTAAATACTGCGACAAAGGTGCGGAGCGCCGCAGTCGCCTCCGCGCAGCCTACGGCTGCGTGTCGACAACCACAGAACCGGTGCGTGGTCAACTATGTATAGGGTCAACCTTTATCGTAATAATCAATGGCGTCATGGGCTGTTTAAAGCATGCTGAATTTAAAGATGATTCAACGTAACATCCGTTTTCGTAATGTATCTTCTTATTTTAAGATAGCGGAGTTAGTTTCTTTCAACTTATTTGATAATCTAGAAATACCATACATTATAGGTATAACTGTATAACATACGTTCCGCAGTAACGCCGAGAAAGTGGTAAAAAGGATTCCAGAAAAAAACATTCGGGGTATACCTCCTCACATTGCCTATAAATTTCTGTTTAACTCACTGGTGTATGTACATTGAATTATTAGTAAGTTTCTCCAAAGCTAGAAACTAGTTCCTACAAATGATGTGACGACCTACCCTATCGCCAGAAGCCGAATATAGCTGAACAAGCGCAGTAATTATTTCGGGTTGGCTTTGTTCTTCAACAAATACTACCGAAGCGACTATTACGCGCACGCTGGGCCAACTAGACGTGCAGGTTTGTCGCGAGTGCGAGATAGGTATCTAACTATCGGCTGACAGCTCACGAACGAGTTGATAGTGTTTTGATTCAGTTTTTGACGGGGATCTCCATTTTTGTATTTATTTCAAACTAAGTTACCTGCGTTACTTTGTAAAACTGTAATAATAAATTAGCGTCTCCCTTTTACTCCCTTGAGGGATGATTTACGTAAAAAATTTTACACTTCTTTCATGACTTTCAAAGAAGAATCTTACAGTGAATTTCATTCGAATAACTTCAAAAACAGTAGTTTCGTACTAAATTTGTATCCCTGTTTTAGCCAACAGGGGGTGAAATTTCAAAAAATCGTTCAGTGCTACCTTATATTATAAAAAAACCCCTGTGCAAAATTTCAGTCCGTAGTTTTCGCGCTTAATATTTAGCAAGAAATATGTAATGTATGAAAGGAATATACTTGTTATGTACCTTTAACGTACCTCGTAAAATATAATGTGAATCAAATTCGAAGATTTAATAACAAAAAACAAGTTTTTATGGCTGCTTGTAATATAAGTATTATATATTACAGTTGATAAGTATTGTATACCTACTTATCAGAGAAATGTACGGTGCGCAACAGATCAACCTACCCAAATAATATGATCTGTTACCCACCGTACTCGGTGGGTAACAGACAGCGTTGCCAGACGTCCCGATTTTGGCGGGACGTCCCGATTTTTAAACCAAAATTAAATGTCCCGGGCGGGACAGGCTCAGTCCCGCTTTTCGAGGATAACTTGACCGTGCGTGCAGCGTACTGAGGAAAAGCGGGCGTGTAGCACAAAGCACAGACAAGTGTAGACTGACCTTTTTTTTTTTTGGACGAACCTAGTGCTGGACTACTCAGACGTCAATTCCAGCGCCACCGAAAAAGGCTGTAGACTGACCGCTCGCCCGACGCGTAATGAAGATATTAAGCACGAGGGAGAGAGAGAGAGGTGTATCACGCAATCGATGCGTGCGACCGCGACATCTCTTTTTCTTTTACTCTTTTCTTATTGTCATTTGTTTCTAAGTTTGAATTTCGCGAGAACGCACGATTACGTACGAAGGAATAACGAATACCTATTGCATTTGTTTAAGTGCTTGGGAAGCAGTGAGCAAGTAATGAGTTACGTTGCGTGTGTAATTTAGTTTAGTTATATTAAACAAATAAAAGTTTAAGTTTTTTACGTGTTTCTTTTCGTAAATTACTGGAGTTTACATATTAGAATCGTTTAAAGATGAATGACACTGATAATGATGTTTCGGATTGCTCGGAACCGGAAAGCATTGCACTCACGAAGAAAGCCAAACTAGAAAAACATCGCCTAACGAAATACAGTACAAATTGGCAGAATGATTATAATTATAAATAATTATTCTTTTATTATAAGTTGCAATTTGTAACACTTACTCCTCAGACTATTGCTTGAACCGCCACATTTTTCTAACGAATAAAACTTTTTTGATTTTGATTTCTGTTTTCTTTTTTTATTTAGAAGACGAATAAGACTCAACTACCTAACTACAGGGTAAATCTGATTTTGCTATCTATTGTCACGTAAACGTAATTTGAATTCAAATAAAAAGATGAATATTTAAAAATTTCTGATTATATACGTTTTTTCACTATGTCCTGCTTTCGACGACAGAATCCCGCTATTATCACTCAAAATGTTTCAAAATCCCGACTTGGCAGAAAAAAAATCTGGCAACGCTGACAGATCATATTAAGATTTTTAGGGAGGAACATTCCTCTGGGAAATATTAAGAAATAATATGTTTATTACATTCATTTTTAGCAGTCATCCGTAGCTCCACTCTATAATAATAAAAATTGTACTCTTATTATAAACTTACATTAAAGGTAAACATAAGTACGTTCGTTTCATACATTACACTTATTAATTTCTGCAACAATACAACCTCCATTCTTGACCCACTCCAACGCGGCGTGCGTTGGTAGTGGAGTTGGTAGAACGTTACAAGTATGTATAAAATTATCTGCTTACCTAAAAACAATTATGGCTGCTTAATTTTTATTAAGTGAAATGTCAATCTCAAAATATGTTCTTAACAATTGTTATCTTCACGTCAGTTGCAGATTAATCTTAATATAAATCACGTTCTTTGTCCGCGATGGACACTTTAACTGCTTAAACGATTAAATTAAATGTACACACCGTGTGCAGTTTGATCTAACTTGAAAGATAGGTTACATCTTAATTAAAAGCCGCATTATTTTATTGCAAATAATTTGTCTATTATTACACATAAACAATTATCTGTGAACTCCAAACGATTTTAATAGATGGCGATATCTGTTGACTGGATTGAGTAAGTAACCAATAGATGGCCCTGCTATAACCTACGTGTGTCATATAAGCAATAATTTAATAGCAAAAACCACGTGTTGTTGAGGCTAAAGTATAAGTTAAATTTATTTTTTAGTTAACTTAGTAAATTTTTGGAGCTAGCATGCGAGATAGATAAGAATAATGTATGTACACCATGCAAAGGTTTACAAAAAAATCCCTGGCATGTGTCCATCTTAGTGATAATCCACAATAACCACTTTTTTGTCCTCATTGTACCCGTGCGAAGCCGGGGCGGGTCGCTAGTTATATTTAACAGGTTGACTGCCCACCATACTGCACCTACAATATTACTCCCTGGGACCATACAAATTTACCGATTCTACAGGTATGCTCAGTTTTGTTCTATTGTTGCGGGGCCGGCGGCACCAAGAGCATTATAAGCTAATTTTCAAATTTTCAAAAAGAACACTGAACTTCTTGTACAAAGCTATTTTTTGTAACTTTTTAATATTGTGTACAATAATGTAAGTTAAAATCGATACAACTTGACACACCTTACTTTTCTTTCCCCTACTTGTTCATCAGCATGATTATTTTCATTGAGCGTGTTTGGAGGTAGATTCACTAACAACCCAGGTTTCAGTTGCAGTAACAGCTCTAGTTTGTTTACAAATCAGAACCAGTGCTAGATGCCAGCTACTATTACCTGAAGGTCGTACTCCCATACTTTAGGTCATCATTTCTTTTTGTTGTCTCTCTCTTCTATCATACTTATTTCACTTGGTAAAATAAAGTATATCTTTAATTCGCTGGCTGTAGCATGGTCTGGTAAGGCAGTGGGTTTAAAAATCTCAATATGGGATTTTGTCTCATCTTAATTTTTAATAAATTGCTCTCATTCTTCTCTTAGGATTCACTGCTTTTTTTGTCGAACATCAATCAAGTCTTTTATATGAATTATGTATGACCCTATATTACTTTATTTTGTTGTGCTAAATAGTAAGTTAACTCTAAAAATCTATAAGACTTTTTGAAAACATTGTGGTAGATTCATTAAAAACATTTAATTTAAAAATAACCACTAAAATACCGAGTATTGCATAGTAATCGTTAAAACAAACTTGTTCCAACTAGGAGGTTAACCCAAAATTTACATATTGATCCATCTTAACTATGTTAAATCAAAATAGTTCCAAAATATTTACATACCTAATCAAATAAAAATAGAATAAGTCAAAATGTTCTTAGGTAGTAAATAGGAAAAGTTCACTAATAGTGTAACAAGTCCAAATAACTTGGTTATACATATAATTCAGAAAAACTAACAAATCAAAATATCCATGTTTTTAGCCAATTTTGATAAGTAATTTTGTGAAACTGGTGTAGATAAGCTAACAATCGTAGATTTAAAAACAAGCTAACGCCAGCTTGTGTCGAATGAAGCTTTTGATCAGTTATGATTATTAGATGCATATGACAATCAAGCATTTAAATAAAATGATAACTAAAAATTTACGTTTTTTTAGTTGTCCCTGTCTAGGTATGCAATATGTTAAATAGCAAATTATCATAACATCCACAAATTATATGTTTAGTACCACATAACAGTTTCCTATGAGCAGTTAAATATATACAGCAAATAATGAAATATAGAAAACCTTATCAAATCACTATTTATTAAAATTGTCTTCATATGTAACAGCACTTTACCACAATTCACACTCATGTCACCCCTAATTGAAGTATGCTCAGGTTGCATTCCAACTTTATAAAACTCATATTTTATTAAATTTTATGATAACTTTGTTAATTATTTGAAAACAGCGTCCAAGCAGAGTGCTTCTTTAACTAGTCTTAATCTCATTTAATTTCTTTGACATAAGCATCAAGTTCTGCATCCAATTGTTCAGCTGTGGGCATGGGACGCTTCCCGCGGCCCGCGCCTCTGCCTCGCCTAGCGCCACCTCTAGCACCAACACCACCACTTCCACCTCCTTGATTTCTTGTTGCACCAATATCTGGAAATCATATCATTTTACAACAGTGATTCTATTACAATCATAAAAAATCAACACAAATATTTTATTTCTGGATGCCCTAAATCTGACATCCATTCCAAAATACATAATAGTGATATATTTAGTTCAATAAAAGATGACTAAACCATGCATAATCAAACCCAAAGGCATAATTAAATATTAATTTAATCATATTGAACAATGTCATGACTACTCAGGTTATAAGATGAAACAAAATACGCAATTATAATAAAGCTATATTAGGTAAACAGTAAATAGTGATATACAGTCGAAACCGATTACAACTTATTTACAACTATGAAACATCATTTACAACTACTGATCAGTTATAAACAGCCAGATTGTAAAGTCCTGCCTGAATCTCTAGTAAACTATTCAGTAAACATACTGCCTTTATCTACATTGGATGTCGCGACATATCCCTTACAACAACTGTCACTGTCTGGCAAATGTGTACTGTCTATTACAAATTAATTGTCTATGAATTGTAAAATGCAAAATGACTGATTACTTTAAAACTAGTGTATTCTAGTTATTTCTAAATAAATATTTTCTTTTCTGACATTCCATTTGACAACAAGTTCACATACATAACCTATACTAAACATAACTATGATAATGTAACTACACAACTAATAATGAATGTTTTTATCTATGTCTATTTAATATAACTACATACATGTATATACATTTATGTATTGCTTATCTAGCAACTATTAGATATAACATTGGCAACTATAATGGCACCTTCAATGTCTGTATATTAGGTTTCAACTGTATATTTAATTTATATTACTTTAACATCATTTATAACTTATTTCAAAATAAAACATGTAATATAAATCAAATTAAACAAAAAATGTGGTAGAAGAATCTAGATTTTATAGTACATGCTTACTTCTATTTGAATTCCTTCTATTAGGTCCATTATTTCCACCAGCTCCAATACGGCCACCTCTGTCTAGACTTCTGAATGTGGTGATTTCTGAGGTTGCCAACTGTATATTCATAGCCCGACCATCCAGTGGAACTCCATTATACTGTTTCATAGCTTTAAGGGCATCAGATCTTCTTTCAAAAACAACATCAGCAGTACCTGTAAAATACAAATGTTTTTTATTAGATGCACTTTAAGAAAAATAATTATTTTTTATTAAGTATGCTTAAACCTAAATATTAAACAAAGTTTAAAAATAAATTTCATAATGCTAATCTGTTTATTTGTTAAAACTCACCTAGAGATCTTCCTGATCTATCATAATGGACAGCAGCACTCTTCAAAATACCAAATTCTGAAAATAGTTCTTGGATGTCAGAGTCTGAGACTCCAAAGTCCAAATTGGAGACCAAGAGTTTAGTAGGTCCTGTAGATAAGGGTCCTCCTCTCTGAAGTTTTCGTTCAGCAAAATCATTGAACATATCATGTTTCCATGTGCTGTTAACATCACCCTGAAATAGGTCGTCCTTCAAAGATCTTGCCCGTAAGCCACACATTGCTCCAGAGTGTAAAACACTCAAAATGCATGGCCAAACACTCCGTTTACAAAATATTAGACACATTCCACATTACAATAATTACAATATATGGATTACAATTAATTTAAATATATGTTTGAAGACTGTATACTAAAAACTTAACCAGTCAATAGATATATTATTCACACTTTCCACACCACTGGTAAGTAATGAGTGATTGACACTATAGTTTTTGGCCACATCAATGGTACCAATGACGTCGTCAAGTTCTCGAAACGCATGCCGCAGTTGTTTTGTAGAGCAGGTATCAAATTCACAAATAGGAACTCTTCTGTTAACCTCCTCCTTTCGATCAAGTCTCCGAAGAAAAGAAGACTGTCTGCATTATTAACCCCGATGTACAACAAAGTACAGCATATGCTGAACTTAATGAGCTTGCCCAAGAAAATAGAACAGCTGTACTAGAACGACGTTAGAAATATTTCGACAATGTAGTCGAATAGATATAAAAAGCGGACTCAAGTAGCCTGCCTTGAACAGAACCAAACACATCTGTTCAATATTCCAAACATAAGCAATGTTGGTTTACACTGGTAGATATATGGTACATCAGGCGGCAGCGTTTCCACAAAGTTTTAATACTTGGTAGTCGGTTCACTTGTGATGCGTCATTTCGCCATGCTCGTCCGCCATTTGCAATTGTAAAATCTAATTATTGGATTTACCCTGGTATAATTGGTGGATTTAGTAACACCACCGCGATTTCTTCCTCGTAAAACACCGCCTGTACGGCCATTGCGAAATCCACCACCACCTCGACCTGGTTTTTTGACATCAAACTTGCGGCCAGCTCCTCCTCCACCTCTTCCTTTTTTACTAGCTTTAATTATGTCGTCCAAAGCCATATCAATTCGGTCGACCATCTTGCAATATTTATTATATTAGTAGACCGTAGTACTGAGATATTTCTTGTGTAACACAGCGCGAATTCGAGTGACAGTATGCCGAAGAAATACAAATGTAGCAAAGAGAACTTATTGTAGTTAATGTCCTATACAAAATGGCCGACTGCTGGCTAGGGATGGTCGATATTCATCGATGTATAAGAAACATAGATGAATATAGGAACATCCATTGATTGACTTCGATAGAATCGATAAATCAATGTTCTATGAATAAGATTTGAAAACGATAATTATTATTTTGGGCGTCATCTAGCGTGCATTAGGTATACTAGCTTCCACTATATATTAGCCAATGATTTTAAAGTTCTACTTTTTTCCAATAAATGACAATAATCAACTTTCGAAAAAAAATAAAAAAACACGTTTCATAAATATAATGAATAGTATTATTTATTACTGAATACATCCTTGTTTTAGAAATATCTATGTTTTTCAATCATTATTTAGCGTATAATTACTTTTGATTCAATGTTAACATAATTTTTTTTCAATATCATCCCTACTGGTGGCAAAGAGGTTTAAGATGAAAAATCTCGATTGTATTATATATCATATATATATTGATAATAAAAACTTTTCTGCATATATTTCCTAAGGAAAAGAGTAGCCGATAATTTTATATAATGAATTAAATCAATTTATAATGTATTTTAGTTGATTTTGGTTATATGGGGATATAATAGTCTTATGCAGCCGTACATATTCAAGGCTGTAAGAACATTTACCATTCACCTTTGTGTATTTTATTAAAAAAATACATTAATCAATTTGGATGTATCAAAACAATCTCGAATTCTCGATTCTCCAGTTCGTCATCTACTGTAGTTACGTTAACTATAAAGGTCATATATTTTGTTTATAAATTTAATTCGATTACAGGATAAATGCGTACAAAATGGCTTTAAATACATTTATGCACCCTCGTAACATTTACCGAATACCTCCAGATTTTAGCAGACTTTCTAAAGAATTTAAGGAATTTTCATGCATAGCAAAAATGGTATGTAAATTATAACTAATCTTATTATATTAATAAAAATAAAGAAAAAGTCAGTAGGAAACGCCACCTATTACTTTTATTCCTGCGCTGCAATAAAATAGGTCAATCGAGGCGCAGACAGAAATCTAGTAATGCATGAAAATCCAGCGCCAGCTTTATAGGGAATAAGTTAAGAGTTCTGGCAAAAAAATCTTAGACAAGGAGAGGAGTACAAGCAGAATAGAATGGCATCTCCTGCACCTGTGTAAGAGGTGATTAAAGTAACATAACCAAGAGATAAATGGATAGGAAGATATCCATCCAAAACAGTGTATGCTAGGGGCTAGGAATGGACAGCGCATTTCCTTCGTGAAACTACACTTTTCTATTGTCTACTATGATATATTCCTTTATAACCTAAAATTATTACATTTACAAGGCTATTTTAGGTACATCACATATGATAAGTAGTGAAGGAATTATAATAACCTCACCTGATTGCCTGCTTTTCACTCTATAAGTGTGTACATGATACTAGAACCTTAGTGAAGTTATTTTCTCCAAAGTGTTATCTAACATTAAATAATTATGATAAATTAGATATTTACTAGATAAGCATTGATGTATTTGATTTGCAATTGATGTAATCCCTCAAAATGAATATTGTTTCCGGTTTGGTAAAGTATATATAAAATTTGTATAGACTTGTCAAAAGACCATATCTAAAAATCTGTAATTTATTATATTAACTTATTAATTATTGACTAGATCATATGTTGACCTAAATTCATTTATTTAGACATGAGGACTTAATTTTATGATAGACAACTAACTTTATTTAATTATTAAATCTTTTTAGGATGTTACTGGTAAAGTAACAATAGACTTCAAAGATCCAAATTCACTGCGGATACTAACTAAATGTTTATTAAAATCTGATTTCAATTTGGAAATTGATATTCCTCAAGACCGACTAGTACCTACACTACCATTGAGGCTTAATTACATATTGTGGATAGAAGATCTTCTGAAATGCATACAAAAGAATAATGCTTGTGGTATAGACATAGGTAAGATGCAATATATTTTACATGTCAAAAACATAATTTATTTTAAAATTGTCTACTAATTTAAATTTTTTAGGTACTGGGGCATGTGCTATCTATCCTATTTTGGCTGCTACAAAAAACAAGTGGAATATGGTAGGAACAGAATCAGATGAAGAAAGTCTCAAAAAAGCCTTTAATAATGTTAAAAAAAATAATTTACAGGATTTAGTCAAATGTGAGATAAGTTAATATTATTTTGAATCTTTGGAGCCCTAACTAGTATTATAAATGCTATTGTGAGTTTGTTTTTCTCAACATTTTATCATACATAAAATACCTTTTACCCACTCACACAATTAAGTTTAAAATGAGACACAGGAGTGTGTCTTGATTAAGTCTTCTAGTGATAATTTGGTTTCCAGCATGAATAGGCTATCAATATTACGTCAGAAGTATTTTTGTATTATGATTCAAGAGTGAGACATCTGTAGAGATATATATGAATTTTAATTAAATTCCTTTACAGTAATTAAAGCTCCAATTTCTTCTGTTATTAGTCATTTACTTGAAAGTGACCCTGAACAGACATATGATTTTTGTATGTGCAATCCACCATTTTATAGCAGCATACAAGAACTTTGTGAGTCCCGTAATCCATCAAGGTAGGAATTTTAATAGATTTTTTTATAAAGCATTTCTGTGCTGTTATTAAGTAAAAATGTAATCCTCAATATATACAATTACAGGCATCCACCAAAAAATGGGTTTACAGGTTCCCCTCATGAACTCATTACGGAAGGCGGGGAATTAGAATTTTGTAAAAAACTAATAATTGAAAGCAAAGCTCATAAAGACAGGGTGATGTAAGTTAATTATTTATATATTATGATATAGAGAGTGGTTTATGAATATTATTGCAACACATTCCTTTCAGATTTTTTACGACAATGATTGGGCATAAATATAATTTAAAACAATTATTGCAGTACCTTAAAAATGAAGGTATAAAAAGTACTCACACAGAATTTTGTCAAGGAAGGGTAACTCGTTGGGGACTAACTTGGACATATACAGATTTTGATATTTATAAATTAGGTAAGTTGTTATTAACAAATTTGGTTATGATTCAGTTTAAAATATATGTAAGTCAAAGTCAAATATATTTTATTTAAGTAGGCCCAATACACACAGGCCAATAATTCGTCATTTAAATAATAATAAGAAAAAGTATAATCCCTACTAATATTATAAGTGCTCTGTCTGTCTGTCTGTCTATCTTTCTGTTACGCTATCCCGTTTAACCCTCTCAACCGATTTTGATGAAATTAGGCAGACAATCTTTAGACCATGAGAAAGGACATAGGCTATTTTTTAATTCAAAATAAGGATTGTAAGGGGTCGAAAAGGGGGATAAAAAGTTGTATGGAAGTATTGCTATTTTTAGACCTAGAAACTTGAAACTTATTTCTCAGGCCATTGATTCGATATTAATAAATATGACATTCAAAGTTAATGTAAGTTGAGGTAAAGAGGTATAGTACCCAAAAAAACTATTCCACGCGGACGCAGTCGGGGCACTGTTAGTAGACTATCAGCACTACATGATATAAAACAAAGTCACTTCCCGCTGTCTGTCTGTCCTTATGTATGCTTGGATCTTCAAAACTACGCAACGGATTTTAATGCAGTTTTTTTAATAGGCAGAATAATTCAAGAGGAAGGTTTATATGTAAAACACATGCATAATATAGTAGAGAGACACTGATAACTTTAGAATTATCTAATGTAATGTCGTAAATAAATACATTTTTTTGCGATACGATGCAAACGCTGGCTGAACCCGACGATATAGATCAAAATAATATATTATACACAATAAAAAGGTCTGCAAAAAAATCTATCTCTTAGGGATAACCGACAATAACCATTTTTTTATCTTCATTGCAACCGAATGTGATTGTGAAGCGATTATCTGTAATGTAGGTATATAATAATAATGGTAATATAAACGACCCTAAACACATACATATAGACTAGATAATAGACCACCTTAAACTAGTCTGCCAGCACCAGACGAGTCTTAAGAATAAGTTTACTGCATGTTTATTACACAATCCACCAGAAATGACACACCTATAAGGAGTAGTTGGCTCTAATGAAACCCCTCCAGCGTCGGCGTTGACAGTCCAATGTCTTAAAGCTAGTGCTTAAAGCAATTCAATCCTAAGCAGTTTTATTGTTGACATAATTTTGTGAAAGGATGACTCATACTTTATATTTTGTTTACTTTATATTCAGCCGTCAAAAGCGGTAGTATTTAAAGCAACTTATACCCCATTCTCTCTAAGCATTTTTAGTAACAGGCTCAAAAGTTTATAAATTTCTATATATATATATATATATATATATATATATTTTACTAATAGTAGCGTTGAGTCTTGTAGGCTCCTTAAATAAGCAACTCAGATTAAATGATTTATAGAGACTGATTAATTTCAAAGATGTAGAATAATTTTCTAGAATATTAATATTAAGTCCCCACGCAAAACTTTCTATTTGATAATTTGAATAAAAAAAGTTCCATTTGTAATACAAAATTGTCCGAACTCCAGAAGGTCTGTAGGTGCATACAATAATGAACTGCTTTAACTCTATAGCAGATATCTATTGTTCATTCCACAGAGAGGCTCATAATATCCTTGCGAAATTTCATCAATTTACTTGATATAATTAATGAGCCACTAAATGTATTGAATATTTAAAACAATATACATTGTATACGAAACATAAGATTACAATGAAAATGCAAAAGAATTAAATTCATTCTACTCAGATACAGTATGCTTATAATGACATCGAATGGAAGTGGCAAACTCGTCATACTAAGCGGAGGTCATACAAAGCAAAGACTTAAACATATGTAAGAGCAACTGTATTTTTTGTCAGATATTTAGTTTAATTAACACATTACAAAATAACCAAAAACAAAACAAATACAAAAAATAACATAAAATATAAATAAACGAGGCACGGGTTAGTCTAACGTAGTCGCTAAGAGAGAGATGGTTATGATCACAAAAATAAGAGAGGTTTGGAAGCAAGTCAGTCACTATAACTGGATATCATTTCTTAATATAGGTCATAATAAGCGACATGTCAATATATCCGGCACAAGTGAAGTCATATGCGACTCAGTTGCTATCATTTTGAATGAAAACCAAACTTTACACATATGAAGTAAGTAGTTACTTCATACTAAGCGGTTGGTCATAATAAACAGATTCTACTGTATAGGTACAACAAAATAAAAGTAAGAAATAAGTATGTATATAAGAAATTTATTATTACAATTTCAGTGCCCCCAAGACATGAAAAACGTAAGAATAACGCACCTGCCGCCTATTTATTACCACAACTACCTCCCATTTCATATAATATAGAAACATGTTTTGAAAAATTGATGTTAATTTTTCAAAACCTTAGAATAACTCATAAAGTAATCAACAAACGAGGAAATACTATATCCCTTGAATTTACTGCTACCGAAAATACGTGGTCAAATCAAAGGCGTAAAAGAAGACTACTGAAACAAAATATAGAAGAGAAGTCAAAGAAAATTAAAGTAAACTGTAATACAATAAATACTTCATCAGAACTTGTTAGGAGTGACCACGACGAACCAGGAGTGACTAATGTAGCCAATACTATAACTCTGACTACCGCCAGTGACCTTGATAATAATTCAAATGAGATAGAAAGTACTAGCAACCTAAACATACCAAATGAAGCCAAAGAAACTTTGGTATTTGCATTACTAAAGATATTCAAAAAAGATAATGATATATTATTTGAAGTACAGTTTGTAAGGGGTAATGCAGGGAAACAAGGTTTGCATCAAATAGTACAGTACATTAAAAATAATTGGAAATAATGCTAGATAGTATTATTTTGTAATATTTCTAAACACACTACTCGTTTGACGGACTTTATGGTGAAGATAGTAGTGATCCTATCTTGTGCGCCAAGGGTCGTGGGTTCGATCCCCACTCAGTACAAAGTATTGAGTCAGGTCCATGTATGACCAGTCTATTTTAAAATTTTTGGGTTAAACATATTGCTAAAACTTTTTATAGTGTACTAAATATTGTACCCACGATTCAACACAGAATAGATGGTTGGGATAGATCATTGTACTAACCTAATAAAATGATAAAAAATAAAAATCATTGGAATCCGTCCTGTATGTAGTTTTTTTGAGTGAATTCACGCCAAACACCCAAAACGTTAATATAAAATAATAAGAACGTTCTTTAAACGTTAGATTGGTATAAGGTAACCATTTGCCTGTCGCTTAAACCGTCAATGCGTAACACGGAAAGCAAAATCTCAGATTTTTGGGTAACTAGACCAGATAATGGGGTATTAAAAAATACGATTTTTGTAAATGTACCTCTAACGTTTGAAATTTCTTCATTGGAAGGTACAATAAATACGTGAAAAAAAATCTATAAAGAAAGTACCTAATAGAATTAACCCATAGCATGTAATGTACCTATATGAACAGTCTTACAAAGAATCTCAAATTTTTATTTGTTCTAGCTAATCTTTAAAACGTGTGGAACGATTACAACGTTAACTGGCAGGAAGTTAATAATATAAGGAATCCCTATAGATACTTTAGTTTTAAATGCATATATCACGCCCCTGTCCCATCGGGATGGGACTAGAGACTATGGATCTGCACTTGCTACGATTTTGGCATTACTCTCTCGCTCTTATACTCTCATTAGTCCTGGCCCTTCTTTAATACGTCTTCTATCTGGCCTAGGGTTGTCCTATACCAACTCACTGTCATTCTGATTTCATCCATTCGATATAACAAAATCAATAAAATACTAACAACTATTAAAAAAAAGTAGTAAAGAACTTAAAAAGGATGTTTCTATATGGTTGAATACTTTAATCTACAACGAAACTGAAAGTTTTGTTAAACATAATATACACAAATACTACAATAAGTAAGTGAGTAGGTATGTATACTATTATAAATAATAATAAATATATAGTATAAACAGATTTTTAACTATAAGATTCAAAATTTACTAACTTTAATGAATACTATCATTAAAGTTAGTAAATTGATGCCTATAAGAACAGGCTAGACCTAGTTTAGGTACTTAAGTATCAAAGTGTATTTTAGTTTAAGTTTCCTTTTTGTTGTTGAATGAAGTTATTATTATTCATTAAAGTTTGTAAATGTCACAGACACATACACACACCAATACAAACACACAACATTCTCACACAAAAACGCGCACATACACACAAAGCACTCAATAGCGTACTTTATATAAGCTTATTCGTATATTTCTTAATTTTATATAAGTTATTCATACACTAATATATAAGTATGTATATACTGTTGTACCGGTAGGGATGCCTGGTGATTTCAAAATTTTACTGACGTGCTCCACCTACTATATCCAACATTCACTACTATTATGTCAGTATTTGTAACCAACATGCCTCTAAAAACAACCAGTCGTGCCCTCTTTTAACATATTGGCTCATAAATGCATGTAAGGCTACATTGACACAATTTCCAGTACAACGTCTCCTTCACACTTCCCATGTCTCGGAAACACACTTTTCAGATGCACAAACACAACTTTCTTGACACAATTTGTCATTATTTCCTCCTTTTCTATCTTAAATATAATCAATTTTATACTTTTCCTTTTAAAGGAATCTTGCATGATCGTCACCATCTTTTACAATTCCTTCAGCTGATGATGCTAAAAGTACTTGATGATCAGCGTTAAGAAGACATTTGATCAGTAAACCATTCATTCTTAAACCCCATTTACCGATCAAATCAGAAAGACAGTTGTTAATAAATAAGATGAATACCCTAGGCAATCCGACATGTCTAATGTTAAACTGTCTAACACCTCTAGGAATGTCAAACTGTGTAGGTACATACTGTTTATTCTTACGCAAGCAGCACGATATTTGTAAAAAATTCGAAATGCCTGAATCAGACGGTCACTCATCCCATATATAGACACAATCTTTTACAACTCTTTTCGTACAACACTATCATAACATAAGCGTTTTTCGAGTCTATTAAAGTGCAATACACATTTTGACCTTTTGCAAGGCACTTTTCTGCCACCTTTGCAGCGCAGGTAAAAGAATAGATCCATGTACTTCCATTTATAAAATTCCCTTCCCTAAAAGATTCCCTTTATAAAACCTACTTGTACATCCTAGATCTTTCCTTCAGTGCCATATACAACCCTTCTTATTAACCTTTGCATACAATTTTCTGACGACCCTGAACAGACCGACTTTTTTTAGGTTTGCTGCGACCCTTTTCCTTTGCACACAAAGCAACAGATTAACCTACTCAAATCAGTTAAAACTCGCAATCGATATTAATCTCCAAATGCGAAAAATTGAGTTGAAAATTTACTGTAAAAATTTGTGAGATTTGGGTAGGATAATCTGTAGCCCAAGTATAGAGGGACAATTGCGACTTTGCAACAATCATTTGATACTGACTGACCGCCATTCCTACTCTAGCATCTCAACACTATTATACTCTACAACCTTTCCAGTTTTGATAGTTTTCTTTGCACTTAATCTATAGGTATTTATCTCACTTTCGCGGCTTTAATTTACCATGCGATACCTTTTCTTAAGACTTTGTTCAGGAGAACCGTATTGGGTGCCATTTCGCTAATCGCCATGATCAGCACTGTTTAATGAATTTTGATTCTGATGATGTCATTGAGAGCATTTCGCTACACTGTGGTAGGGTGATCGATATTTGAAAAACATCGATATTAACATCGAACCAAAAGTATCAATGTACGATAAATATCGATTAAAAAACATCGATATTTCTAAAACATAGATGTTTGTACTCTGTGAACAAAATAAAACAACATCAAAGTCAACGTCGAGGCAAGATTCTCTCCGTGCACGTCGCTCGCGTAGTTCGAGAGGAGTGCGCAGCGAGCCGCCTCGTTCGAAGCCTAGAACATTCCATAACTATTTTTTGTCCAAGTACCCTCGGACAAAAATAGTTATGGACTCCAAAGAAGAGAGCAAGACAACATGTCCGCCGTCCTCGTCGGAGGACGCGCGGCCGGCGCGGGCTGTAAATCGCTAATCTCTGAGACCCTACTGAAACCCACAGACTCAATCAAGATGCCCAATTACCATCTGTACCGGAAGGATGAGGTGTAAGATCGCAACATCGCATATCGCGGACTCGCTGTCTTGGTACGTCGCAGGTTGATCCACCAACCCCTACTAGTTCCGAGCCCTACCACCGACCCCAAGTCCTTCTACGCCCTCAGAGTAGAAGTCCACGCCGGCTATCCCATACGTTTGTTTGCTACTTATAAACCGCCAGGTACCCGCTATACTATCAGCGAAATGGTCCAACTGATGGTGGACCCCCTGCCCACCTTAGTGGCGGGAGACTTGAATAGCAATCACACGGCATGGAACTCTGCGCGCTGTTGCAGAGAGGGCAGGACGCTACTCCGAGCTGCGGAGGACCACGGCTTCACCGTGAGTGGTCCGGAGGTTCCTACGCACTATCCCAACCACCCTTCCCATACACCTGACGTAATCGACATCGCGATCCATAAAGGCCTGGACAGCGTGTTGACGCAGGAGACCCTCCTCGAGGACCTCCAATCTGATCACCTCCCGGTGCTGGTGGTCATTGAAAGAAGACCGACCACGGTGACACCACCGGCTGCTCGCCAAACCATAGACTGGAAGGCGTTCAGTTCTGCTATGCATTCGAATACCCCTACGCTACCGATTACCACCTTTGAGGACGTTGAGCAGCTCGCCAATGCACTCACCACCTGCATTCAAGATGCCGCAAAGTCATCTTCGCGCACCATGCCCAGCAGCAGCAGGCTTCCACCGCTGCCCAAGGACATCAGGGACCTACTAGCGAAAAAGCGACATCTAAAAAAAAGGTGGCAACAGACACGCTGCCCAACCCTCAAGCGTCGGGCGAAGATTGGAACAGCGTCCATCGCCTATGTCGCCAGATCTCTAAGAAACCGGCTCCAATCAGACCCCTCCTCGGACCAGATGGCCACCCGAGATACCGCGCGGAAGACCGCGCTTAGATTATCGCTGAACACCTAGAACGCCAATCTGCCCACACCAACGTAGAACACGTTGAGACGGTTACCCGGCATCTTCGAGAGTATCTCGCCGTCCCCATAGCGGCAGATGAAAACCCAGTCGTCTTCACGCCCGGGCAGGTCAGCAGGACCATAAACAAACTGAAACCCAGGAAGGCGCTTGGCCTTGTCAACATCACCGGTAACATGCTGGGTCACTTACCACCAAAAAGCATCACAGGTCTGACTCATCTTTTCAACGGCATCAACCGCACAGGCCACTTCCCACGAGGGTGGAAAATGGGAGGAGTAATCATGCTGCCCAAGCCCTGGAAGAACACACTCAAGCCCGAGAGTTACCGTCTTATCACACTGCTACCTACGGTATCTAAGGTGTATGAGAAGTTGCTACTTCTACACCAGGAACCGCACATAAGACCGAGGGAGGAGCAGTACGGATTTCGGACAGAGCACTCCACCTCGCTGCAACTGACGAGAGTACTGCACCATATGACGACAGCCTACAACAAAAAGGAATACACCGCCACAGTACTCCTCGACATGGAGAAGGCGTTCGATAAGGTGTGGCACCAGGGTCAGCTTTATAAATTATCAATGTCACAGGCACCCCGTCGAATCACACGAGTGGTAGCTTCCTTCCTCGATAAAAGACATTTTCGAGTGAAAGTGGAAAACGTTCTATCAACAGAAAGAGCCGCTGAGGCGGGTGTACCTCAGGGCAGCTGCATTTCGCCCGCGTTGTACAGCTTGTATACGGACGACATTCCGGTAGGAGAAGGCACACATCTGGCACTATACGCAGATGACGCCGCCTACTACGCATCCTTGGTCAACCTAAAACACGCAGCTAAGAAATTACAGAACACCCTCGACCTACTGCCCGAGTGGCTAAGCAGGTGGATACTGCAGGTGAGCGTAACCAAGACACAGTCTGCAGTCATTGGCCGCCACTCCCTTCTCCCGAAACCACTAATGCTAATGGGGCAAGAAGTCACGTGGTCCCACAAGGTCATATACCTGGGAATCACAATAGACAGCCACCTGTGCATGAAGCACCACATCGAACACGTGATAACACGTGATAAATAAGACCAGGTCGGTCGCGCATCTACTCCGCCCGGTATTCGCCTCCAAACTCCCGCTCAAAACGAAGCTGGGAGTTTACAAAACATACGTTCGACCTCACCTCACATATGCAGCCCCGGCATGGTACGCACTAACCAGCCGGACCAACAGAGGCCGCCTTCAATCCCAGCAATCCCGCGTTCTACGCACAATCGTCGGAGCACCGCGCATGGTACGAAACGCGACGATACACCGGGACCTGAAAACAGAATACATCGAAGATTTCATTAGCAGATTGTCGAGCGCAATGTTCGCGCGCGCCGACAAAGCCTCCCTGGCGAACCTGCACCTGCGCAGCATAGCGCCGCTGCACGCCAGACCACTTGAGTCCAAGGCCTACCAGCAAGAACTCACGGCCGGTGAGGTCGAACATTGACTCGGGCACGAGCCCGAGACCGCAACCCCCCTGAAGGGCATCGATAAACACATCGACTCCCTGATGTGGACAACCCTAACAGGACTGCGCGTCGACGACCAACTTGGGCCGTCGAGGCAAGAAAAATACCAGACTTTTTGTAGTGAACTGAACAATCAGAAAGAATTTTTTTACAGACAATTTTCATTCATTTGATTTTTGAGCGTTACTTCAGATTAAATTGTTTTTTTTAATTGTTCTGTGCATGCTGTGTGTATCTATATATTTAGTTCCAAACAATTATGTTTTGTTATGTGTTAATCGCAAATGATCCATTTAAATAAAATAAATTTGTCATTACTCTCTCCTGTATTTCTTCGTAATTTCCAAAATACTTTTCTTTATAACTCGCAAATTGATTGTAATAGTAGTGTTCTAGTAGTATTAAAGTCATTGATGACAATAAATTAACTTGGTTTTATAGTGTATTTCATAAGGTTTAACTAGGTAAAGTTAGCGGAATTTAATTTGTAACTAGTGCCTCACAATTTTGCCATTAGTAATATATAATCATCAATAATCTGTCATCCTTCAGTAAATTATAAATAGATGAAGTTCAAAGTAAACTTGAAGTAATAGTTCTAAGATTTCAGAATTAACGTTGCCTTATATTATGTTTCGAGAACGTATTAAAATTTACATATTTAAATTTTAAATTCTCCGTAAATTAATAACTTCTAAACTGACAACCGAGCCTATCTTTAGACAGTAGAAGTAAAAACCATAGAGCATATTATGGTATGGTTTTTCTTCATCAGTTGGACAGTCGGTCAAGTCATCGACACAGATATTTAACCACCACTTACTAGTCGGTCAAAGAATAAAACAAACTTATTTATTTAGCTGATACAAATATGTCAAACTTTTAGTTGTAAATTACTTGTTAATTTAGAAACATTAAATCATGGATATTATTGCCCAGCAAACTGAACAACAACTTCAATCTCAAACTGATGATTTATCTAAACAAATATCTGTAGTGCAGGACGCAAGTGGGCCCCCTACAATAGCAACAGCTACAAATAGTTTTGATAATGCTGTTGTGTCTGGGACTATAAATAAGGACAAGCCTTCCCCTAAGAAACCTAAAAAACGGAAGCCTAAAGTACCTCGTGATGTTACGGCTCCTCGGCAACCGCTTACCGGTATCAGCTTTTTTTTCCATGTAGAAAGTATAACGATTACATTTCTTCATATCTTTTATTGAAATTAATTATTTTAGGCTACGTTCGATATCTGAATGAACGTCGTGATCAGCTCCGTGCAGAACAGCCTGACTTAGGCTTTGCTGAATTAACTCGTCAGTTAGCTAGTGAGTGGAGCAAATTACCAGCTGAAGAAAAACAACACTACTTAGATGCTGCAGATCAAGACAAAGAAAGGTATATCTTCAATGTAATCATTATTTTTTTAGTTTTTAAAGGTGCAAAATTTACTATCGAAATGTGTTACATTTAATAGTTATTAGGGTAGTGATTTTTTTTTATTCTACCTGTTAAATAATACCATGATTGTAAATAATATATTAAAGTATGTGATGAGAACTTGGTTGGTAGTTTGCAAGAACTCAGCTCAGACAATTGTCAGACATAACACTGAAAAATTAAACTGTTCCTATCTTTATAAAGTTGATTTGTAATTATTTAGTGTTTCATAAAATAAAAGATATTTGGTTGGTGTTCAGTATGTTTAAAGTTTAGGAACCCTGTTCTAGACCAGCAACACAATTTTATAAATAATATAGAACTTCTATAAACCAGGTAAGAAATTTTGGACAATCTTCTGTACATAACTCTGTTAAAACTTTACGATGATTTAGTGTTTTGGGTACATATACTTAAAGACTAATCTCCTAAATTAACAAGTCTATGTTCAATATATGTTTAAAGAAATAATAGAACTGTACATTAGGCATTTATAGTGACTAATAAGTCAAAAGGGTTTTTTTTACTAAGTATATAATTATATAATTTACAATTAATGCTTGCAGATATGTCAAGGAGTGGGCTGAATATAAAAAAACTGATGCCTACAAAGAATTTAGAAGACAACAGATAGAACAAAAAGAAACTGTTGGATCTACAAAAAAAATCAAACTTAGTCTACCAAATGAACCTTCAGGTAGTTTTAAGTCACTATAATTCCAACAACAGCTTTGTCTGCGAAGTCTTTTGACAATCTCATGTTATTATTGTAAGAAGTCGATGTTGCTTCCTGGTAGTTAAGCCAGATCTTCCTACAGGAACATGATTTTGGGATAAAAAGTAGCCTCTAATGATACCTCTGCAAGTTAATTCTGTATAGCCATTCTGATGTGAAGTAACTAAGATACATGCACTCATTCATACTCAGAAACCTTTGTATTTTCAATATAAGTAAGGATATAATTAAAAGGATTCATCTATAATGAACTTGACAAATATATGAATAAAAGTGCTGTTTTACTAACAATCTTTCTGACAGTGACAGGTAATATACCATCAGTGCAAGAACAAAATGCTGGCACAGGGGCTGCACTAGTAACAGTACCACGACAACAAACCCCACCACGACCAAGACCATGTATTACCCCGGCTTCAGTATGTGAAAGAAAAGTTATTTATTTTGTGTAGAATTTAAACCATTTGTAATTAATACATTTAACTATCTTACAGGGTGAAGAACTCAATGGGGATACAGATATACCCATATTTACAGATCAATTTTTGCAGCACAATAAGTTAAGAGAGTCTGAGTTAAGGCAACTTCGTAAAGCTAATTCTGATTATGAACAACAGGTAAGTGAATATGCTACAGATAAAACAATGCATCACAATTGGTAGAAGATATTTCAATATTAAACATAATATTTTAATATTGATCGATTTTTCGTAACAAATTTTATGTTGATCTGAAGTGATGAGTGTAGATGATGACCAATAGTTTGCATTTAATAACACATAGCTTATTATATTACATGTTTATATTGTTATTAGATAAATATATCATGTTTCAGAATGCCATTTTGCAAAGACATGCAGAGGAGGTGAGTGGCGCCACTGCTCGCTTGCGAGCTGAAACTGCAGCTGCAGCAGAGCGCACAGCTGCACTTTTGACACATAAGCGGGCTTTGGTTGCAGCACTTGTGCATGCTTTACAAACAATTGCTCTGCCAGGTAATTACATCAAGGGAAAACGCTATGCCTTGATATCTCATGTATTGTTTTATATAGGAATAAATTTTAACTCTAAAATATGTTTCTGTTTTAATCTTAGTGAGTTAAATTTTGATATGACATTGAATTTTAGCTATGATAAATTGCTTTTTTTTTTACTAAAATAGTTAATTGTTTTTAATTAAATATTTAATTTTGCCTAAAGGTGGACCAGCTGGAGCAACAGAAGCTAACATTGAAGAATATATGGAGAAATTACAAAGTATGGCAACTGAGAGTAAACCCATTGCTGTAGCAAAACAAGCTAGAGATATCCTTAATAGAATTGAGCTCCCATTAAATTAATTTCTTTCCAATAAAAAAATATATTACTCTTAATCAATAGTTTTATTGTACATTATGATCTACAGAATGTGTATGCAAAATCATCTATGTATTGCTTTCAGTCATGAATTAAACACTAAGCTAAATAAAAATATAAGCTGTCAACAACATTTATTTGAATTGTAAACTATACATTTACAATTCAAATAAATATTGTACAATTAATGTCTTAAATTCTGATAAGATGGAATGAAAACTGAATATTTTCATAGTTGAAAGACAAATAAAAAATGTGTATGTGAAAACTATAAGAGAAAAAAGGAATTTTAAGTAATTAGTAGTCAGTACATTTGAATTACACCTTTTAATCATCTTAGTTGACTAAAGTCAACTCAGATGATCAATGTGTCCTGTATAGTACTTGTAGTTTGAGTTATTTTAATTTCATAGCACTAGTTTGCAAAAACTCTAAAATAACAAGTTCAAATAAGAACAATAATAATTAAAGTTCTATTTGAGAACACTGATCTATTTTTAGATGCATCATAATTTTAAATAGCATATACCCAGTAGTAAAAATAAATTTTAAATATAAAAATCACGAGTTTGTCGCAAACCTGAAAGAAAAAGAACCATTGTGGCCAAAAGGTTAAAGTAAAATTATGTTATAGACTTAAAATTTACATTTCAAACATAATGATATCTTTTGGTACATTTTGCTTTCACCATGCGTGTATTTGTATTGCTATATAGGGTTTATGTGACTAAAAATAGAAAATATGTATTAACAAATATTATTTTGTACTACTGTCATCTGAATCATTTTCATCAGCATCCACTGTGCTATCTGCTCCACTAGTGTCAAACTCATGTAAATTCTTTCTCCACATTTTTATCAAGGTGTCCCAAGAACGTCTACTATACTTGGCATATTTATCTGGAGTTTTTGGATGTTCTTTTGTCCTTTGGTGTCTGTAGATAAACAAATAACGAAATTATATGGACTTGCTATGCATAAATCTTGGTTTAACTCAGTATTTAAAAATAAAAGTTCTGGAATGATACTTACATAGGCACTTGATTTGTATAATTGTGATACCCAACTGTATTCTTGCCATAGTCAATTTGCTTTTGACGTCTTTGTAGAATAGAAATGTCTGTTTCCAATTCTAGTGGTTTCCTTGAGGATTGTCTACAAATACAAATAAATATATCACTTTTTATTTTTTTGTAACTTTGTTTTAAGCTGTGTTGTTGATTGTTCATAATGATAGACTAAATAGATTAATTTGTTCAGTGATATAAAACAAAAGCAAATACATGTAGATTCATGTGTATATATGCATTTAATTGCATGGTCTACACATGTATTTTTAGTAGTTTTTCTATGATTTGTAGCCGTATATATTTTAGTAGAAAAAAAAGTTCCTTCTATATCTTAAAATGCCGTATATATTTTAGTAGAAAAAGAAAGTTCCTTCTATATCTTAAAATGGGGACAGTTTACAAACAGGCACTTAAATTTGATTTAAATGCATAGAATTAAATGGCTTTAGTAGCTAATAAACAAGACAGACATATTTTAAACTATAAATATGAATACTTTATAAAATATTAAACCTAGAGGATTTATTATGGTACAATACATTAAGTTTATGGTTTATATTACATACCCTGATTTTACACTATCAGAATCACTATTGCTATGGTACTTTGTTCTTTTTATGCTGTTTTTTTCTACTGAATTCTCATTACTCTGAGATCTCAATTTTCCTTTCATACTTTTCTTTGATGAGTCAACGAGTAGTAATGTATCTTGATTATCTGAAAAGTAATAAAATATAAATAATAATATTTATTCCTTAATCCAAGTTACAGACAAAACTAATTCGTATTTATATAAAATACAATCACGTAAGAACTAATCGTCAATAGCTGTGCTAGTATTATAGCTGCCTGCGTCTTCCAGAATATGTAGCAGTTTTAACTATGTAACTAAGAAATCAGGAATATGAATATTATACACAATATCAATCTTTACCATTTTTATTATCAGCGTCCACCATTTCAATCCAACTGTTTTTAATATTTGTCATTTCTTCTGTGTTCTTCTAATCAATTTTCTTAATATAAACTGTGAAATAACAATTTTAGATATGAAGAATATAATTTCACTCTGTACTCTTACGTTAAGTAGAGATTTATTGATTGTAAATTGAAACAATTGTAACCAATTTATTAAAAACATTTTATTGTAATTTTACTAACTGTATTTTCAATGAGAAACAGAATTTCAAACAGGTCTTCTTGAAAAAAAAATAACCAACGCTATTTAATAAAGGCGACGCGCGCGAATTCTTGGCACATCAAACGGTAAATTGACATTGACATTAGCTTACTTTTTTTGTATTTACTTAAACAAAGCAAGGTCATGTACTTGTAAATCTTTACAAGTTTATAGATTATATATTTAATACATTTTAAATAATAATTACGAAGCAATCTCTTGTGACTCATTACACCTATCTGCAAAGGTGTCTTATTGATAGTAACTACTTTTTAATTATCTAGATAAAAAAAAAGTATTTTCTCTAATAAAATACAATTTTTTACTCGTCGCCAATAATTAATGTAACTTGTATATATCAAATGATTTAGTCCATTGAAAGTAAAAACTAAGTTTTAGTAAAGTCTTTTAAGTAGTAAGTCTAAAGAGTAAAGAAAATAACTATTCGTAATTATATAGTATTTTACATTTGTGTATAAAATTTTTGGATTTCGAACAAACTTTACGAAACATTATTTTCTCTGTGAATATACGAAAGGAAATATTTTTTTTATAACCGTAATACAAGTGAAATATACAAACCAAGGAAAAAGCGTGAAATACAAATGCTTTGAGCTTCTAGTAATTAATTACTTGGTTTGTAAAATAAATCAAAAAAGCTTTTACAGCTATTGAAAGTATGGTGAGTTGAATGTAAAATTGTATTAATTTAACTACCTTAATGAGTGTATAAAAATATCACTGTATAGTCATTACTTGCTTAAACATAAATTAAATGAATTATCTATTAATATACATATTTTTGTTTTTAAGGGCGAAATGGGAATACAGGAGGCGTTAGCGTCTTTGGAAATTTTAATGAATGAGTTTTTTGCACCAACTACTAACAATTTCAGGAAGCGAGAAATTGAAAGCATGCTTGAAAATTTTTCAAATCGTCAAGATTCCTGGAAACATTGTTTATTATTTCTACAGAAGACTCAAAATCAGTATGTCCTGATGTTTACTTTGACTACATTGGAGGTAAACTTTTGCTCTTATTTAAATTATTGACAAATTACTTCTAACTTATAGAATTTGTGTACATACCATGCATTGGGTACCAATTAATTATTTTAAAAGGTTTCCTTGCATCTAGTCCTGAAAGTCTTATTTGTATCTAAATGTAGTCTTGTTAGTATCTAAATGTAGTCTTTCTGAGGTGTTCTGGAAGAGTTGTTATGATTATTATATA